>CP093829.1:4433177-4593237 GCA_033063855.1 Smittia aterrima
TTTGGATAATCAAAAATAATTGAACAACAACCTCAACGAAAACAAGGAGAAAGAATTGAAACCGGCGACCGGTTTTTATTGATTCTGTTTATGTTTTGCTATTTCAATTTTATCGAATATCATTCGCTTTAAAATATCCGCAAACAACACGATTCGACAATTAATTAAATAAAATTATACTTCATCCCCTTTTCGAATAATCGATTTTAAGCCGCCAGCAATTTTTTTCTCATCCCCATCCTCGAGATTCTAAAGCGAATGTGTCAGGCAATTTATGAGCGGACATGAGGCAATTTCCATTATTCAATTGAGTTTTCCTTTTTCGATTGCTAAGCTTTCTCAATTCAATGGACTCGAACAAACTCTCACACACACACGAAAATCAATTCGAAGGCATGAAGGTGGCATGAATCACGATGAATTAAATGATTGAAGTGTTCATTGTATCGGTAGACGAAGGTTTGTCTGGCAAAGCAATTATCGGCTTTATTTGGGGGTGAATCGATTCAATTAAACCCTATTCGGGAGGTCTCCGTAGTCTTTACAATTGACAAATTGTTATTCCGTTTAGTTGACCTAATTTGGTCGTGAACTGTTTCGGGCGAAATTTTCGCCACCGCGATTTACATTCACAGCACGACATCCGATACCGCTCACTTTAAACTCGCCCGAGAGTTCTTAAAATATGTAAAAAATAATTAGATTAATTGATAGCGATCGAGCGAGCGAGATATTCATCAACATGGCACCAATTATTCAGAAGCCAACCGCTTCATTAAAATTCAAAACAAATTCCAACAGATGTCAAGAAGTAAAAGTTGAATCGCTCTAAGGCATGTTTGAGTTCGCAACATAACTTATCGATTTATGACATCTTGTGAACATGTGAGTGGTCTCATTTAGAGCTCTGATGAAGTGCAATGGATTACGGAAGTCAAAGAAGGATCAACTGTGTCATCCTCTAATAGCACACGCACGCTAACGTATTCGCCTTCTCCATTAAAATAATAAAACCACAAATTTGTTCATAATTAAATTATTCTAAAAGCCGCACGATTAGTCTCATATCAAATTCTTATAATCAAGACCATTTAATGCCCCGAACATGTCATTATGAATGAATATCAGATGTTAAATTGTCTGTGAAGTATTGTTCGGAAGCATATCGCGTTGCAGGCCTTGCTTCCCTCGCAAAGCGTCGACGACAATCTTACTCAAGTTGTGCAATGTCATAAACAATTCACATCGCCCTAGAAACAACAAAAACCGCAGACGCTCATGCGAATATTATGACGGTGGCGCAACCTGATCGCATCTCTTTCACATCGTTTGGCATTGAAACGGAGAATCCATAAACTTTATTTTACAATAAGCTCGCCAGTCGAGTTGTAACCTCTTTTATTACCGCCCACGCATGACGTGTTCTTTAATTTTATTTTGCCAGTAGACGACGTTTCTTTATGAATCGTTCTGATCACGAGACCGCTTGCTATTCAATGCATAAGCCTCGACTTTAAGGCTTAATTGACGACGAGGACGGAAGTTTGCTCTTTGTTTATGCAAACTCAACAAAAAGACAAAGATGGAACGTAACGATAACGATTACTCATCACCCAAGCTTTCAAAGTTTCTTTTAATAAAATTATCTCTCGATAATTGATACAGCAAAGTTTGTCCACAGAAGTTCCGACGGAAGCAAGATTTTATGTTTAAAAAGTTTCGATGTTATTCGATGTTATTTGCACAACTTCGACCTTCTCTTCCCAGAAGTCTCACAACATTTTTGTTCGGATTTATGTTTCGCACATGTGAAGCAATGTGAAGAGAATCCTTACAACTTTATTTCCTTCAAATCTATTTTTGAGCGGCCCAGTTGCATCATCTTGTGTCGAGTGAATGGCAATTTAATGACAAATCCTGACGTCACGTCGTCAAACAAATTATTAAAAGATTCAAACACATCGTCGCGTAGAATCTGAAGTTTCTAAAGTAAATACAGCTTAGCATCATCTTGAATTCCCTTTTAATGAGTCTTCTTACTGAACGCGGCCGATGCTCACGTAAAAATAGAAAAGAAGGTGAAAAACGGAGCGAAAAGATAACAAAAGTAAACGAAACTCTTGTGGAGAACGAGAAATGTAATGAAAATTTATCATTTGCTTCGGACTGACGTGTAAATATTTAGATGTATGCGGAAGACGTCGAATTGAAATGTGCTCAGAGGTTGGGAAATTCTTTAAAGCCAAAGTATCTGAATATTTTCTGAATGCCACATGTTAGATCGAAACAATTTTCCTCGTCTCGGAAAAGGATTCGATTGAATTGAATCAAGAGAAGTATTTGAAGCGTCTCATACAATCTCAATCCCTGAAGAAGTTCGGTGCTCTACTGGCAAACGTAAAAAAAGTGTAATTCCGAAATGTTTTCTCTTCTTCTTTACTCGCCACTTTCATACTGAGATGGGGATTTTATGCTTTCCGACTGGATGTTGATCAGCAGACGACGAAGCATTGTGAGGTCATGTTGAAAAGGGAAATATTTGGCAATCGCTTATTCAACTTGCGCATTCACAAATTTTCATGTCAGAAGCCTACACGAGCTGTTGAAGTTCATGAAAAATTGTTGACAAGGTAGACGTCGAATGCATGTGAGACGAAAATGGAGATTCACTGTGTTAAATGGATTGAAAACGCGAAGAAGAGTTAGCTTCCGCTTTACGACCTGCCCCATCCTCAGATTCGGCTTCTTGTTCTTTAAATAGACGTGTGCACATGCAGTTATTGCATTCATTTTCTTGTTATATTTTTAATTTTCGTATTGTTCCTCTCGCTGCTCGTGAATAATTTTTAAGAGAGCAGCAATCATCATCAACCCACATTAATAATCTTTGAATTCCTTTTGAGTTTATTTAGACTACCGACCTTCGATATTGACGATGTGCTCACGAATCTGCGTTGCTACTTGAATATCGGGAATGAGCTCGATGAGATCGTAAATTGCGTAGATCGATGGATGAACCGACTCGAATCGCTGAATTTCTTGACGAATCGCGAACGGGTTGTTTATAATTGTTTGAAGCTGAGATTTTGAAGTTGAATTATTGTTGTTTATTGCCATATTTCTTTTTCTTATTCTTCTTCTACGACTCGGAAACTGAATCTCACTGATTAGCGTTTTTTAGTGAAAGTTTCTCCTTCCGCTCTTCTCCATCAAATTTTCACAAAAACAATTGCATAGACACTTGTTTACTTAATCTTATTTCCTTTTGATAACACTTAACACATTGCTTTTACACTTTACTTTGCTTTTTTTCCTTCACACTTCGTTTCAATCGAAGCGAAAACATGAAACATCACAAAACAAAAATTTCCAAATGCTCTCGTTTCTCGGTTTTACAGTTCAAGTTGTTATTTTCACCTCCATCTGTCACACTGAAGCTTATACAACTGATAACTACATCTTTTGCGATTAAAACCGCGACAATCAGTGCACATTAAATAAATACAAAATTTTCAATTTCTCCGACGACTTGGTTTGTGCTAGAGTAAGCGATCAACTAATGAGACGGATCAGGAATGAAATGAACGTTTAAAGTTTATTTTACGTAACACTTAATGATTGAGTCTCTTGCAGTTTCACTTTCTTTACAAGTTCTGATTTATAAGTTTGCTATTTCAAGTCGATTTTAAGAAGAAATATTAAATTTGTATTCGTTAGTTCCTTTCAACAAATGGACGTTTACCCTGAAATCAAAGCTTTCGATGGTCGAAACTTTGAACTAAAAAGTAAAAAGTTTTTGAAAGCGTCTGAACGTTTTCAATTTTCATTTAAAAAAAAACAACAAAAAAAGTCAATCGAACATTAAATTGTGAAAGCAAACGAGAACAGAGTAAAGTCATTAGTTTTGTTGCCCTCATCGAGTGCAGCATCCTTCGATTCATCGAAATAGAGAATTTATAAGTCGGGTGAGCTATGTTGACATTGAAACTTTCTGTTCGCCGAATGACGAAACAAAATCAGGAAATTATGAAGTTCATCGATGATGAACATTGTGCCGATGAGCACAGTTCAAGAATTTAGTCGTGATTTGCAATAATTTTTGCATAGTAAATGAAAAGTAGCGAAGCTTTGAGAATTTCAAAGTTGCTTAAAGTTGTGTAACCTTGAAGAAAGCCTTTTTTCGAGACACGCGAGCAATTTCCACACTTTAGGCGAAATAATTTTTGTTTGTGCAAATGTAGAAGCGACTACGTTCGGCTTAAAATACCGCTCTTTCCGAATGTGAATCATACGCATTTTATCGATTTTCCTTTCGTTGTTGTTGTCGTGCGACTGCTTCAATCTCTATATCGCCAAATCAGATTAAGCCAAGTGGGGGGAAAGGCTTCAAAATTATCTAACTCCTGATTAAGAACAGTTGTAAAACTAATCAAGCTCAACTTAGTTCGATTCTATAAGTTTTTCTTTTCGCCCACTCATCGTAATTTGCGAACAGTCCCTTTCATTCAGTTTTCTTATCCTCCGCTTGCGAAGCAGCTCTCCGTAAATTGAAAAGAAGGCAAGAGAGTTTCTCCGATTCAGTCTTCGTTCGACTGTTTCGGCAAACAGTTCGTTTCAAACTTTTGTGATCCATTCGTTTATAACGTGAGTTCTTTTCTTTCTTTTTTGGGGGGCTTCGCAACGGGACATTTATAATGAGATGCAGCTCATTCCAAATCGAAAATATTCCGGAATTAATTATTTTAACAGACAAAAGTGCATTTCTACAAAGGCGACGGCCAAAGAATCAAGTGACTTGCTTCTCGCACATGCTTCCGTTTGCGAACGATAACTGATTGGATCTCTAAGCGTAAAGAAGAATCGTACGATCATCAGGTTCGCAATCATTCGTCAACAACACAATACAATGCGGCGAAGGCATGTTTAGTTGATAACGTGACGAGGAAAGAAAAGTTTGAAAAAGTGTTGATAGCTAATTTGCTGATAATTTCTTTGATTGGAATTGATGTTTAGGAACTTTGAAAGCTGATTTGACTACTTCAAACTTACGCGATTAATTATCAATTCAACAACAACGTTACACTTGAAATTTGAATAACGTCGCTTGTATTGGTGAAAGTGAACGCCTGTTTGAGTTTTTCGCGCGGCGTGTTTTTGATGACGACACGAAACTTCTGATCAGCTCAGTCATTCCTCGTTCCCTCAGGTTTCGGTGTCGAACAATACAAAAAGAAAAAGAAACTTTCTCCAAACGAATCGCGCCAAAGAAATGCACTCTTGTTGACCAATGTTAAGAAGCGGAACAACAGAAATGAAAAGCGTGATTACCTAATAAAACTTTCTTCCTTCGTTGGGCTCACCTTAGGCATTTTTTGTAAGATCTGTAAGTGGTTAAACAAGTGGAGCCATGTCAGCAAAGGCGATTCGTGAAGCAACTGGAAAGGAGTTGATTAACAAGTATTTGGAAGGTGGTGATGCTCTTGGAGTAGCAAAAAGTCGTTTCGCGTCAGTCAATGAGACGACAGAATGGAATCAATTGCTTGCCGAACACTCATGGCTAGCAACAACGGTGAGTAACAAACATATCTTTGTTGGACTTCTTTTGGCAATCAAAAGAAACCCTTCGTGCTTTCTTTTTTATTTCGATGTCGCACGGGCCATTCGGTCAATAACATTTTTTCGGCGAGAGATCAGTGAGACGACCAGTTTCATCGTTAACTTTCGTGTGAATATATTAGAATAAATATTTGGTGATGAACATGAAAAAGAAACCGGTTTGCATTTCTATCGTTAAGGGGGATTTTTTGGGATGACACGTTGCCATAATCACACCACTCAGATGATGATGTTGTCACGCGTTTCTCAATGATTTCAACGTTTTTGCGCGTGAATGCGATAAAGTTTCACTTTTCCTTGCAATCTCGTCGCCGACTTTCGAAAAAGTTTTAATCTGCTCGATGGCTTATCAAACAAGATCCGATTGTTATATGATCGCCCTCAATAAAATTGCTATCATCAAATTCAAACGACTTCGCGGTCAATAACAACCGCGAAAACAGCTAATTCTTAAAGTCATTTGTTACGTAATGTGAGCTCAGCTTAATCAATAGTTAGTAACTGATAACTTACTTTGTTGAGGTATCGCGCGATGTTTTTAGATGAGAAGAGTCTCTCGTAATTCCCTCTTTGATGTAACAAGAAAAAAAAATCGATTTTCAATGTTCTCCAAGTTTGTGACGTCTTTCATTCCTCGAGCGAGAAGAAAGAAAAAAGTCGAGAATCTGAATTGGGCTCTTACAGCAAAAAGTTCTTCCTATAATTCGTTTTGCTATTGTTTGTTGTTACGTCAATACAAAACTAAACGCGCAAACAGCACAGTAAACAGTCGTAGACAATGATCTAGCCTTTGTGAAAATTTAAACAGTGACGTATTTTTCACGTGCCTCCTTTTATGCTTCTAAACATACTCGATTATGTAATTGACTTTATTTACAATGACTGACCTAATTTCGTATTTTGCACGAAATCTCGTCACACAAATCTCTTAACAGAGTCAAAAATCTTTCGTTCAATTAAAATCAATATTACAACAATTGTTTCTCATGGGACGTCATTCAACTTAATGACGAGGGATCATCGGCAAGGTCAGATTGAAGAGAGAAACTTCCAGTCAAATTCTTATGAATGTTTTAACTTTTTTTTTGAAAGCTTTGTTAGCTTTCACAAAATTAACTTTTTTTAATCGAAACTAACTCGAAAGTTTACGACAATGAATTTGCATTCAAAAGAAACTTTCCAGCTTCTCTGTTAACATCACCAAATATTTAATTTAATCAACGCTGTCTCCTAATAAATTTTGTTGCCTTTGTCGAGCAATGTATTCCACTCTCACGAATTCTATTTTTGTCATTTCTGTTTAGCCTTTGGTTGTGAAACCAGATCAGCTGATAAAACGTCGCGGAAAGTTGGGCTTGATTGCCGTTAACAAGAACTTTCAGCAAGTTAAAGAATGGGTGACCGAACGAATGGGAAAAGACCAGAAAATCGGAAACGCCAATGGAAAGTTGCGTAGCTTCATCATCGAACCATTCATTCCCCACAAGGACGCTGAGGAAGCTTACGTCTGCATTTATTCGCACAGAACAGCTGATACAATTCTGTTCTATCATCAAGGAGGCGTTGACATTGGAGATGTCGATGCGAAGGCCTTGAAGCTTGAAGTTCCTGTTGGAGCGAACACAACAATTGCAGAAATAGAAAAAGTTCTATTGACAGAAATTTCCGGTTCGAAAAAATCGTAAGTCAAAAGATAAAAATTCCAGCTTCGTTCAATCAACAAAGCTATTTTCAGACGAGTTGCGAAGTTTATTCATTCGCTATATCAGATGTACGTTGATCTCTATTTTACGTATTTGGAAGTCAATCCTCTTGTTGTCACTGATGACTCGATCTACATCCTTGACCTTGCCGCAAAGATTGACGCAACTGCTGACTTTGTTTGTCGGCCAAAATGGGGAGAAATTGAATATCCACCACCATTCGGACGTGATGCTTATCCAGAAGAAGCATACATCGCTGATTTGGATGCCAAGTCGGGAGCATCTTTAAAACTTACAATCCTTAATCGTAATGGCCGTATTTGGACAATGGTAGCTGGTGGTGGAGCTAGTGTCATCTATGCTGACACTATTTGCGATCTTGGTGGTGCATCGGAACTTGCAAACTACGGAGAATATAGTGGAGCTCCCTCAGAGCAGCAAACTTACGAGTACGCAAAGACAATCTTGAACTTGATGACTTCGTCACCAAAGCATCCAGAAGGAAAGGTTCTTATCACAGGTGGAGGTATCGCGAACTTTACTAACGTTGCTGCAACATTCAGCGGTGAGTCGTGAAGCAATAATTCCAATGAAAAGTAAATAAATGACTTTGTCATCTCAGGAATTATCACCGCGCTACGAGAATATCAGACTCGCTTGGCTGAACACAACATTTCGATTTATGTTCGTCGTGCTGGCCCCAACTATCAAGAAGGTCTCCGCAGAATGCGTGAAATCGGAAGCACTCTTGGCATCCCCCTCTTCGTCTTCGGACCGGAAACTCACATGACAGCAATTTGCGGAATGGCTTTGGGAAAGAAACCAATTCCTAAGAACACTGACGTTCACTTTGCTACTGCTAACTTCCTTTTGCCAGGAGGTCAACAAGCGCAAGAGCAGAAAAAGATGACGACTAGTCAAACGGATGGAGCCAACGGTGAGTGTTTTGCAACCTCAATCATTTGTTTTGAGTTATTAATTAACTGGCGAGATTTGTTTGCATTTTTATGAGTGAACCGTAAAATATAATTTACGAGCATTCCCGCCAAACATTTTGCATTCATTTGGTTTTAACTTTTCTTTTGTTTCTTATTTACTTTTTGCGCTCATCAATAATTTCTGTGACTCATTGTTTGCGTTTGATATTACATTGGCACTCGAAACCACACACAAAATCATCCGATTGGCTTATATATGTCGAAATTTGCACGTCATTTCGAATGGAAGTTCGTCGAATTTCACTTAATACCTCCGTAGGCTCGACATCGTCACCGTCAACAAAGACAGCCCGAGGCGCACCAGCCCCTGGAGAATATCGCAAGATGTTCACTAAAAACACCAAATCAATTGTTTGGGGAATGCAAACAAGAGCCGTCCAGTCAATGCTTGATTTCGACTTTATTTGCCGTCGTGATGAGCCATCAGTTGTCGCAATGGTTTATCCATTCACTGGTTATCATCGTCAGAAGTTCTACTGGGGACACAAGGAAATTCTCATTCCCGTCTACAATAAGATGGGCGACGCAATCTCAAAGCACAAAGAAGTCGACGTACTTGTTAACTTTGCTTCACTTCGCTCTGCTTACGAATCGACATTGGAAGTTGTCAACGATTTCCCACAGATCCGTACTATCGCTATCATTGCCGAGGGAATCCCAGAGAACATGACAAGAAAGTTGAATTGCGCGGCAAAGTCTAAAGGTGTCTCAATCATTGGACCTGCAACAGTCGGTGGAGTTAAGCCAGGTTGCTTCAAGATTGGCAACACAGGTGGAATGTTGGACAACATTTTACATTCAAAGTTGTATCGCCCAGGAAGGTGAATAGGTTAAAACGATTTGATTAGAATTTTTGCTGACTTTCTGGTTTTTTTAAGCGTGGCGTATGTGTCTCGTTCTGGAGGAATGTCCAACGAATTGAACAACATTATCAGCAACACGACTGACGGAGTCTTTGAAGGTGTTGCAATCGGAGGAGATCGTTATCCCGGAACGACCTTCATGGATCACATTATGCGCTATCAGCATGACGACGAAGCTAAGCTGATTGTTTTGCTTGGTGAGGTTGGAGGTATTGAGGAATATGAAGTTTGCGAAGCTCTCAAGGATGGTCGTATCACTAAGCCAATGATCGCTTGGTGCATCGGAACTTGCGCTGGAATGTTCACTTCAGAAGTTCAATTCGGTCATGCTGGTTCATGTGCTCAATCAGACATGGAGACTGCCGTTGCTAAAAACACAGCTTTAGCTGCCGCTGGAGCCAACGTCCCAGACTCCTTCGACTCTCTGGGTGATCTCATCGCCCATGTTTACGAAGATATGGTGAAGAGCGGTACAATCGTCCCTGTCGAAGAAGTTCCACCTCCGACTGTCCCAATGGATTTCAGCTGGGCACGCGAGTTGGGTCTGATTCGTAAACCAGCATCGTTCATGACTTCAATTTGTGACGAACGTGGACAAGAACTTCTCTACGCCGGAATGCCAATCAGTGATGTTTTAACGAAGAATGTTGGAATCGGAGGAGTTGTTTCCTTGCTTTGGTTCCAGAGATGCTTGCCGCCATATGTCTGCAAGTTCTTTGAAATGTGTTTGATGGTCACAGCTGATCATGGTCCCGCTGTTAGTGGCGCTCACAATACAATCGTTTGTGCTCGCGCTGGTAAAGATCTGGTGTCATCAGTTGTTAGCGGTTTGCTCACAATTGTAAGTGAATCAAAGAATGAGTCTCTGAAATTTTATTAATTTAACTTCATTGGCTTTCTAGGGTGATCGCTTCGGAGGAGCTCTCGATGGTGCTGCTAAACAATTCTCAGAAGCTTATGATTCAAACTTGCATCCAATGGACTTCGTCAATTCGATGCGTAAGAAGGGTCAACTCATCATGGGAATTGGACATCGCGTGAAGTCAATAAACAATCCTGACATTCGTGTGAAGATCATCAAAGAGTTTGTTCTCGAAAATTTCCCAGCGAAGCCACTCTTGGAATACGCGCTTGAAGTTGAAAAGATTACAACAAGCAAAAAGCCCAATTTGATTCTCAATGTCGATGGTGTCATTGCCACAAGTTTTGTTGACATGTTGAGAAACTGCGGCGCATTCTCGAGGTTTGTAGTTTAATGAACTTTCTATTCAACATGTGTCTCAAAATATTTACTTTAAATTTCAGTGAGGAAGCTCAAGAATACATCAACATCGGAGCGATCAACTCACTCTTCGTACTCGGTCGAAGCATTGGATTTATCGGTCACTACATGGATCAGAAGCGCTTGAAGCAAGGCCTCTACAGACATCCATGGGACGATATCTCCTACGTCATGCCTGAACAATACAATTAAATCTATACGTGCTCGATGATTCCATAAGTTTATAGAAGAAAAATCACCCAACAATAGCATTTAATGCTATGTAGCGCGCACGAATACAAAACTAAACTTCATGAGCATTTTAAGATGAAGAGGGAGGATTTAATGTTTTTGCACTGAAAAATGTAGAAAATTTTGCACGAAAAATTATATAAATATGAAATATCTAGTTGGTTGGACAGAAAGAATCTTAACTTAACATTCCTTCCGGAAGAAAAATGGCTCAAAGCACAAAAAAAAGTTGTACTCATCTTTGTTTCGCTTAGTTTGTATTGATTTTGATTTCTCCATTAAGCTACTGCTTCAAAAATTGTTAAGATTATTTAAGTCTCTTTTTTTTGGGTTTTTGTCGACTCTAAGTCTTCACTTAACAATTCGATTTATTGTTCTGTATCCTTAATTGAAATAAAAAATTTCTTTCTGAAAGATCAAACCATTTTCGGTCCGTGCTCTTTTAACTTTTTCTCTAGTTTGCTGTCGGGGTCTTCACCTTCCTCCTCAAGTTTTCGTTCGTTCGCTGCATCCAGAACTTCACGTATCTCAATCTTCACTTTTCTGATTTCCTTCTTTTGATCAGCGGAGATCGGAATGATGCGGTCAAACTTTATTAAATGATCTGGTCTTATCTCGAGAGGACATTCGTCAAGTCCAAGTGAGAGATCATTAAAGTGTTTCTCGTATCGAAGATACTCCTCGTCACTGCCGTTCATATCCATTTTGTTTACTAGCAGAATCGAAGGCTTATCAAGCAACGTCGAGTCATAGAGTTCAAGTTCTTTGTTTAAAGCGTAAATATTTTGTAAACAATTTCGTCTTTCGTGATTTTGAGTTAATTGAAAGCCGAAAATATCAACGATAAGAAGAAGAAGACTCGTTCGCTCTACATGCTTCAAGAACTGATGACCCATTCCGATATTTTTGTGAGCACCTTCAATCAGACCAGGAAGATCTGCAATTGTGATTTGTCGGTAATCAGAGTAGCCGACTGTTCCAATCTGTGGCATAATCGTTGTGAATGGATATGACGCAATCTTTGGATTTGCTCTTGAAATTGCTTTAAGAAGCGTTGACTTGCCAGCATTTGG
Source organism: Smittia aterrima (assembly GCA_033063855.1). Classification (NCBI taxonomy): domain Eukaryota; kingdom Metazoa; phylum Arthropoda; class Insecta; order Diptera; family Chironomidae; genus Smittia; species Smittia aterrima. The sequence goes on from CP093829.1 coordinate 4,444,944, forward strand.
AAATCCAACGAGACCAACATCAGCGATAAGTTTGAGATCAAGTTTTATTGATCTCTGTTGTCCTTTGTGTCCGATAAATTGATTTCCTGAACATCCTCCTGTTCCACCGCCAGCAACTAAGCAAGTTTCGCCTTCCTCATTAAGTTCGCCAATAACTTTTCTTGCATCTTCGTCGATAATTGTCACGCCGGGTGGAACTTCAATTTTGATATCAGCTCCTCGTCTTCCAAGTATTCTTGCTTTTAAACTGTCTTCGCCACTTGCTAAAAAAGAAATATTTAAAGAAATTGGTTGGAAAATAAATGGAAATATTCTTACGAGCAACTATCCTCCTCGTGGGATAAGTTTTCCAAATTCTCTTGAGTGTCACATCTTCTTTGGCTTCGAAATATATTGCAGCTCCTTGTCCTCCTATTCCGCCGTACTTTGGCATTCCATTTCCTCCATGTCCACCCTTAAACACAATCGTCAGTTTACTTTAGATCAATAAAACTAATTTTGTTTACTTACTTTCACAGTCAATCGCAAAGTATCGAGGAACGGTTTAAGTTTCTAAAGGAAAATCAATGATTTAGAGCGTGATTTGTTTGAATAGTAAATGTAACTTACTCGTGTCTTTGATCTTGCTTCTTTAAAGAGTAAATTCTGTAGAAAAACCATTGTTTCCTATTTATTTTAATGATTTCTAGAAAGAAAATGCTTTCAAATCAAAACAAAGGCAAATTCATTTTCCATTTCGTTCACTTGAAGCGAATTCATGAATCAGAAGAGAAAGAAATAATTTTGTGATTTGCTGATTAAATTACTTTTAAGAACATGGACGAGAAGATTGAACCTGTTGAGCCTTTGTTCAAATATCTTCGTCTAGCCTGTGATCTCCGAGAAATCGTCAAGAACAGCTCGATAAGCTGCATAAGTGCAAATACAAAAGTTATTTTTGTCGGAGATTCGTGGGGAGATTTACATATTTTAGATCATGAAGGAAACGTAAATAGTCATCAGAAGTTCGCTAAGCACATCGTAGGCATTAATCAAATCTCGGTGGACTTGAAAGGAGAATACATTGCGACATGTTCCGACGACGGCCAGGCAAGTTTCAATTTTATTTTCTTTCTAATGTTTTTCTAAAATTTACTTTAAATTATCAGGTTCATATCAGCTGTTTGTACGAGGATGATAACACAGTTCTTCTAAACCTCGAGCGACAGATTAAATGCATAGAACTCGATCCCTTTTACCACAAGTCGAATCTTGGCAAGCGATTTATCTTGGGCGATTATCAACTCACACTTTACGAGAAAACATTTCTCAAAGGACTCAAGTCAACTGTTTTAAGTGATTCTGAGGGATTAGTGAATGCTGTAAAGTGGAATGGACAGTTTGTAGCTTGGGCAAGTGGACTCGGCGTTAGAGTTTACGATCTCAACGAGAAATGTTCACTTGGCCTCATAAAATGGGAAGAACCAAAAGTTGGACGACTCAGCGACTTTCGATGTAACTTGAGATGGTGTAACGCTTCAACTCTGCTCATTGGATGGGTTGAAACTATTAGAATTTGCGTGATAAGAAAGCGAAACTTAGTTGAAGTGTCTACGAGGAATCTTCCTGGATTCATTGTCGACCCTATTTCAACATTCCAAACCGAATTCTTCGTTTGTGGTCTGGGTCCTTTAGAGAAGAATCAACTAGTCGTCTTGGGAGTTCCTAAAGAGAGGGATGAAGCAAATAACTACCAGCGACCAGTTCTTTGTGCCATCCGGTATGAGTGCAATGTTTATGAAGAACTCTGCACAGACAGTTTAACGTTAAAAGGGTAAGTCGTGAATATTTTAATCAGAAGCAGATCCTTTCATGAATTTCATTTAGATACGAGAACTACACACCAAATGACTACAGCCTTGAGTGTTTGATTGATGAGAACAAATACTTTGTCGTGTCACCGAAGGATGTCGTTTCTGCAAGTCTCTACGAAACTGATGATCGAGTGAAGTGGCTGATTGAACACGAGTAAGTAAAACGATTTTTTTTATTTAAAATGAATTCGCCTTGGAATGTTCCTGTTCCCGCAAAAGTTAAAAAAAAAGAAAACAAAAAATATTTGTGTCGCGAAATTTTAAGAAGAAAATGCTCAAATCTTAAGAAACTTAAAAATGTCGAAGATTAGACAAAACCGCAAAGTATTGAGAGTCCTTCAGATGTTGGGTGCCTTTCTCATCGGAATCGTTGTTAGTCAATTCTTCGGAAGAACTTTTTGTGGACTCGAGTCGGCGGAAGAAATTGATGACCAAAGCTATTTTTTGGTTGTTCTTGTGCTGACATCACCAAGAAATATCGAGCAACGGAATGCAATGCGCGAAACGTGGCTGAATCTAAGACCTCGAATGATCGATGGAACGGAATATCAGAGAGAAGTCACGTTTGTTCCGAAAATCATGAAAAACTCGTTTCTTGAGATTGAAAGCGTTGAGCAGCAGAAGATTCATCTTCAGAACTATCAGAATTGGATCACAAGTTCGAAGATTCCGAATATCAAAGTGATGAACATGAAGATCAAGCATTTATTTGCTATCGGAACTGTTGGACTTGATAAAAGTGTTCACAGCGAAATCACAGCAGAACAAAAAGTTTACAACGATCTGTTGCTGCTGGATGATCTCGAGGATTCTTATAAGAACCTCACCTTGAAAGTCATCAAGTCAATGCAGAAACTCAATCGAACAACGCCAAACTACAAGTTTGTTCTTAAAAGTGACGATGATTCGTACGTGAAACTCGATTATTTGACTTCTGACCTTATTCAGTATGAAATGAAAATGAAAGCGATGAAGCAACAGAAAGAGACATTAGACAATCTCGAGCTGTACTGGGGATATTTCCACGGCAAAGCCAACATTAAGAAAGCTGGTCAATGGGCTGAAGTCAACTACAATCTCTGTGAGAGATACCTGCCTTACGCTCTCGGAGGTGGCTACGTCCTATCAAAGAATCTCGTCACCTACATCGCAGCAAATGGCGACAATCTCAGTCGATTTGGCAGCGAAGACATCTCCGTCGGGACTTGGCTCTCTACATTCAGAAACATTCATCGACGTCATGATCTCCGATTCGATACTGCGTACATGCCAAGGCAATGTAAATCATATCACTTTGTTCTCCACAAGCGAACTCCTATCGATATGAGAGCCATCTTCAATGGCAATCCATGCTTTAGCGATGTTCATTATGACTCAAGCAAACGTCCGCTAGAATATTTTTATGATTGGACACAGTCGCCAATGAGATGTTGTGATAATAGAATTTAATAAATGATTTTAGGTATTTTCTTAAAGTCTTCGTTAGATTTTACCAACTCAATAAATTCTTTTTCGATTTCTTTTCAGCATGTTTGAAAAAGCGTTGAACGTGATAACAGAGAAAGGAGGCAAATTCACAAAGATTCAAGTAACAAGACTTTACGTCGATCACCTTTTAAGTCAACAACGATATGAAGAAGCAGCAAAGCTCTGTCTGAGAGTATTCGAGAATAACAAAGATCTTTGGGAGGAAGAAGTTTACAAGTTTGTGAAAGTGAGGCAGCTGCGGGCCGTGAGTCAATATTTGCCGAGAACCGATGAGTGTAAGCTCAATCCACAAGTTTATGAGATGGTACTCTATGAGTATCTAAAGTTCGATCGTGAAGGTTTCCTATCGCTCATCAAGGAATGGCATCCGAATCTCTACAGCACGTCAGCAGTCATCAATGCCATCCACGATCATTTCGAGAAGAAAGACAAATTGATATTACTCGAAGCATTAGCGATTCTCTATTCACATGAACGCGATTATGATAAAGCTTTGAAAATGTATTTGAAGCTTCAACACAAAGATGTCTTCCAATTAATCAAGAAACACAATCTCTATGGAGCAATTAAGCAAATGATTGTCGAACTGATCAAATTAGATAACGAGAAAGCCATTTCGATGCTGCTCGAGAAGAACAAAATTCCGCCTGAAGATGTAGTTGCCGAGTTAGAGGACCACGAAAATTATTTGTTCCTGTTCCTCGATGCTCTTGATAAAGTTGATAGCAGCGGAAAGTTTGATTGGAAGCTCATTAATTTATACGCTAAACATGATCGAGATAAAATGTTGCCATTCATCAGACGATCGAGAACTTATCCGCTTCAAGAAACTTACGAATTATGCAAGAGCAAATTATTTTATCCGGAAATGGTTTATCTTCTCGATCGAATGGGAAACTCAACAGAAGCTTTGACAATCATTATGAAGAACTTGGAAGACGTAAGCATGGCAATTGAGTTTTGCCGCGAGCACAACGATCTAGAACTTTGGGAATATTTAGTGAATGAAAGTGTTGACAAACCGGAAATAATTACAAAATTGATGGATGGAACTGGTTTCATGATAAATCCTGAAATGCTCATTCACCGAATTCAGAAGGGACAAGAGATTCCTGGACTGAAAGATGCTCTCGTTAGAATGATGAACGGTTTTAATCTTCAGGTAAGTTTCTTTTCTTTCCTTTCGTTCGAATGTTGAACTAATTATTTCTTGTTCAGGTATCTGTTCACGACGGCTGTAATCAAATCCTCCAGACCGACTATTTTAATCTTCACGAGAAGCTTGTTAAGCAGCATGAGAAAGCCATCTTCGTGAATGCACAGACGAGTTGCTGTCTCTGCCATCGCGATGTGTTAGTCAAAGAAAAAGATTGCAGCAAGTCATCTGACATCATCGTCTTCAATTGCAAGCACTTGTATCATGAGAATTGTCTCCCTGAGAGATTTAACTTAGATTTTTGCGCAATTTGCATCTCAAAGAACCAATAACGAAAATAAGCAAAGTGGCTTCAAACGTATCACAATAATCGCTTCGCTTTCTCTGTTAAACTCAATATTTATTATTTTTTTAAGAAATAAAACGGCTAAATCGCTTTTTCCATACGAAACAAGTTCATTCTGGTCTGTTATCTGCATTCGGAAGACACTTAACCCGACCGAGCTGGCTCAAGGTGGAAAATTTGTCATGAGAAAGTGAGTTCAATGATAAGGAAAGAACTCATTTAAGTCCGTTCGTTATAATCTTCAACGAAGCATTGAATCTCTAGTTGAGCCTTCAACTCTTCCAATCCTGAAGAAGCGAATCCTGTGTTGTCAATGCAAACGTTTCCTTTGAAGAGAGCTTTCTGGAGTCTTGTGAGTGGTTGAAGAATGTCAACTCCAACGGTTTTGATTCTGTTTCCTGTGAAATCGATCACTTCAAGTTTTACGTTGAATTTAAATAAATCGCCATCGAGATTTTCGATCTCGTTGAATCTTAAATGAAGTCTCTTGAGCTCAGTCAAAGGCTTAAGGTCAGCTTGAGTCACTGCCTTCAATTCTGATTTCTTTATGCTGAGATTTTCGAGTTTGGGAAAGAACTTTTCAAGCCCACGAGGAAAGTAATGAACGATTTGTCTTCTAATACTTAACAAAGCCAACTCTGGAAAATTCTCAGTCTTTCCGTTGACCGTCGATACCAAAACTTCTTCTGGTGTTCTTATCACGAAACTTCTGTTAACATCGCACTGTGTGTTATTCCTATCGATCTCTTTAGACGTGAAACTGCATTCCAAATCCAAAGCAAGAACTCCTTGGAGAATCACAGCCAATAACAAGATTCTGTTGAAAAATAATTTTATAATCTTGTAAAGAAAACAATTTTAAGATGATTCACTTCATTTTGCAAAGAGTTTGTGTTCGACTGATCACTTCAAAGTTTAAGAAACAAATGATTTAAATATTTACTCTGAATGCTGTAGACGATGTCTTGATAAGACTTCGGAATATTTATTCGGAAGACTCGTTCTTTAAGATAAATCTTCGCTTTTATTTATTTGCCTTTGTGAAATCAATTACAACTTTTCCCCGCAAATGACCGTCTTGAACTTTCTGATAAGCTTCCGGTAGAGAATCGTAAGTAAACGTCGAGTCAATGATTGGCTGCAACTTTCCGGCTTCAGCTAGTTTCTTGAGATATTGAATTCCATTCTGAGCGGGCCAAAAGTATCCCCACTTGACTGAACCACTTCCATTCAGAGCTGCAAGGTTACTTGTAATAAGAGCCCTCGCATTTAAAATTCCTCCAGACACGAGACCGTGAGCATCGAAATTTTTAAGAAGCGGTGACTTGAAAGTGATATAAGAACTGAATGTCCAAGGAAGTCTGCCAGCGTATTCTGTGCCTTTACCAGCGCAGTCAAGAATTAAATCGTAAGGCGACTCAGTGACTAAAACTGTGTCGCTATCTTCTGCTGTGTAATCGACGACTTTTGTGATTCCAAGATTCTCGATGAGAGGAACAGCATCGGGTCCACATGTGGCAACAACTTCAACGCCTTCAGCTTGAAGCATTTGAATTGCTAAGCTTCCAACTCCACCTGAAGCGCCTAACACAAGAATTTTCTTTCCTTGTCCTCCACCATTTGAACAGAGAGCTCCTAAAATTCCGCCAAGCTGACCAGTTATGAATAAACCAGACCAAGCTGTTAAACCAGCATAAAGAACTGAACTCGCGTCAGTGTCGCTAAGATTTTCCGGCTTCTTGGACACGTAAGATTTGTCGATCGCAACATATTCGCAGTGGCATCTGAAAGTAAGAAATTCATGAAATATTTAACTTCTTTCGAAAGGAATTCGACTTACCCTTGATGATGAACTGGAACAACTCCCCAGATTTTGTCACCAACTCTATAATCACTATTCTTTATACCTAAACCTTTATGAACTACTGTGCCAACAAAATCTCTTCCAAGAGTTAATGGGAATTCAATGTCACTCGTTTCGCCGCGCATCGTATTTAGAAGAGTTGAACCGTAGCCGTCTAAAAATGATTTAGTTAAGTTAAAGGTAAAAATGAAATGTATTAAACTTACTCATCATTGCGATATCGATTGGATTCACTGAGCTTGCATGAACCTTAACCAGAAGCTCAGATGGTGAGCGAATATGTGGTTTCTTTAAATTATTTGCATTTTGCAAGTCGCCGATGTTTTCTGAATAAGAATGAATCTGCCAGCCTTTCATTCTTCCTTGACATCTTTCGTTGCTTTCTTTTGTTTCAGCAATGGTCACTAATCTTCTAATTCCACTCGTTTTCCAGGTGAATCCACGAAATAAATTTAAGTTGCGCATTTTAGAAAGTAAACAAATTTTTGTTTTCAATTAGCGCGGAGACTTTAATCAGCTGTTTTGTAGACTTCAATTTTTAAAGCGACCACTTTTTGGAAACTACCAACGGAAATAAATTATTTCGTGACTTAAAGAACAAATGGAAGTCAAGAGCTCTAATGGGAATGAAATTGTTAAGATTTTAATCTTTACAAATGACCAACAATTTGTGCAATGCTAATTGCATTTAAAGGGAAACGAGAAAGGGACTTCTCCAGAAATTTATCGAGCCCGGATTGGCTGAAACATCGGACGATACTTCTTGGGGTGACTGGCAATTAATTTTATCCAAATTCCAAGTCTAACTTTAATTCTAAATTATGAAGATTTAAAATCATTCTGAGAACTTAATTAGATAAAAAAAATAAACGTCTGGTCACCAACCATCATTGCAAAAGCTCCGAGAGAATTTTCCTTTTTCCGCTCATTCATTTTCCGTTCGCTGTCGCATCAAGTCTGTTTTCCAGTTTGATAACAAGCTCAGTCGGTAATCTCACAATAAATTAATCGCGCAAATTAAAAGTAAGAACTCACGAGAGAACGTAACAAGAAGAAATCGTAGAAAAGAAAAGGAGAAGAAAAAAAATTAAAAACAAATCGTCCACTTTTGAAGAGCATCGCGTTTAGAGCTCATTACGTTTTGGAACTTCAATCAGACAAGTTGCAATCTTCAGAGCTCCGGAATTAAACGAGGAATCAGAAGATAGAGAATTTTTCTGGAAACTAAGTTAAGTGCGCTGGGACTTGCACAATTTTAAATCAGGTGAGCTTTCAAAATATTCGCGAAAAAGTGAAAAGTTATGTTCTCTATCGATTTAAACGGAAAACGAGGTGATGGTGAATTGTCGGCCATATCGTTGAGCGATTCAATTGTTAAACAATTTGGTTCATTGTTAGATTCAATCTGCGATAAGATTCATTGTCCGACTGATAAAAGCGATAAACTCTGATCTTCAATTGAGTCGTTCTTGGCAATGAAACGCGTGGCAGCTGCTGAACACTGATGAACACATCATCAAGAAATAAGTTCAGCTATGATAAGAAGCTGTGCGTAGTAAACTTGAGAAGAGATGTGGCCATCAGCTGAATAAATTTTCTAATCGAACAATGTATGGAGCTTGATAATAACAAGCTATCGACGCACGCGTTTCGTGTATGTTCATTTTTTTTGCCTGGTGACACACTCACCGCCGACCGATTACGTTTATTTTCTCTTGTCTTCTTCTTACGCGACATGAGGAGATTCCCGAAAGCTATAATAATTTTTTTTCGCTTTGACTTATATTTTCGGCAACTGATAAGCTAGAGTCGATTGGGTCGTCGTGTGTTCTGCGAGTGGTTAGTTATTAGCCACAAGCAACCGCAATCGCAAAATGGTCTGATGTTTCCTCTTGATAATAAAAAGAGATTAGTTAATGACAAGTTCAGACTCTTAAGTGTTCTTCGCGATAAGTCAGTTAATCAATACACTTGTTGAGAGCTGTGATTCAAAACAATTGATTAGAGTTTAATTACATTTCGGCTGATGCTGCAGATTTCTGATTTGACATTGGCATTGACAGAGAACGGTAGTGAATACGCTGAATGATGTAAATTCAAATTGCTTATCAATTTTCAATTTGCAATCGCGGAATAGTTAGATTGTCGACTGACGCAGAGCATCAAGGTCGGGGTTAAAAAAAAGAACAAATCGCTGACTCGGCTAGGGCTTGAAATAAACGTAAAAAGGGAGAAGCAGGAACACCATGTGCAGGAAGAACAAAAACGTTTAAAACTTCCATACAATCATGAATCTCAAATCACCTGATAGTCGTACGATCATGAAGTGCCTCACAGCGCATGTATACACAAAGTGCCGGCTTTGATTGTGTGTGAAGTCGCATAACACTGTAGAAACATCATTTTCTTTCATCATCATCACGCTCTCTCCATCATCCTCCTTTTACGACATGAATTCGTTTCATTCTTCTGACCGTGCAACGGCAGATTTCGTTATGTTTCGCTAATTTCTACTATGTCGAGTTTTTCTTTTTTGCTTTCCATCATTCATTGTGAGCAACAGAGAATTGAAAACATCATCCGATGTGCCGCTTCCAAAAGTTGTAAGCCAATCGCTGAGTATCTGATGATGGTCGGACGATATAATGATACTTGGCGAATTCTTTTTTTGCCGTTTACAAACAAAACAAAACAATTGTATGACGTACGCTTGGGAGTTCTTAGAAAATGACGAAGAAATTTAAAGAGACCTCGATAAACGTGAGAATTGGAAAATCAAAACGTTGGTGACTAACCGAAGAACAATTTCACGTGTCAATCACGATACTAAACGACATCGTTGTTAGGTGTAAACAAACTCTTCTGTTGTGGTTCTCAAGAGAAAAAAACAAGACATCGAACGACAATTGACTTCATCCAATCCTAGCCAAGCTAATATCTTCTATTGACGTCAACATCTTGTTGCTTAAAATTATTTTGTAGAATCAATTTAGCAGACATGAGATATTTAGCGGGTGTCTCACTACAATAAGCGATAATCTTAGCAATTATTTGAAGGTCGTCCATTAAAACCACTTGCGAGGCATGAGAGTGTGAATTTCTATGAATTAAAGACTTAACCCCTTCGAACCTATTTCTTGTCCTTTGCAAATTCTTTTTTTGTGATTGATAAGACTCATTCATTCATTTCCTTATTAACGATTTCGATTGCGACCATGACACTTGCTTGCGCGCGTATTATTCAAATGAAGAAGATTCTCGTAAATATTTGTTCAGTTGATTATTGATTTTTCTCAATGCACTTCGGTGGTTTCACGTCATTTCGACTTGCGAGTTTGTTAATTAACTCTTTTTCTCCGTCGAGACGCAATTGATGAGCGTGCAATAAGAGAAAATTGAATTATCGTAGTAAATGTGTCAGCAAATTCATAAAGACACCAATTTCATTCAATTGCTCGGAAGTCTAATTTCAATTCTTCAATTTCCTTTCAGATTTTAAAGTGAGAATTTTCAACGTTTGAAGACAGTCAGAACAGTTTGGTTCTTTCACTGTCCAACATTCCGAATTCTCAAACAAAACGTTCCAATCGAAAGAAATCACGACGCAAAAATCAACAAACAATGCCTGCACGCTTCGAGGAAGTCACTTCTGACACAAGACGCAATGTTCCTGCATCCATGATGGGCCTAGGCATGGATGACAGCACTAGCGCTGGACGTTTCGTTCAACAAGCAACACATGACGATGTTTGCATCACCGGCTTCTCCGGTCGCTTACCAGAGAGCTCCAACATTGAAGAGTTCAAGAAGAATTTGTTTGAAGGTGTCGATATGGTTAACGACGACGCTCGTCGATGGCCAGCAGGTCTCCACGATTTGCCGACTCGCATTGGAAAGATCAAGGATGATGATTTGAAAAATCTCGATGCTCAATTCTTCAAGCTTCACCAGAAACAAGCCGAGTGCATGGACCCTCAGTTGAGAATGTTACTCGAGTGCACTTATGAAGCAATTGTTGATGCTGGAGTCAACCCACAAGATATCCGAGGAAGTCGTACTGGAGTTTACATTGGAACCTCCAACTCTGAAACGGAACAATACTGGAATAGCGATCCTGACATGGTCAACGGCTATGGCTTGACAGGATGTGCTCGTGCTATGTTTGCCAATCGTCTCTCTTTCACTTTTGATTTCAAAGGCCCAAGTTATGCAGTTGACACTGCCTGCTCGAGTTCTCTGTTCGCCATGGACCAAGCGTTCGGAGACATCAAGTCAGGAAGATGCGATGCTGCTATCGTCGCTGGTGCTGGACTTATCTTGAAGCCAACAATGTCGCTTCATTTCAAGAGACTCAATATGTTAAGTCCTGATGGTAAGATTTGAAGACAAACTTATCGAACAAATAATAAAACTTTTTGTTTCCTTTCAGGCAAGTGCAAAGCTTTTGATGAATCTGGAAATGGATACGTTCGATCTGATGGATGCGTTGTCACTTTCTTGCAACGATCATCAAATGCTCGTCGCATTTACGCAACAATCTTGAATGTTAGAACCAACACTGATGGTGCTAAGGATCAAGGCATCACATTCCCCAACGGAGAAATGCAAAATCGTTTGATCCGTGAAACTTATGAAGAAATTGGATTGAATCCAACTGAAGTCACTTACGTTGAAGCTCATGGAACCGGAACAAAGGTTGGAGATCCTCAGGAAGTTAACTCGATCTGCGAGTATTTCTGCAAAGATCGCAAAACTCCTTTGCTCATCGGCTCAGTTAAATCAAACATGGGACACTCTGAACCAGCTTCAGGTGTTTGTTCAATCGCTAAACTTCTCATCGCAATGGAAGCTGGAGTTTTACCAGGAAATCTCCATTACAAGAGCCCCAACAATGATCTCTATGGATTGATGGACGGTCGTTTGAAGGTCGTTGATCGTAACATGGAATGGGAAGGTGGAATAATTGGCCTCAACTCTTTCGGCTTTGGTGGTGCTAACGCTCACGTTATTCTCAAGTCAAACAAGAAACCCAAAATGATGGGACACATCGGCGACGTTCCACGTTTGTCTGTTTGTTCAGGACGTAACGTCGAAGCTGTCGAGAAGCTTTTAGAAGAAATTGAAGCAAACCGAAACGACGATGAGTTCATGGCTCTCGTCAATGAAATTCACGCAAAGAATATTCCTCTTCACTACCACAGAGGCTACACCGTGATGAATGCTGATGGCACAAATCAACGCGAAGTCATGGAATATCGCGACGAGAAACGTCCAATCTGGTTCATCTATTCCGGAATGGGATCGCAATGGGCGAGCATGGCCAAAGAAATGATGAACGTCGAAGTTTTCCGTCAAGCAATTAACAAATGCGCTGATGTTCTTCGTCCAGAAGGCGTTGACTTGATTGATGTATTGACTCGTTCTGATGAGTCAAAGTTCGACAACATTCTGAACTCTTTCGTGTCAATCGCTGCTGTTCAAGTTGCATTGACTGACGTCTTGAAATCAATTGGAATCTCTCCTGATGGAATGGTTGGACACTCTGTTGGAGAACTCGGTTGTGCTTATGCTGATGGCTGCTTCACACCAGAGCAAACTGTTTTGGCTGCTTACTGGAGAGGTCGCTCAATCCTTGACACTGAATTGGTTCCAGGTCAAATGGCTGCCGTTGGATTGACTTGGGAAGAATGTCAAGCTCGTTTACCAAAAGATGTTATTCCAGCTTGTCACAACAGCGTGGACAGTGTCACAATCTCTGGACCAACTGATTCAATCGACAAAGTTGTGAAGGATCTCTCAGATCAAGGAATCTTTGCCAAGGCCGTCAAGTCAAGTGGAATTGCTTTCCATAGCAAATACATCGCTGATGCTGCTCCTAAGCTGCGCAAATCACTTGATAAGATTATTCCTACTCCGAAGAACCGCTCAGAGAAATGGATCAGCTCATCGATCCCGGAAGCTGCATGGAACTCATCAATTGCCAAGCAGAGTTCTTCAGCTTATCACGTTAACAACTTGTTGTCGCCAGTGCTTTTCCATTCAGCACTCGAGCACGTTCCAAAGCACGCAATCTGCGTTGAAATCGCTCCACATGGTTTACTTCAAGCCATCTTGAAGAGATCTCTCGGCGCTGAAGCTTACAACATCAGCTTGATGAAGCGTCAACACACCAACAACGTTCAGTTCATGCTCACAAACATCGGAAAATTGTATGCCGCAGGTGCTCAGCCAATGATCTCGAAGTTATATCGTCAAGTTTCGTTCCCAGTTGGACGAGGAACTCCAATGTTGAACTCAAAGATTGGATGGGATCATGAACAGAAATGGCATCTTACCAACTTCTCTAATGATTCAACTTCGGGAGAAACTGTCGTTGATGTCAACTTGGCAAAGGATGACGACGCTTATCTTGCTGGCCATAACATCGATGGTCGTGTGCTTTTCCCAGCAACTGGATACATCACTCTCGCTTGGAAGACATTCGCTAAAATGCGTGGAACAACCTACGATCGTTTGCCTGTCGTTATGGAGAACATTGTCTTCCATCGCGCTACGATCTTGCCAAAGGACGGAGTTGTCAAGTTTGGATTGAACTTCTTCGATGGAACTGGCAAATTCGAATTGTGTGAAGGAGGATCCTTGGCAGTCTCAGGAGTAATCAAAGTCCCTGAAGATATCGACATGGAAGAATTGCCATTGGAGCCTCTCGCTTATGACAAGAAGTCTGGTTTGGTCTTAGAGCGAGGAGATGTCTACAAAGAGTTGAGACTTCGCGGATACGACTACTCTGGAATCTTCCGAGGAATCAACAAAACTGACACGAAAGCAAATGCTGGTGAACTTGAATGGGTGAACAACTGGGTCAGCTTCATGGACACAATGCTCCAATTCTCAATCATGGGCAAAGACTTACGTGAACTGTACTTGCCAACAAGAATCGAACGCATCACCATCAACCCAGCGAAGCAATTTTCAATGTTGGAGAAGACAACAGATCGTCTCGAGTGCTCTATGTACAAGGACATCAATGTCATCAAGAGTGGTGGAGTTGAAATGCGTGGATTGAGAGCTTCTTTGGCTCCAAGACGGTCGGGAACTCAAGCTGCTCCAAAAACTGAGCGTTACACTTTCATTCCAAACATCAATCATCGCGCAATTGCTGAAAATCAAGAGAAATCGAAGCATCACGCTATTGCCATTGCAACTCACATGGTCATCGAGAACAGCAGCGGAGCTTTGAAGATCAAGGTCGCTGAGTATCTCGAGGACAGATTGCCAGAAGCTACAAATTCTATGTTCCTTCAAGATATCATTGAGAGTGAGCCTTTGTTGGCTTCCGACGTCGCAATCGTCACAAATCAGAAGTCAGAAGCATATCAAACATTTGTCGGTGATTGTGGAGTTCGTGTCGTCGCCAAAGACGGAACTAAAGGCCCAATCGAGCAGAACTGTCATCTCGCTGTCGCTTACGATTTGCTGACCATCAACAACGGATCAATCATTTTGAAGAATCTCGTCGAATCAATCAAAGACGATGCTTTCATTTTGCTTGAAGAAACTCTCTCAGCTTACGATCGAGTCAGACGTTCCAAAAATATCTTCGACGAACTTCAACTCAATGTCATCACTGAGCAAATTGTTGACAATCGCGTGTTCTTATTGCTAAGACCAACAATTGACATCAACGATCGTGAGAAGCAAATTGTTGTGTTGACTGAAACCAACTTCAAATGGCTCGACGAACTCAAGGAATCACTTATCGATTCAGAGACAGGAAAATACACTTACATCGTTTGCCAAGGCGAGGAATTCTTCGGTGCTGTTGGTTTAATTAACTGCATCAAGAACGAAGCTGGTGGAAGACTTGCTCGTCTCTTCTTCATTCAAGATAAGGGAGTTGAGAAGTTCAATTTCACCACTCCAGCTTTCCTCGATCAAATCAAGAAGGACATGGTTCAGAATGTTATGAAGAATGGTTCATGGGGAAGCTTCCGTCACTTGCGAATGGATAATGGAACTGGAGCGACTCTGCCTGTCGAGCATGCTTACGTCAACGCTTTGACAAAGGGAGATCTTGCATCATTGAAGTGGATTGAAGGTCCACTCTCACTCGACCGACCAGATTCGAATGATCCACGTCAAGAACTCTGCACTGTCTACTACGCGCCAATCAACTTCCGCGATGTCATGTTGAGTTCAGGAAAACTTGCAGCAGACGCACTTCCCGGTGACTTAGCTCAGCAAGATTGTATTTTGGGACTTGAGTTCTCAGGAAGAAACTCGAGTGGAAAGAGAATCATGGCAATGGTTCAAGCGAAATCTTTGGCTACAACTTGCGTCGCTCCTAAGAACATGATTTGGGAAATTCCTGATAACTGGACAATGGAGCAAGCTTCAACGATTCCTTGCGTCTACTCGACTGTTTACTACGCTCTCGTTATTCGTGGAAAGATGAGGAAGGGAGAGAGCATTTTGATTCACGCTGGCTCTGGTGGTGTTGGACAAGCTGCGATCTCAGTCGCACTCACAGCTGGTCTCACAGTCTTCACAACTGTCGGCAGCAAGGAAAAGAGAGATTTCTTGAAGAAAACTTTCCCCAAGGTAAAACATTTTATTCTTTTTCCTGTGAAGTTTCTAAATTCTTTTCTTTCCTTAGCTCACCGATCGCAATATTGGAAACTCACGTGACTGCTCATTCGAGCAATTGGTTATGCGTGAAACTAAAGGCAAAGGAGTCGATCTTGTTCTCAACTCGCTCTCGGAAGAAAAGCTTCAAGCATCTATTCGTTGCTTGGGATTGAACGGTCGTTTCCTCGAAATCGGAAAATTCGATTTGAACAACAACACTCCACTCGGAATGTCAGTTTTCTTGAAGAACACTTCGTTCCACGGAATTCTTCTCGACTCAGTCATGGAAGGTGAAGATGACATGATTGCTGAAGTCGTTGGATTGGTCGCTGATGGTATCAAGAATGGAGCTGTTCGTCCATTGCCAACAAGCGTGTTTAACGACCAACAGATTGAACAAGCTTTCCGGTGAGTTCAATGAAATTTCTTTGAGCTTTTAAAATTCTAAAGTTTAAATATTTTCAGTTTCATGGCATCAGGAAAGCACATCGGCAAAGTCGTCATCAAAGTTCGCGATGAAGAGCAACAGAAGACAATCCAACCAGCCACGAAACTCGTCAATGCAATCTCCCGCACTTACATGCACAAGGAGAAATCTTACATTCTCGTTGGTGGTCTCGGAGGCTTCGGCTTGGAACTCGCCAATTGGTTGGTAACACGAGGAGCAAGAAAGCTCATTTTGACATCGCGTAGTGGAGTTAAGACTGGATATCAATCTCTTATGGTCCGTCGCTGGACTGAGAAAGGCGTTCAAGTCTCGATTGACACGAACGATGTCACTAACTTGAAGGGAGCTCAGAAGATGATGAGAGACGCAGCAAAGATGGGACCAGTCGGAGGAGTTTTCAATCTCGCCGCTGTTCTTCGCGATGAATTGTTGGAGAATCTCAGCGAAGCTGATTTCAAGGCAGTTTGCATACCGAAAGTTGATGGAACTAAACATTTAGATGCCGCAACTCGTGAGCTCTGTCCTGATCTCGATTACTTCATCTGCTTCTCGAGTGTCTCATGCGGTCGCGGTAACATCGGTCAAACGAATTACGGTTTGGCTAACTCAGCAATGGAAAGAATTTGTGAAGCTCGTCAAGCATGTGGCTTGCCTGGACTTGCAATTCAATGGGGAGCAATCGGCGACACTGGTTTGGTTCTCGAAAATCTTGGAGACAACGACACAATCATCGGAGGAACTTTGCCTCAGCGAATGGCTTCATGCTTGCAAACCATGGACTCGTTCATGCAACAACCTCATGCTGTCCTCGCCTCGATGGTCGTCGCTGAAAAGCGTAAAGCTGATGCATCAGGAGGAGTCAGTTTGGTCTCGTGTGTTGCTAACATTCTCGGACTGAAAGATTTGAAGAACATCAACGATACTGCGACTCTTGCTGACTTGGGAATGGATTCTTTGATGGGATCGGAAATCAAGCAAACTTTGGAGCGCACTTTCGATATCGTAATGAGCGCAACTGAGATCCGTCAACTTACTTTCGGTAAGATTAAGAGCTTTGAAGCTGGAGAGCAAGCAATTTCACCAGGAGTGTCACGAGCTGCTTCTCCAATGGGTAGTCGAGTTTCATCACCAGCTCCTAACGACTTTGGAGCAGGAAATATGCTTCAGTTCACAACAGAGCTGATGCCTACTCAATGTTTGTTGAAAATGAAGTCTGTTGAAGAAGGAAACACCACAAAGCCAATTTTCTTGGTTCATCCGATTGAAGGAGTCGTCTCAGCAATGACTGGTCTTGCAAAGGAATTGAAACGTCCAGTGTATGGACTGCAATGTGTTTCATATGCACCACTCGACACAATTCAAGAACTCGCTGCTTACTACATCAAACAAATTAGAAGCGTTCAAACGATCGGCCCTTACTCAATTGCTGGTTACTCATTCGGCGGTTGTATTGCTTACGAAATGGTCGCTCAACTTGAAAACGCAAACGAGAAATGCAAACTCATCATGATTGACAGCTCTCCGACCTACGTCAGTTGGTATACTGAAGCACAACTCGCTCGTAACGCTGTTGGAAAATCACCCACCGGTCAAAATCCATCGAAAGACGAGGCTTACGCATTTGCGTATTTCGCAATGAATATCGCCAAACTTGATTACAAATCGGTAAGTTTATCATTTCTTTTATTAAATGATTTTGACTAACAAATTGTTTTTATTCAGACTGCAATGGAACTCGAAAAACTTCCATCGTTTGATGCTCGTCTTCAAAGAGTTGCTGAACTTGTTCAAGAGAAAACTGATCACTCGATTGACTTGGTAAGTTATTTTTAATTTAAAAGCTTTGATTGAGATCTAAATTATTTTTTGTCCTTCAGCTTGTCGTCACAGCAAGAAGTTTCCTTAAAAAGATTTTCGCGGCTCATCATTACAAACCAACAAGCAAAATCAACGCAACTGTCCTCCTCATCAAACCCGAAGAAAATTACGCCAAACTTTCGCACGATTACGATCTCAGTGATGTAAGTTTCTTAATTTTAAGTTAATTCAACGCCAAAGCTAATTCAAGTTCTTATTTCAGCACTGCAACAGCACAATTAAGGTTGAAGTCGTTCCTGGCAATCACCGAACGATCCTTACAGGAGAGTCAGTGACCAAAGTCTCGAGTCTCATCGAAGAAGCTTCGTAGACAGTTTGTTAAATTAATATTTTAAGTTGCGCTAAATATTTCCAAAACACTTCTCAAAACTCATTTGTAAATAATATTTTCTAAATATTTAAGAGATTGATGTGATGAGCTTATGAGTCTAGGTCCATTCTCGAAGCTCATTCTTTCTTCTCTTGAAAACATTTTGTGATAAACATCATTCCATGACAAGCCATTGAATTTCTCGTTAATTTGTTTTCTATTAAATGTAGAAAACGAAGCTTAACATCGTTGGCTCAGTTTGCAAATCACAAATTTGATTCCTTGTTTGAATTTTTTTTAATTCATTGCTTGTTAAATTATAAAACTCTTTTGGCCATTTATTAATTAAGAAAATCGAAAGATGAAGTGTTTGAATCACTCTAAGTGTTACTGCTATGATTAGAAATCAGTGTCAACACATTTTAAAGTGTTTTTTGTGAAATAAAAAATTGGGTAATCGTTAAATTAAATGTTTTATTGCTTCTTAAACTTTGTTAACTGCTTCTTCACATGTGAACGACAATGAAATGAAATAACTTGCTCCACTTTGAATCTTATCGAAGTGATACAAGTTCTCACTGCCAGCTGTGAATCCAACAGTTCGTCCGACTTTGGGTTCAACGACGAGATTCTTCTTCTTTCCATTGACGGTATCGACAAAGGAAAACTTTCCACCATTGAACTCTCGATTGATACTCGACATGAAGATTATTAGAGTGTAATGAATTGACTTGCTGATCTCAGCATCGTAATGGAGTTGATGAAGTCGTTCTGAGTATTCAGTTGTGACGTTTGTTGTTTTCGATATGTAAGAATGACGATATGAGAGTTTGACTGAGTTGTGTGCTGTTTCGAAACGTTGAGATATCGTGTCGATCAATTTCGGTTGAAGCGCCTAGAAGAAAAAAAAAAGTTTTCTTATCAATAAATTAAATGCGAAATCTTGTTTTTCACCTTCAAAACTTCTTCGATGTTTTTTGTGAGTGGCTCAGTGAGTGATTCCGAACGTAACTCGACAGCTAATGAAGATTCGTCATCGCCCTTGAAGATCTTACTAAAGACTTTAGTCGATAATTCCTTTAGCTTAATCAATTCAGTCTCTGAGATTACATTGTCACTGGCGAATCTTCCACAATGTTTAGGAAGGCAAAGCGAGTCTTGCGCTAAAGTATCAAACGAGCAATCGACTTTGTGTTCTCTGAGACTCAACGTTTCTTTAATCCCGGCGAGTGTTGTTGTCTTCTCTTTACTTGATGTAAAGTAAACGATGATGAACACCGCAGATGATAGAACTATTCGAGCAAAGACTTTTTGATTCCTGAACTGAGGTGGTCGTTCCTTGAATTTCCTGGAATTAAGAAAAAAAAAACTTTTCTTGAAACATGGAGTTCGAGGAGTTTTAAAGAAAACTCACGAAGACTTATCGGAACCTCCGCCAGACTCTGCAGCTACAGATGTTTCACTGCTCTTCGCAACATTCTTTCTTTGCACAACTGAACTCATTTCAGTTGAAAATAAAATAAAATTCTTTAGTTTAAGGATTTCATGAAAATATTCTCAACCGACAGTTGAGCATGCGCGATGATGCAAGTTGGAAGTTGATTCGTCATCGCTCCGTGTTCTGTTTAAATTTCTTTTCGTCGTTCATTTGTTTACTTTGAAAAATATTTTTAGATCAATTTCTTGAAACTTTAGAATGACATCACATCGTGCAAACATTGTAGCGAAGAAATTTTGATTTATTGACATTCTAAAAGCTTCTCTCAAGTGCAAACTTGCCTCGTAACACGAAATCCATCAAAAAGCCGCTCTAATCTTATCAGTTTCGATATATTCCCGAGTTTTGGTCGCCCCTCCAAAAATAAATAAATAAAACACCCGAACCGACGCTCTTTACTTCTAATCCATCCGAAAAGTACATTTTGTAATCAATTCTCCGATAAGATGAATGAAAACGAAATATAAAATAAAAATACACCTGAAGCACACTTTGGCAAACGAGAATATGAAGAAAACTCATATGAACCTTCCTTATCTTATCTTATCGATGATGAAAAAAAGAAGACGGAGATAGCGAAACCATTTGAAGCACATGAGTGAAGCTCATCGCTAGTGCTCGATGTGTGGATGACGAAGGTGAGTTAAATTTTAATTATTTCAAAAAAATTTATAATGCGCTTTAAGCCTACGGGAGCTTGAAGAAAAAAAAGCTGATTAAATTGTGATAAGGGTGGAGAAACATTCGACGTCTTTTTAATCTCTCGCATGTCTTCTTAACGATGTTAAGGAAAAGTTCGACAAATTCGTTTTTCTCGCCGTCAAATACACGAAGAAATTGTTCTGTGGCCTGATGTTTGTAGGTGACGCTTACAATTTAATTCCTTATCTCTCTATTTACTTTATTGGCACAATGATAAAACTTGCCAGTTTAACTTCCCTCGAATGGAACTTTCTGTGGTTTATTTGATCAATCACACAGAGAGTTCGTATACCGAGCCCACGGAAAGCGAAGGCCGGAAATCATTGGGAAAAGTTGATGAACTTTTTTTTTCATTCTTCTGCCATCGTGTTGACTCTTTCCGATCAGATGGAGAGTCGACGTGTACGAGGGTGGAATGAATTGTGCGAAAAGTTTGTCTTCCTGGAACTTTTAATCGGGTGCGAGCGATAATTCACTTGCAAGTCGCGTTTCTTCATCATATCACAAGACTTAATCGTTATCACGATGTCTTCTTATTCTCATTGACGGGCTTTGTAAGTAATATTGGAGTTTTGTTTGAAATTTGATAAGTTTTCGGGTAAAAAGTTGCAGTTGTGTGCTTGCGATATGAAGTTGTTCGTCTCTCTGTGATATACAGAAACGAAACTCTATTATCAGTCGACGTTTTTTTTAGGGAGCGTTGCTTGAAAGAGATTTTCCTTTAAGTATAAAATCGACAGCTGAATTCATTTATCGATTACTAATTGAAAATTGGTTGAAGTGTTGAGACACGCGTGGGCCGAGAATTAAAGTTTCAAGTGCGGAAAATTACAAGTTTTAATTTTCTCATTTTAAAGTTCGAGTTTCATTTCGTGGATTTGCAGATGTTGGTCTTGCTACTTTATTCAATCACGGATACTCATCGATCAGATCTGTCCAAATCTACTTGAAATGACTGTCGAACACTCATCATTACCTGTCAGCGCATCAGAATTTGATTTCCAACAAAGAATAAAATGGTGCAAGTGGAGAAGTTAGTTCTCATCGCTTGGAATATTGAAAAGTGAGATTCAACTTCTCCGACTTACAACCGTTTATTCATTCATCGATACGTCGTCTCGTTAAACAAAAAAGAAACTCAACTGGTAGCTCAATTAGTCAAAGACTTTTTTATTATTTCATCATAAAAAAAAGTTTGTATAATAAAAATTGTAAAAAGGGTTTTGTTGGACGGAATCATTTGCATTGATTCGGTGAAAAGGACAAAATAGGCGTTAAATGTAATTTGTGCTTCGAGTGAATCCCGAAACACGTGCAACAAGTTGATTGTGAGTATTTTTTACAACGATTAATACGATTAATTAATGCAAATTAAGGCACATGGTCATCAATTGAATGGCAAGCCCGATTATCATCATCATCGTTTACGGAATCGATGGACGAAATACAGGCAACGAGCTTGGGTAATGAGTGTCAGGTTTGAGTACCGAGTCAGGCCAATTCGTCATCACATCATTTGTGGATCGGAAAGGGTAGGTTGCCAACACGATCGGTAATTGAAGCTTTATCGCCTTCTCCATAGATTTCGGTTCAATTATTAACTGGAAGAGAGAAAAGTTAGAGAAGGAATTAATGAATATTTTATTTATGATGACGCAACGTTCAAACTAATCCCTTTCGTATCAAAGTAACGAGGTGAAATAAATGATATCATAAATTTCTTATCAGTCGTCAACAGAATTTTCTGGTGTTTGCCGATAAGAGTTTCGCCTTTAAAATACTTTTTTTTTTCGGGGCGAGCAGGCAAAGGCACTCGACAAAGATTGATAACTTCGTTGGAATTGAAATTTTACTCACATAGACATCGTAAGTTAGTCGAATGATATTTGAGTTTCTGATATTTGTTGGCGGCAATGGTGGAACGTAAAGCTTCTTGTTGACAAACTCGTCTCGGCTGTTTGGACGAATCTTCGCAAACTTTATTTGCGCCAGCTCCCTCTTCTCGGTTTGAATAACTTTCCCTCGGGACAAATACTGAATAGTCTCGAGCAGCACAATCTTCGTGTGTCGAATTGTAACTTTACTAAAGTTCTTCACAAATCCATTGATTATGATGTTCTCGCCCGACACGTATCCTAAAATATATCACGAATGCCAATTTCTTTTTATAACTGTCATTCCCCTTCTCATCTCACCTCCTCTATCGAGTTCAATCTTGCACTTGACTGAGCCAGACGAGATACATGCAAAACCACCAAGGGTTGGCTCAATTTCACAACGAAAAGGATCTGCCAGAGACGGCTCTTCGATGTTTAAGTCGATGGGGTTCATTATAATAAAGATCTGGTGATTTTTATGGATTAAGCCCGAGTTTTCACGAAGCGCACATTTGCAATAATATTGAATCCATCCGTGACGACCTAGAAACGTTGAAGGAAGCCCGAGTGGTAAACCCAACTTGAAGGGAAAGGAATGAATGCCGGGCGAGAGGATTGTTGGACCAGTAGAGTCAGCGTCGCCTAATAATCTCATTCGAAAATCGATATAATTCTCTTTATCGTACGTTCGCTCTTGTCGAGCTGTTTTTGCTGTAACGACGCCTTCACCCACGACATGGAAGTGGAGACCTGCGAATGACGAGTAGGAGATTAAGATTTATGTCGAGTTGAGTTCTGATTGACTGCTGTGCGAAATCAACCAGCGATTCGAGAGGATTAAATCCATTTTTGGTTGCAAAGACGATTTCATAATCCGTCTACGCGCGAATCGCTCGATTGTGATTGTGTTTGATGCAATTTTCATGTTAAGCTTGTGACCATCGTGCGATGATATCACTTCGCAAACATTTACCGAGAGCTGGAGTGTCCTCCTGCAGTTCCAATAAGACTCTTCCACTTAAAAATTGCCCGGGGAAGAACAACAGGTTCGTGTTGTCGAACAAGATGAGAAACTTCATCAACTTTCGTGGCATCTCAGCAGATTTTACAGTTCACGAAAATAAAACTTTTTTTTTTGTCAAACTTGTCGCCTTTGAGCGTAAAATCTGTTTCCACCTGTTGAATTTTCGATAAAAGTTGCACTTTACACTTCTGCTAATCACTTGATTGAGAGATTACGACACTCCATTTCGACTCCGCTTATCAATCGACCTCAAAACGACAAAGTAAGTGATTAGGAATCGATAAAATTTCAAAGAATTTCGTGCACTCAAAATATTTGTCGACTTGATCACGACAAACGAAAAGATCTTTAAGACGTTTTTAGTACAAAACTTAACACGAGCATGAGAGTCGCGATAAGTCGTAAGACGTTTCACCTCAGAAATGCACGAGAGATGAAAATTGTTTCAATGTATTAATTCAACGGATATTTGAAATTAAAAATTGCGCGACCTTCGTTGGATTTCGATTGTGTAACAGGCATTGTCGGAGATGGAGCGAAAGATCAAAACGGGTTTCGTTGAAAAATTTCTTGGCGTCGCGAGTGTAGGTTGCGACTTTTTTCGGGCATAGAATTCTAGTGAATGAATGAACGGCGTTAATTGTGACTTGACAAATATTTTTTTCTCTATTGACAAAAATTTTACAGTTTGGTTTTTTTTATAAAATCTTTGCTCCCACGTTATTCCAATTATCCAAGTTTTCTTCATTCATTGAGCCCCATTTCCATTTCTGTTTGGCCTCGTCTCGATTGCAAGGTTTCACTCGAACGGTCTCTTCTCCCGCTTCAAGACAATTGCGCTCAGCCTTGCCCACCTTCATTTGCTGAGTGTCCAGATCGTAGCGGAAATATTGATCGTTCTGTCGGTGATGGCAAGCGTGAAGCTCTAGGATATCTCCGCGGGTTCCGATGCAATAAGCGGAGTCAGAATAATACTCGAGATCGCGGTTGTGCCCGAAGAAAAAGTGCTGATGGCCGCCAGGGTTCTTTTTATTGCTCCCGCAATAATACATTCCCATTTCTTTATAGAATTGTCCTTTAGAGTCAACACATTTGTTTGGGAAGCCAATGCTCTCGAGCTACAAAGAACAAGAGTTGAGTTAAATTTTTAATGAAAAAACTTTGAGATGAGAAACTTACAACGCCACTTGCGAATTCTGTTTGAGTTGGTGGATATTTCTCGAGCATATCAGGAGCAACAACTTCAAGGAAATACGAGAAAGGTTTGCAATGCAATCTCTCTTTAACTTCAAGTTGAGCGCTGATGTCACCAGTGTCAATATTCTTATAGCGATCAGGTTTTCTGATGTACAAATATTCTTTATATTCATCCTAAAAAAATATTTTTTATAAATAAATAAAGTTTAAAGTTTAAATTATTATCTCACCATCCAAACTTCTGCAACTCTTTTAAAATTCTTTGTTAAATAATCTTGTCCTTTACGTGGATCCGGGAATGGATTATGTTTATAAATATGTCCAATGCGAGAACACGGAGAGTCAATCATTTGACCTCCACACAGCCATCTACAAATTAGTTTCAATTAATCGATAATTACGATTATTCTGAGATTATAGGGGAACTTACATTTTGAAACTCAACTCGTATTGCTCGCCCTGTAATCGGAAGAGATAGAGAATGAGTTAGCAAAAACAAATATTTGATAAATGATATCAATTTACTCACTCCCCAGATGTCAAGACCCGGATCATAACCACCGAGTTCCCAGAAGAATTTTGCTGAGATGGCAAAGAGCCCACCTGCCATGACAGGCGATGGAAAATTATCCGCAGGAGTCTCTTGATCTTGAGGACGAATATCGATTCTTTTGTAGAGGAAATTCCATTCGAACGCTCCACGATTTCCCTCATCCTGTGCTCGATATTCATAATTATGAGCGTCGACGACATCGATGAACGGACAAACGCAAGTCTTGTAGTCTTCGGCGATTGGGTCGAGAAGGGGCGGAAGATAATTGATGTTGGCCTCAACGTGCGAATCGAGGAAGACCAAGACGTCGGCAGTGGCAGCTTGCGCGCCTACAATTCTCGCTGTGATGAGACCCGATCGCTCCGGGAGATGAATGACGTGAGCTTTTCCTTCAAAATTCTCTGATAAATATTTCTCGAGTTCACCGTAAAGTTCTTTCTTCGTTGAACAATCGTTAACTAATATCACTTCTTTAATGAGATGTGATGGTGCTCGGTTAATAACACTGTGAACTGTTCTCATCAATACAGAGAGATGATCATTAAAGAACGGAATGACGACTGAAGCCGTTGGAAGCTCTTTGTAATACTTTTTCTTCTGACACCTTAAAAAAGAAACAATCAACAGTTAAACTTAGATCATTGAAATTGCTTTGCGGTCTTACAAGTGATGTCGGATATCAGCAACGGAACGATTGACGGAAATGATATCACTCGCAACAGCCCAGTATCCATTGACTCGATTCAACTCATTGTTACGTTTAATGTCTGCAGGATTTGACAGTTTAAATGCTCGGCCTTGCTCTCCCGGCCCCTTCCTATGCTTCTCGATGTCGATCAACGTATAATTATGCCAATCAACTTTGGTCCGCAACAGATTGTGCTTCTGTTTGAAGAACGAATCCGATGGTTCAATGTATTGAAACTCATCTGAAATTAACGGTAAAACAATTGGTCGCTGCTCGAGCAGCTCAGTCTTTCTCTCGTATGCCGCGTCATTCACTTCAGAAGAAGTTGGCAGGGAATGTTTGTACAGCTGAGTGATCAGAAAAAGTCCACATATCGCGACGATTATAAAGTTCACAACTAATTTGAAGAGTGAGCTTCTACCTTTACACTGGAACGAAAGAATTTTTAAGTTAACTTCATCTCTCTCTGTTTACACATTAGTCATCGAACATGCGAAATCTGTCGATTATCTTCTCCACGTCTTACTCATTCTCTCATCTTAATTGAGCATGTGTAAGGGGCAAAGAAACATCGAAATTTTTTTGGCTGATTTGACCAAAAAGCATTGTGAAACCTGTTTTCGGTCATTGTGCCGTTGAGCTTCTACGAAATTTTCTATTTCTCTTCGTTTTTTCTTTTGACACATGGCAATTCGCTTATCGCGGCACGGAATGTTTTTGTTATCGTTTCGGCTTCAAACATTATCACAAAACTTTTCGTGTTTACACTGATTTCTTTTCCCTAATGTTTACTCAACGCAACTCTAATTGCTCCGTAACAATCCGAAAGACAATTAATGGATGTGAGAAGAACACAACTTACGTATCTCAAGAACACACGCTTGACACTGTTGGAGCTCATTGGTGTAAAGCTTTTTTTTTTGTGGACGGACACTCGACGGTTGTGTGATCACGATTCAATGTTTGCTAGATGACTAAAAGCGTTGTAAACTTTTGGGAAATTAAATGCGATAATACATCGAATGCTGACGAGAGTGCCAGGGATGGCGGAGATGATTCACGCTGCGTAAAATTGAGAAGCGAAGTTATTGGAAGTAATAAGCTTGAGCTGTTTTAAAAGCGAACGCCTTTTGTTATCAGCCCTGACCTCTAACAGCAAACTCACACAGCCAGCTTTGTTTGAATGGCTTCATAAACACATTTTAATAATATTTCGTTCCTCACTTTTTTTTTGTGTGAAAAAAAATGAGAAATAACACAGCGAAGCTTCGCTCCAACATAGTTTGTTATGATTAATTGTGCAATGGTTGTGGGTCATGCAGAATGGACAAATTGGTCGTTGAGACAAAAACAATTTTGAGAGTTTTCCGGTTAAATGAAAACAAGCTTTTTATTGCATGATTTTTGAGAGACTTTTGATTTCGTCTTCGTCGGCAATTTTTGATCCAAAATGCAACCAATTTTCAATGTTTGTCTCGTTCACGAATCCCCATTTCCACTTTTGACTAATTTTTCGGGGACTGCAATTTGCAACGTAAACGGATTGTGTGCTGACATCAACCTCGACGCATTTCTGATTTCTAATCGGTCCGTGGTAGATTTGCATCGACTTCATGTCGTAGCGGAAATATTGATTTCCTTGACTATTGTGGCAGCCTCCGGTCCTAATAGGTCGAGTTTCTCCTGCTTCGTAACTATCAAAGCAATCTTGCATGTTGGCTAGTGCAATATCACGATAATATCGCAATGTGAAATGTTGATTATCTTGGGGACGCTTTCGGTTCTCTCCACAAAAGTAAAGACCTGTAATCGACATTTGAGCATCAAATAATTCTCTTCATCGTTTAAATCGCTTTACCAATTGGTTCTTCTTTCGGTCTATTCAATGTATCGATGCAATATCTAGCATCCGCCATCGTTTGAATAGCCCCGGAAGCGAACTCTGGAGGTTCTTCATAAGGATAACGATCCAGCATGTCAGGCGCCACAACTTCCATGAAGTATTTGAATGGCTTGCATTGTTGTCTCTCTTTTATATAAAGTTGATATGAAATGTCGCCTGAAAAGATGTTTTCTTTATAAACTGACTTCAACTTTAGACATTTAACTTTCTGCAACCTGTTTTTGTCTTTGCATAACGATCGGGTTCTCGCTTGTATAAATACTCTTTATACTCATCCATCCAGACTTCGGCGACACGTTTGTAGTTCACAGCCACAAAATCGATACCTTTTCTATCGTTTGGGAAAGGCATGCTACCTCGAAAGACGTGGCCAATGCGAGAACACGGAGCATCGTACATTTTACCGCCACAAAGCCATCTGAGAAAACATTAAATTATTTTTAAGCTGCCACTTTAGAAAATTGCAAAAACTCACATCTTGAAACTTAACTCGTATTGTTCACCCTGAAAGATGAAACAGAAGTTGTTAGTGAGGAATTTAACAAAGGAAAAGTTCACTGACCCCCCAAATATCCAGGCCAGGATCATATCCTCCAAGTTCCCAAAAGAATTTCGTTGAAATGGCAAAGAGACCACCAACCATCACAGGATTCTCATAATTCTCCCAAGGATTCTTTCGATCCGTCGGTCGAAGAGGAATTGAATGATAAGAGAGTCTCCAATCGAATACTCCACGACTTCCTTCACCTTGCGGCTTGTAAGCAAACGTGGCGAATTCTATCACGTCAATGTAAGGACAGACGCAAGTTCTGTAATCTTTTGCGATGGGCTCAAGCAACGGAGGCAAGAAATTCGTGCTCGCCTCAGTATGTGAGTCTAAAAATAAAAGAACGTCTCCAGTTGCCGCTCGTGCTCCAGCTAAACGAGCCCAAATTAATCCAGATCGTATTGGTAACACAAGAAGCTTCACTTTGTCCTTCAAATGCTTCTCAATATGATTCTCCAAATCTTTATACAAAAAGTCTTTCGTGGAATGATCGTTGACTAGAATCACTTCTTTCAGAAGATGAGGTGGCGATCTATTAATAACACTGTACACAGTTCGAAGTAAAGTTGACAAATGATCATTGTAGAATGGAATGACAATGCTCACAGACGGAAGCTCTTTCTGATATTTAATCACTTTACACTGTTCGTGTCGGTAATCGGCGACAGATCTGTTGAGAGCAATCTTATCGGAAATCAATCCGTAATATCCGTTTTCGTCAAAGAGCTTTTTGTTTAAATCTTTTTCTTCCGGTTCTGCATAAACTGGCTGACCATTCTCACCCGGCAATCCCAAACGAGCTTTTTCTCTCTCGAGGTATTTGTAATCATGATAATCAATCTTCTCATTGAATCTATGCTTCTGTCTGTAGAAGGAACTTATCGGCTCCAAATAAATGAAGTTCTGTGTAATGGCTAATGGACTGTTATTGTTTTGGATAAACTTGTAGGTGATGAAAACGGCAGAGAAGCACAACGCGATTAAGCATCCAAAGAACGTTATGAAGCGACTGAAGCTCTTTCTGCTTCTTATAATCTAAAAATAATTACTTGTTATGTTCATTTCGATTGCGAAGAGCTAATAAATTCTCACCTGAATACGCCAGAGCGATTTCGATTTGATAAGAGCTCGATTCATATCCGCCACGAGATTCTTTTAAATCAATCCAACTCGCAGCAGT
This sequence comes from Smittia aterrima, assembly GCA_033063855.1. Taxonomy (NCBI): domain Eukaryota; kingdom Metazoa; phylum Arthropoda; class Insecta; order Diptera; family Chironomidae; genus Smittia; species Smittia aterrima. Next base: position 4,474,084 of record CP093829.1, read on the forward strand.
CGCGGACGTAAACAAATTCTAACTGCAGTGATGTTAATGTGTTCGCCGAACACCACACGTCGCTCTCTCTGTAATCTCGTTGCGTCTTTTACGATCGTGTTTTTTTCGTTAGTGATGGTCAAAAATATTTTGTGTTTGGGCAAGAGAGCAGAATGATTATTAGTTTGCCAGAAAACCGGATTTCGAAAGTTCAACAGTCCCCGAAGTCGAACGATTTCGTTGTAATTTCCTTCAGCTAATGGATTATGTTCATGATAAAGCTTCTTCTCTTTCAAACTCTTCAGTTGAAACTGTAGACTTAGCTGAAAAATAAAATTATAACACGAGCAGTAGCTTCGCTCTTGTGTGGAGTCGCGTAGCGTTTCAATGTCGTACATATTTTTTATCATTCTTATCAGGCTCCGACAGATGTGTTAACACGAAATTTAATTTCACACTTTGCCATTCTGAATTATAAATGTCGCAGCATTTCCCGACCGTTAGCTTTAGTTGCACGACTCATAATTTCGTTATCGTTGCATTGCAAAATTCTCGTCTATCGACGCTTTCTCTCGTGTTCAACTGGTTCGACCAATTGACTCAATTAGTCGCTCGGTGAAAATTAACAAAATTCGATGGAATTTCCCGAAGCAATTTATGCGAACGGAAAGTTTTATTTATTCTTCTAAAACTTAACTAGCTTCCCATAGTTTTAGGATAATTCAGTTTTCAAATCCTTAATTTCTTGCTCATCTCGAATTTTTTTGCCGTAATTTAGCCAGTTCCTGATGTTCGTCTCATTCACGAATCCCCATTTAAACTTTTGGTTGATTTGCTGTTTATCACAAGTTGCAAAATAAACAGTTTGAGTGTCAACATTAACTTCTAAACAAAAATTATTTCTCTTCGGTCCCATCACAATTTGCGAGGTACCTAAATCAAATCGGAAATATTGGTTCCCTTGTTGTCGATGACATTGGAAAGTTTTAATTTCTTCGCCAAGTTTAGCGTTCATTCGATCGAGACAGAATTCTTTGTCGAGGAGAGCAATGTCACGATAGAAACGCAATGAGAATAATTGATTGTTTTGTGGATATCGAAGGTCCTTTGCGCAATAAAACAAACCAATTGGCTTTCCCTTAGGTCGACTCATTGAATCTAAGCAGAACTTTGGATTCGCTAATGTTTGAATTGCACCAGATGCAAACTCAGCTGGCTCGATCAATGGATATTGCTCTAAAATGTCTGGAGCCACTTTTTCCATAAAATATTGAAATGGTTTGCATTTGTTTCTCTCCTTGATGAAGAATTGATACGAAAGGTCTCCTAAAAGTTTCAATTTTATGTGAGATTAAATAAATTGAGAGGTGAGTGAAAGTTACCTGCGTTTGCCTTCTCAAATTTCGCTGGATTCCTCATGTAAACATATTTTTTGTAATCGTCCATCCAAACCTCAGCCACTCGCTTCAAGTTTATTGTCACGTAATCGATCCCTTTGCGATCGTTGGGAAAAACACCCAAGCCGCGGAAAACGTGACCGATGTGAGAGCATGGAATGTCATACAATTTGCCACCACAAAGCCAACTGAAGAGAATTATTTGAAATCAACTTAATCTGATAAATTAAAGAGAAAACTCACATCTTGAAACTCAACTCGTACTGTTCGCCCTAGAACAACGGAGACTGAAGTTAGAAATGATTTTATGATTTAATTTAGAATCTAAACAGACCCCCCAGATATCGAGACCCGTGTCATAACCGCCGAGTTCCCAAAAGAACTTTGCTGAGATGGCAAAGAGACCACCAACCATCACTGGATTCTCATGTCGATCCCAAGCATTGACTCGATCATTTGGTCTCAGAGGAAGATACTGATAAGACATTCTCCAGTTGAAACCACCGCGAGAACCATTTCCTCCTGAGGATTGCTGTTTGTAGCTAAATTCCTCGAATGAAATTGTATCGACAAATGGACAAACACAAGTTCGATAATCCCTCGCGATAGGTTCAAGCAACGGAGGAAGAAAATTTGTGTTCGCTTCTGTATGTGAGTCTAAAAATAAAAGAACGTCTCCAGTTGCCGCTCGTGCTCCAGCTAAACGAGCCCAAATCAATCCAGATCGTCGTGGTAACACAAGAAGCTTCACTTTATCTTTCAAATGTTTCTTAATGTGATTCGCTAAGTCGTCATATAAAAAGTCTTTCGTAGAATGATCATTGACGAGAATAACTTCTTGAAGGAGATGAGGTGGCGATCTGTTTATCACGCTGTAAACAGTTCGAAGCAACGTCGACAGATGGTCGTTGTAGAAAGTGATAACGACACTGACAGAAGGAAGCTCTTTGAGATATTTAATCTTTTTGCATTGCGAGGGCCGAACGTCCGGCAATGATCTGTTTAGCGCAATCTTATCAGACACAAGTCCATTGTAACCGTTTTCGTTGAAGATTTTCTTTCTAAGCTCCTCTTCCTCTGATTCAACATAAACTGGCTGCCCATTCTCACCGGGTAATCCCAGTTGATTCTTCTCCCTCTCGATATATTCGTAGTCATGATAATCAATCTTCTCAAAGAAGCTGTGGCGTTGTCGATAGAAAGAATTAATTGGCTCGAAATAGATGAAGTTCTGTGTTATCGCTAATGGATCATTGTTCTTCTCGATGTACTTAAAGGTGAAGAAAACGGAAAAGCAGACGAAGGCAGCAATAAATCCGAAAAGTTTCAAAACATTTCCAATTCCTTTCCTTTTATTAATCTTGAGAAATCAAAACTTAATAAATTTTCCTTGTAACACATTCACTGAATTTACCTTTCGCCGATAAATCCGTTTTGCTTTGTGAAGAACTTGAGTTAGGGACATGTCCTTGATTTAAAATTGAAAACTCTCTGTTAACAAGAGAGTTATCAATTGAATACTGATCCGAAAATGTCGAGACGATAAGAGAAAAAGTTACTTCTCGTATCAAGATTTATCAGCTCGATTGAGGCGCCAGATAAAACTTTAAAAATAAAATTACAAAAACTTTAAATTCCCATCAAACTTCGACATCCAGATCAAAACATTTCTTATCTCAACAACAATTGAGCTGCACTTGTTTAAAGTCGCGAGTCTTGTTGAAAAATATGTTATCAACTCTCTCTCATCTGTCTACGATCAATTCGAGCAGATGTGATGACATGAAATTTAATTTCGTTGAATTATTAGTTGCGACCGCTTAGTCCGACATATCTCATAATTGCTTTATCGAAATGAACGCAACTTTGTTCACCTCACTCGTTCGTTGATTCATTTCCTTCTGGACCGGTGGTGATTTGTTTAAATCGAAAAGGCTTAATTGGTGAGCGCTCAGGGGAATGATCCAACATCCTGACTTCAAGTTGCCACGTTCGTTATAATAAATGATGATTCCTTCCAGTCGCCCTTTTTTTTCGGATGGTACGTGCTACATCAGTGTCACCATGTGCGATTGTCATTTAACTTTATGGATTTCTCTCGTTCTGTGCAGTTACTTTGAGACACTCACATGAACAACGAGCTAAAGAAAAAAGAATCTGTCACCACTAACTACGGAACATAGTTCGTTCTTTTTTTTTCGTTCCTTGCTCACGGATGCATGGATAAAAGGGAAGCATGACACGCCATAAAGTTTTCCCAGTGCTTGGATGCTCTGTTGTTTGAAAAATGGATCTCTTAACTAAAAATCACGTCTGACTTTCATTGATGACACTTTTAAAGTCATCCGGGTGTGGCGATGGAAAACCTTTTGATGCAAAAATTTTCACTCGACAGCATTTTCCTTAAATTGCACACGCCGAAAGGGATATCAGGTTGAGAGAGAGAGTGAAATAACAAATTGTCATGCTGCTGATAAACGGTTTATAATGCTTTAAAAATTGGGTTGATATCGCCGAGAGTTCATCATGATTAATTATCCTTTAAGCTCCGCTCTGTTGACATTTGGGAACTATCACCAAAAGCTTTTCTTCCGGAAAAAAAGTGTACACAATTCGTCGTCGTCCTGTATAATAAATGTTCCATCTTTCGTCCAGTCGAGGGCAGAATCATAAATTATACGGTTATCGTCGATAATATTCCACAAATCTCCATTCCATTTGTCTTCAGCTCCTCGACTCTCCTGTCTCACTTCGAATGCCCTCGACCGGAGCAAATAAGAAAAAAGAAAAACTTTTCCTCCTTCTTCTCTCCCTCATCATCGAATCGATTCTTCTCAAGGCTTTCGCTTTCATAAATATTTCAATAGTGATTTCCATAATGACATAAATTTGTTTTTAAACTGCGTTTTGTCTGAAATCTCTCTCTTGCTCTTTATATGCTTCATGTGGATTTGTTTTCCATCAGGACGAGAAAAGGGACGGAAAAGGCGACAGAAGAACGTGCTGGCAAAGAATGTTTTCTATCGCCCCGGAGGGAGAAACCCGATTTTTCAATAAATGACCCCCCCATTTGATTTACAAAATAGGAATACACATGGGACGAATATTTTTGTGTCTGCCATTTTCAGCATCGTTTTAAAATCCTCAGCATTAAACGGAGGATGGCGGTACAATAAAGCAATTCGAAGATATTGTACTCGTTTACGTATTTTTTTTTCTTCCTTTTGGCTCATTGAGAATGCATCCAGAGCTAGCTTTGGAGCTCACGAAGAACTGATGAGGAAATTTATTGAAATTGGAGTCTGTCACACCAACTGAATTCTCAATTATGGTTGTCTTCGTTTTGATTGAGTCGTTGAGAGTCAACGAAGCGTAAATGTCGAACATTCTCTTTGAGGCCATCGACGATGGGAAACGCCTGATGAATTAGTATGCATGGAATTTGTCCTTTCTGGTTTTATGGTAAGCAAAATTAAGAGTCAGACGATGATTTGTGATAGCGACATTTTCGATTATTGATGGGAGTTTGAATCAGTTTGTTCTTCCACTTTGATGAATGATTATATAATAAATAATGGCTTTTCCACTTCTTACTTTTAGTTCTCGTGGCGAAATTCTTTTCCTCCCCTCTCGTGAACTTTCTCTGACACTCCTGACTTGTTTTATGGCATGACACACTGAATTTTATGATTCAAATTTCTAATTCGACGACACCAACAAGAATCATGAATCAGAGGCAACATTGAGAATTGTCAAGGCGAAAGAAAGAAAGAGAAACGAGAGTTCTATGGAATAAAAAAAAAACTTCTCCGCTTTACACTGTGAGTTCCATTAAGCCATAATTTATGGAAAAAAATGCTCTACGCTCGATATATCTGCATAGTTTCCTTGTTTGTCCTAGCACACAAAAGTTTCCCAATCCGATTGTGTGGCAGTGGAACCGAAACATGCTCGAAAGAAAATGTTGAAAAAAAAAGTCCAGGGGAAAAAACCATCATCATCTATTACAAGAGTCGTTTCTCTGCTTTTGCCCGCCCTCGCCAACGTTCGGATGCTTACAAAACTTTTGCAGCCAGCGAAATTGGAAAATTTTAATCGAAAGATGGATTTCTATAATTTATTGTCAAACTTTTGGTGCAAAAAGCTATTTTCGCAATTTTTATCAAATCGTTTGGCGCTTTGCCTTTCAATCTCAAACTCTTTCTCCCTCGACTCCGCTGAAATTTGACAGTCTTGATATTTTGAAATTGAATTGCCATCGTCTGTTTCGAAAGTAATGTTTAATCTGACACGTGATTATTCATCGAGAGGGAGAGAGAGATGCTCGCGACTTAAATATTCGCTGTGTCGACGCCAACAATGCATTATCACAAGACAAACGTTACAACATAAGTTTTGAAGATTCCCTGGTGAGATAAAGTGCAAGTGACAACTTCTTTAACAAAAGAGCTTTCTGTCTCACTCGCTCTCTCACTCACTGCGTGTTACGTTAACTGATTGAATCGCTCGATAAGCAAATAATGTTTTACAGAACTTCAATTTAAATGGAAATTCTATGAAATTCAATTAATTTGTAGTTCACTGACTTTTAAATTAAATTAAATAAAATGATTTTAAATCAAAAATCAAGTTCCACTCTTGACATTCGTGAAAAGTATTTCGGGTTCGGTTTTGAGGTAAATGATTAAAAATATTGCGGTAATAACTCATTAAAATCGATGGCCGCATTCAATAATCGTGATTTAAAATTTGCTTGCTGCTTTTACACTTTGAAACGACGGCGGAGGAGGATGATTTAAAAGTGTGATAATAATGTCATTTCGAAAATTATAAAATGAGCTTTTATGTTCCGACGCTTTCTGATTACCCGAAAAATATTAAAACCGGATAATGCTCTGGCGCTTAATGAGATTTAAATAATGAGTAAATTCAACGTGTAAAGTAATTTGCGTTTGGGAAATGAAATTGAGGCGGAGGCTCGATCGAGTCAACTCTCTCTCGATCCAGACAATGATTTCAGTTAAAGTCCAATGATTAAATTATTGGTTTAATTGCTGTCAATTTATCACTCGAACCATAAATTGCTCGAACTGAATTGCTCAGCAAGCAAGCAAAAAAGAATATTTCAGCCAAACGCGAAATGAAGTGAGAGAGAGCGAGCAAGAATATGTTGTGGAACTAACAGTTTTAAACGGCAGTTTGTGTATTTTATGCGAATATTTCTGTAATAAAACATTTTCTCCCTCGTAAAACTCACATTACGACTTTTTGCAACACTGATGATTGAAAAAAAATTGAATCAAATGACACTTAAGGATACGATCGTATGCATAAAAAGCTGTTTATTCGTCTACTTTTCAACTCCCCGTAGCTGGAATCAAGATTATTTTTGAAATTGGATTCCATCGAGAGACAATTTTAAAACGATTAAAAAAGATTTTTACTCGCTACTGCAGGCGGAGGATAAAAATTGCATTTAAATCCCTTTAGAGCAAGTTGATGACAGAAAAAAATCAATAAACCCAAAGCGAATCTTATTAAGAAATTCGTTATTTTTAATACTTCCCTCGCTTATCTTGTAAAAAAAAGCTCAAAAGCTGAAAAACTTTTGCTAAAGCTTTTGCGGAGAATTTATTATGAAAATTGTTATGGAAAAATATTTTCATTCTCTGGTGCACCAAAGAGAAAAAGAGAGAGATCGTCATTTTAATGAGATCAAAATGTTGATGGCTCTGCTTTAGCTGAATCCGTTTTATTGTCTCAAAATTAAAAAATTCTTCCCAAAAAAAAGGAGAAAAATGATTTTTTTTCCTTTTTAATAAAAAAATCAGAAGCGAAAGCAATTCATTTCTCGCTGCCTCTTCGTCTCAATTTCTTCATTGTTCTCTCCAACGTCATTTACATTTAAAAGGGAAAATGAGATTTCACAATGGATCCATTATCTCAACATGAAATTTTCAACGCTGATATTAAGTCGTTTTTATGACGCTTATCCTTGTGTTTTGCAGCACATCGGATCGTTATACTTTAGTCAACGCCTTTGTCGCCGTTTCCTTCCCTTCTTCCTCTCACTCTCTCGTTTTTCATTCTTTCCATGCATGTTCATACATTTAATGTTGCCTGCTTAACTCACCTGTTTACAACATGAATTTTTAATAAACACTCGTGGAGAAGGATTTCCGCGAATGCTACCTGGCAATTTACGATGCAGAAAATGCAGTTTTTTCTACATTCTGCAGCTACGTTACCTCTCTCTCTCTCTTTTTGTCTTCCCCACCTTTTGTCTGAAGGGAAGACATCCTTAAGTGTCATAAATTATAAAGATTTATATTCGTTGCTCTTATAGTGTTTCTGGAATTCATTTTATGACTTACATGCTTCGCAGCTATGGATGATGGTAAATCATAAATTCTGGTTTTATTGAAATTTCTTTCATGCAAGTACAAGAAAAGGCGAAATGAGAAATTTCAGCTACAGCAAGTGTATGTGAGTAACATGTCGTGACGTCAAATTGCGAAGCTTTTTTTCCGCCGCTTGACGTTGCGAACTTGCTCTCCATGAAAAATCATGATGAATTTGTTTCAAAACATTCCATAAGAAGGTTTACGCGGCGCGTTTCAACTGCTGTCAACTCAAGAGAATAAGCTTTAACGTCTCTGCGTATTTTTAGAAAGAATTTTCCGTCACCAAGATTGATCTCGACGCAGAGAATAAAGGTGAATGACTTGAATACTATTTAAAGCGCGTTTCTTTCACATTTACTTAAACGAAATGAGCAGTCTGAGAGAGAGAAGACGAATTAATTCTTTCACAATCTTCAGTGGAAAACCTAAAAATAGGCAAACAGCGTGGTTGCCTCGAGAAAATCGAGTCAAACTCGATGAAATAAATAAAATCTCTTTAATTATCATTCAAATGTATTCGAAGAAGAGGGAAATTAACACGAAAACCTTTCAGAGAAATTTAAATTTCCCTTTTTTCTCGTTCCATGATTTAAAATGAAAACAGGTGTAGGAATGAACAGGAAATATTAAATTTCAATCGCTCCTATGGCAACCCATCCAAGAGAGAAGAAACAATTCTGTTATCAAGTTGCTCCCGCCGTAACTTAACCCCCCAAGCATATTCAGATTCATTGCTGGTGAGTGTTTCACAAGACGTTACTAAGTTTTTGGAAGTTGACACCGCGAGGGGAACTGAAATATATTTATGATGTTTCGAGGGAGTTCTAAATATGTGACGAACCTCATGACAAAATTCATCCCGGGGATGAGCAACGCACCGAACAAAAACATGAATTACAGTTTTTGAGGCTGAAATTAGTTAGAGGGCTTTCTATCTGTTTGATCATTGATCTCTCAGGAATTGTAGACAATCCCTCCAACGACGAGAAGACCCTGCTTGGCTCCCTTTATGTTGCCTCGACGATGACGAGTTCCAACATTCTCAAAATAGTTTTTTTTTTCGAGCGAGAATGTTTTTGCCCGACGAACCTCATGATTCACACATTTCTATGTGTCGAGTGATCTTATTTTTTTCTCCTTCACAGTTTTCACCGAAGAAACTAAAGCCAACGTTTTCTTTATTGAAAATGATGATGAGGAGAACGTCGGCGGAGAACGGGATTGAATTCTATTAATATCGGATCGGACAAGCATACGCGACTGAGAGTGCTGAGCCACGAATTTATTGCCTCTCCTTATTAGATTTTATGGATTTTTCGCTAGGAATTCGAGTTCAGCGTTGCGAGCAGAGCTTCAACAAATATTAGTAATGCAAAAAATTTCGTTGGACACATGTTTTCTGGCTTTAACTATGTTCGAGCTGTTCACTCGTGAAGGAATGTGCGTTCTATCTTGCGCTTGTGTGTGCAATGTCTTCATCTCATCCCGAAATTGATGAGAGTCTTTAATTTCAATTAGAAATTAGTTCAGTCATCTACTTAGTTTTATCAAATTCGTCGATGCATGAAGGAAATTGTCGAAAGAATCTATCACAGGATTCAGGATTGATTCAATTTGCATGGCTCAATGAGCCGGGAAATGATCGTGGGATTGAAGTAGCTGGTATGAAGTTAGACAAAGATGGAAAGAGGAATTGTGGAGGATTTATAAACGAACACGACGACTCGACTATATTAATTAGTAAAAATCTATTTTTTTTGACGAAACCTACGGCGGCGGATTCTTCTCTCTGTTTTTTTCTTTTACGTGTGAGAATGTGTTTGGACACATCAGCGATCATGCTGTTAAAAATAAAATATTCATAAGATCTCTGTGTGTTATTTTTGTATGATTTTTCCACCAGCCAATCGTTTTGCTGTATCCATTTTTAGACCCCTTCTAAGCTGAAAAATCTTCTAACTGAAAACAAAATATGCATCCTTAGCTGCATTATTCTTTGAGTTTTCAATTAGTGAACATCGTTTAAGTTTCGCTCAGTGAATATTTCTGTTCAATAAAATTTCATTCTGGATATAAAATTGTGAGGGAATAGTTTGATATTTCAACCGTTCTCCGCTTAGCTGTGCGGTGAAAATTTTTTTCCATTTAATTAATTTTTTAAATTGATTTTGCATCAAACTATAATGGAAATTTATAGAGTGCTAATTGAACAGAAGAGAAAGTTTCGATAGTGAAAAATATTTAATTTCAATGAAATTATTCCTGATGCGAGAAGGAAAGAAGAATAATTTGTCGAGGAGGGAAATAAGGAATTCGTTCTCTTGCTGCTACTTTTTCCTCCTTCCATCTCAATAGAGAGAAAGGTAATTTGATATCGTGAAACTTTATCTTCAATCTTGTTTACGCGAGATGCCAATATTCAAATTTGAATTTGTGCGATGTCAGCTCGCATTTTTTTCCGTGAAAAATCAGACGAGACTTTCGACGTATTTTTCTATTGAGATCATTCCCAGATATTCGTTACGCAATTGAGAGCTCATGTCTAAAAATATTTTTCTTTCTCGCTGCTCCAACACACAGACTTTGCTTTCTTCGTTACATTTTCTTCAATTTCGGGTTTGCTTTTAGTTCAAGGGAATAGAATTGAGACACTTGAATGTATGATGATGACGTAACGACAATTTTTGTTTTTTTTTTCGTCGACCTAAATGGTCTGGAAAGAAGTTTCCTTTGAAAGCATATGGGAAGAGCATTGAGATCACATTTTACAAAATAATGGGAAATATTACACCGTTTAACTGTAAGGGAGAGAGAGAGAAAGAGCTCGAGGCGAAAATTGTGGATCTCACAAACGATTGGCTACGTAAGGTAAAGTGGAAACTATAGGTTGAGAAATAGTCGTATTTATAGTCGAGCTCGGTAAGTCGAGATCTTTACAATTTCTGCTGATTTGAGAAAATTGTTTCACTTACGAAAATAGATTGAAAAGTCTTCTCTCCTCCACACGGTTTTTTTTTACTTTCGCCTCATCACGAACGAGCGAACATTCTCATGGATAAGCATTCCATCATACATGGAATTTCAATTTTCTCCTTTCTCATTGAACAAGTCAGACGAGATGAAAAGAAATTGAAAATTTTCTGCTAACTACATGAAATAAATTCAATTGAAAGATAAATTGGACGATTTCAAAAGAGCCTTTGGTTAGCCTCTCGAGTTTCCTTTTCCCTTTGAGCGATCACGGAAGTTCATGTAACTTCCACATCGATTGCGGATAATAAATTTATCTTTAATCCTTCATTTATCATCGTCCTCATCGTAATCGTCATCATACAGCGATTGAGAGAGTGAGAGCGCATCAATTTGCGATGTGCTACTGAAAAAAAAAACGTGGAAACGGAAAAGTTTATTCGCATTCAAACTGACGAGTGAGTTGAATTCTAATTGAAAGTTGCTTTAGCTAGCGAGATGAAACAAAGTCGAGTTTAATTTTATTCATCCTCGTTTGCCGATCGCTCGCAACGCAAATAAGATGAAAATTCAATTCCAATTCTCAAATGCAATGCGATGCAATAAATCCAGCACAGTTCGTACAAAAGGCAATGACAAAAACTGGCGAAATTCGAAAAACCCGAAATGTTTTCACATGATGGCAAAAGTAGAGAAAGAAGAAAGACATTGTCGTTGTATTGTGAAATTGCCTTGGCTGAAAGAATTTTCGACGTTTTCTTCCATTATCAAAAGAAGGAGAAAGAAGCACCACATGACAGAATTTCTTTCGTTTCTTTTTTTTTTACTGTCGGAACAATTTGCATATTTCTCTTTCCTGTGTGCGCTTTTTCCCTTCTCGTGAACGTCTTGCGAGAAAATGTGTTTTTCTTGAAAAGGAGAATAAGATTGAATCGACCAGACAAATATCGGAACAGCGCCAAATGACTTCAAGGGACATTCGTTCACAAGAAACAAAGAATTGAAACACGAGGAGCGGGGACTGAGAGTCAAAAAGGGAAAAAAAAGTCAAAAGGCACATCAACTTCAAGGGAAGGAAGCAAAAACATGTGACACACAGACTTTGAGTAGAGACATCGTCATCGAGGCGAGTGGTATATAAAGTCATTTGTGGCGGATTGAATTTTGAAGGGCAAACTAATTCTCCTCTGTGTCGTCCATGTCTTGTCGAAGATGACTCTTGTAAATTTGTTTTTTTTTTCTCCTTTCGCCTTGCCTCGCTTCATTGTTTCAAGTCGTTTTCTTTTTTTCTTTTTTTTTCTCGCTTCGAAACATGGAAACATGTGGTTCATGCTTTGAAAATTTCGTTATCAGACGAAGCTCAAGTTCTTGTTCTTCTTTTTCCTCTTCCTTTCTCGTCGCTCACTCTCACCCTGCATCCCCACAAGAATTTTAATTGTAATTCTTCTCCCTAAAGTATCTTGGCCTGATTAAGAATTCATGAGAGTGGCTTTTGAGGAAAGATGGGTAAAATCACCATTTAAAACTCGTGTAAATATTTAACATTCGCAAAAGCTCTTTCCAAACTCTGGCAGAGAAAAGGAAGAGGAATGAGAATGGAGCTAGCAAAATTAAGCAGATAAAAAAATAAAAGTTGAAAATTTATTTATTTTTACATTCGCTTCATGTAACCGTTGTGTGTGGGGATTATGATGAAAAGCCATATTTTCGCCTTTTATTGTATTGAACGGTTCATAAATATTTACCATTCCTCTCGTATATTTCACTGCGCTTCGTGCCCCAACTGCTCGCTCTCGGCAGAAGCAAATATATAAAAAAAATGGAATCCACAATAAAAACTGTAGTCAAAAATAATTCAAAGAAATCTCATAATTTTCTCTTTTTTTTCTTTGCGATAGAATTGGAAATGGAAGATAAATCTATGAAGGGAGTTTGGTTGTTGAGGTGGTGGCCGTAATGATGTTCAATCCAAAGCTTCTCCGTCCTATTTATTATACAATTGTTAGAGCTTTCGTTTCCATTTAGCGGTTTTATTCATTCTCCCATAAAATAAAGCGTAAAAGATTATCTCGGAAAATTTTTACATTCGTTATTAAGACGGGACTTGATACTGAATTACCTTTTTTTAAAAAAACAACTGACCGTAAATAAAATTGCAGGAGAGAGCATGCTGAAGTAGATTTATGATGGTTTGCGGTGAAATAAATTTTTTAATGCTGCTTTCCGACTCTCGAAGTTGTAAAGCGAACACAGAAAAGTTTGTAAATTATAAATTTGCGAGTGAGAGAGCAGATGAGAGAGATGAACGAGTAGCATCATTTGATAACTGCCTAGAGAGTTCCGTGCTTCCTTGCATTCGATAGTATCGTCATCACGACTTGTGAAAGATGAATAATCAACATATGGAATGTAAAGAAGTATGGAGCAATCTGGCAACGACATCAGAAGGAGGAGGAATAAACCTGCATGACGGAAGTTCATTCTCCGGTAGTCGTCGTCGACATAGTCGGAATGGAGAAGCAATAAAAATAATTTTAAATTTAATTCAAGACGTCGCCAATCTTCGGATCATTAATCTGATTGAGTCAGGAAAATGTGTGTTTCATGCGCCCACTTTTTTCCTTTCTCTCACTCTCTCTCTCTTTCTCTGACTCCAATCCATGCTAAGGTGAGTAATGTACATTTGCATAAATAATTTTAAAATGCTCTACGTGTGCTTTCTCGTTCTGTGACTCTCCATCCAGGACGAAGAGGACGACGACGAAGTAGAGCCGAGAGGAAAAGAGGGAAAAGACAAAAATCAAATTAAGATAACAAGAATGGAATGGATTTGCGAGCTTGCGACAGCAAAGCAAGAAAAAATTGAAATTTGTGTCTCCATGCTTGAATCTCTCGTTTGCTCGTTTTCGTTTGGTCCCCTCCATAACGTTTGAATTAATGCCAAAAATTAAATGATCCGAACTTACCATTAAAAAGAAATGGTCCCAAAAATCATGAGAAATTACTCCCCACTTTGCCATAAGCTCATTTACCAATGCCTTTCGCCTGGACACCTCGCTTTTCAAGCAATCGCTTTTCGCTTTCCCTTAAAACTTTAATAAGACCGTAAAAAAGCCTCCCAGCGAGTACACGAGATCTTAATTAAGCTCCGTCTTCAACTCGAGGGTCGTATATTATTCCATTCCAGAGCGATGCGATGGATGAAAGTTTGAGCGAGATAATTTAAAAGGATTTATTGTCCTGAGCAGTCCCTTTTGCACACAAACAAAGAGATCAGTAGCCCCGGAGATTGAATTCCAAAGATTTGCTCTCTGCTTCCTTATTTCCTCTTCCTTTAGGATTATATGTTGTGCGATAAACTCGGCTTTCATGTTCTTGTATCATTCTATCGCTCCTTCTACTCGCTCAAGACATTCCACAGCGTCTCTAAAGAATGTCGCTTTAATTTACATTTTTATGTCGGATAAGAGTGAGAATATGCCACACACAATCTTTTCCTCTCTCTTGCAGCTTGTGATATTGTCTTATTTTTTATAATCTCTTGTTTCCCTACTAGAAGAATAAGAAGAACTTCCGAAGCGGTGGCTGTAATTTGGTGCTCGAGAGTGCTGCGTTTTATAGCCAGGAGGAGTCCTAAGCATAAATACGACACGTGATTTACTCCAATCCCATTCGCCCTTTCTCCTTCTCTCTTACTCAGACAGTTGAAGCAATAAAAACTTTCGAAATGTAAAAAGTTTCAAGCTAAAAAATTGACTGCTTTAAAGTCAAGCCGAATTTACATTTATTTAGACCGAGCTCGCTTTTCTGACTTTGCGCTTATGGCGAGAGATAAATTTAAGTGCACATTTTCACGTTTCATCTCTCTCCAGATATTTTCAAACTTTACGAGGGTTTCCAAATATTTCTTTACATTTTCTTTTTCGGTTCAAAAAGCTGAACTCAAGCTCTTGCTATTGAAAGATAATTCAAAGACTCTTCACGAGGAAATGAGTATAATTACACAGCACTCGACATAATCATTAAATTTCATCATCTCGGTCTTCTAATTTGGTGCATCCGTTGCTTAAGAATCTTTTTCTTCTTCTTCGAGTGAATTTCGACACGAACTTCAATAGTTTTGCTATGGAAATTCTTTTTTTAAGGGTTTTCCTCGACTGATAAATATTTACATAAGACGTTAGCGAGAAGAAAACTATTTCTTGGGTTTTCATCGGGGCGTACACATCAGAAGTGAGTTGTGAGCTTCTCTCAAGCTTTAAAGTGAATTTAAATTGCTTTTTAGATGCGAAAGACTAGAGGCGAGTACGTAGTTACAAAATTAAATACGAGAAGATAATGCAAAAAGTCTTAACTCGTTCCAGTAATTTTCGGAACATGTTGGATGAAGAGTCTCTCATGAAATTGCTCAGCTTGTCCCTAAAAGGATCGTTCTTTCCTCCTTTCGTAGAGCAGAAGAGGTCGGTCTGCTATGAATGATGGCAAAATGAATTTCTACGAGACTCTCTAGTAGCTCAAAGAAGAGTCTTCCCAAAGCATCAAAATTTCACCCAAAATTTAAAAGGTTTTCTTTTTCAGGATGAACCTGAACCTAAATGTTGTTATTCTGTAAGAGGACTCATAGTGAAAGGGAGAACATTCCATTAACCAATCCACATACAGTCGTTCGCCTCTGCCGTGGTGAGAGAACGATAAATAACGTTTTTCGAATGGAGAAAAAAGGTTCCACATCTGGCAATCACGTGGGTGAAATGTCTTAAAATATATTTTTACATTTTATGTGTTTTTTTTTACGAATATTTTTAGCAAAAATGATTTGAGTGCAAACCTACGACCACCTCTACATGTTTTGGGAGAGGACGGAAAAAAGAACGTTGCAGAGCTCATTCGAGCCGAGGATATCTAACTACATGTAGAACATTCTGCCACATGCATAAATATAGCGTTTAGCTTATAAAGCATAAAGTGCTTTACCTCATGTCATTAAAATAATTAAACTTTTATGCACTCAAATTTATCATCAGAGAGAGAGTCTGCATGGGCAATTTGAATAGCCTCTACACCAAGAGCTTCCGAGACTCGACTTCTTGGTGGTTTAAAGCTGGGTTTAGTGGAAAATCGTTACGATACGAACAATGAACACTAAATGAACATCGACGGGGCTCTTAGGGGTTGTAATTTGCAGCATGAAGCCGCACTCACTCTAATTGATACGCCATAAATTTTCCTACTCGATCTCATCGCTTCAACAGCATCTATAGATATCAATTAGGAGAGTCATTATTAGTTGATTAGCATTTCGAGCTGTGATGCAGTCAATTATCACTTTCGAATTGAGCTTGAGGATAACTATCGGCCACATTAGACATGTGAATTGATTAGATAAACACAAAGGCTGATCGTAGGACTATCAATCATCAGACTATTGTCATTTCAAATATCTCTAGGCTCTAGTCAAGTGAGAGAGAAAGATTTTTCGTGTTCCGCATCAATCTTGATTCGATTTAAATCTCCCCCCTTAAGCCCAAAAGGGATATTTAAACAAGTGAGTTTGGTCGTTATTGTTGCGAGGATGAGAGAATATCCATTGTCGTTCCCGTTGGATTTAGAAGCCGACCATATTTCATATCTTAATGAATCTTACCTTCATTTACTTTTGGTTCGATCGAGAAATCGCAAATCGCAACTCACAGCAACGGAGTCAATCAATAGTTGGGTAAAGTTCATCGGAGAAACTAGTTTGATTACTAACCACGAACCCTCGAAAATGTTCAATAATCAAGCAGTTCACGCAAGGTTGATTGTAAAGTTATCTTGTTTCACACACGCTTCGAAGCTTAATTTTAAGGGGAAAGTTTTCAACCCTTTCCGCTGCTCGTATTTGCTCAAACAATTAATGAATCAAGAAGTTTCTTCGCACAAACTCAGCTCAGGATAATTTTCATTCCAAAGGTAAACTGTATAATTAAATACGATAGTGCTCCGTTAGCAGTTGAGGGGAGAGATGGAAATTGCAGAGACTCTCACTCGCAACTCCCTCATACGTACATGAGTTTTCCGTAATTAACAATCTGGAGTATCATGATGTTGCGTTATATCAAATTATTGTCAGTTTGAAGGTTTAATTACAAACTGAATCTTTATGAAATTCATCTGAATTAATTTGAAATTGTGTCGTCGTGCTCCTGCGCTTAAGGCTTCATTAAACTTTGATCAAAACCAAGCAGAATCATAAAGAAAATTATCGTCTGAAGCGAGAGCTTAATTGAAGGATTTCTCCGAAAGTTTGTAACATGAAAATTAGTTTGATTTGACATGTGTTGTGTTCATGTATCAAGTGACATCATCCTTCACGCTCTTTGCTCAATCTAAACATTAACGACAACGTTACATAAGAAAATTGACTTTTGTTTGATATTTAATTACGAAGCGATGTAAAATATTCTCGTCGCGAGCGTAATGAGAAGAACTGTTTGTTCAAAATTACTTTGCAGATCAAATGCGAATGTTTACACTTTCTTTTTGATTTTGTTTCTGCATGGCAGAGTTTGAAATTTTAAACTCGGTGAGAAGGAAGAGGAGAGCAACTCATGAAAGCTCATCACGTCCTACGATGAGAAGAAGCGATGATGGTACAATGAAATGCGAATAACAAAATGATAATGAAAAATCTGATTTACATAGACCGAGAAAAAATATGCAAATGATGCCGTCAGCAATTTAAATTTGCAATTTTATGCTGGTGGTGGATATTTGCATGAGCTTATTTACAGACATTTCAAAACAGCTAAGTGGAAAAAATTAGCGGGGGCAAATTCTTCTTCTTCTCGCTTTGTAATTACGTGTTTGAAACTCTCCTCCCTTTGAAGAGCTCGCTCTGAAGACTTCTGATGAGATCACTGAATGAATTTCTTTCATTAGTCTCATTCTGGTCTTGAGAATAGTTCTCACAGCAGTAATCGTATTATTACAGATCTCTCAGTGAGTAAGCACCGAGAGGCCCTAAAACTTTTTGAAAATACGTTGCAGAAAGCAACGACTCATTTGCAACTGAAAAGTTGGTTTTGCCTTCTATGCTGATAGATAATAAAATTTCCTTACTTTGCATATTTTACACTTCGAAGTTGAAATTAGTTTTCCAGAGTTTTCTTTGAAAGTAATTATTTTTTTTCTTCGCTCCTTCTGCAAATGAAAATCATCTTAAGCTCGTGAGCTTCTTTCTCTCCCACTGTGTTTGCTCGCTTCCTCTCCATACATTAAGAGTAAATAAATTATATTACGAGAACGCTTTTCATCATTTTCCCAAGCGAATCTATTTAAATTTATATTTTTTCTTCTTCCAGACAAAACTCGAGTGCTCGTTGAGTAACTAACAACTATCTATGGTAACGCGCTGCTGCTGATAGCTGTGGAGAATGGGAGACTGTGAAGAAGAAGAGTAGCACATTGTTCAGCAGCTGAAGATGGGAAAATGAACGAAGCCATCGAGATTGATTGAGATTGTAAACTCAAGTTCATAAGGATCCATGTTGCAGAGGGCAAATAAACATCTTTCAGCACGATCCAATGCACAGCTCTTAGAGATCTTATTGCTAAATGAAATGAGAAATTCATTCATTTTCCGTTCTCTTTAAGCGCTCGCTTTTTGTCTTTTTCCCATTACGCTGTAAAGAAATTTAATTTGCGAAAGCTTCGTTTTTTTTTCTCTTTGAATGACAAAATAATTAAACTTTTCGCTTTTGCCGTTTCAATGAAGAGAAGATGAAAACGAAGAGAGAAAAATAAGTAAAAAAAGTCTTTGATTGTTTCCTTCGAAAAAACGAGAGAAAGGAACAATCGCAGGAGAATTGTCTAATAAATTTTTATTCCTTTTACGGATGAGAAGAAGTACAAAGGAAATTTCAAGGTATTCACCGACTAATGAAATGGATAGGATTCACTTCTTATCTCAACGCAATCACTCGTCAGTTGACATCATCGTCCGGAGTCTGATCGATTCATTGACCCAGAAAAATGCGTCGAATTCGCTCCTTCCGGCGAACTCAAATGAAATTGTATTTGATTATCAATAAGTCACATTGTCTTCCATCGTTTGTTCTCCTCGTCGTCGTCGTCGACGTCTTTCTGTTGAAGCAAAAGAGATTCTTATCCTTTATAAATAACTCATACATGTTGTCTGGCCAATCGAGTGAAGATTGTTTCGAATCGCTCCGAGGTATTTATTTTGGAAATTGAATAATTTGATAAAGAAGTCCACTCCAATTGATTTTTCATGAATCGTTTGATTCAGAAAATCAATGATTTCATATTTCTCCTTTAACGAAAATACAAAAGCATTTTTGAAAGTATAAAAAATAATTTATTCTTGACTAGTTATTACACGAAATCCTTTAGCTTCGACCCTTTTATATTTTAGCCAGCGGATTATTCGGGATCGAAAATGCTTTTATCATCTTCGAACAGCGGAAACGAATTCCCTTCTTCATTGTCGTCGGATTGGAAAACTTTGTCCGACCCTCGAGGACTTCTCGACGTCACACGATAATCGAATGGAATGTCATAGCATTTACAGATGCAACATGACGGAAATCTGAACCAGTCAGAGAATATTCCTCGACATGCGTCGAGTGGGTTGTAGGCGAGAAGACGATGTAACCGATATTGCTGTTCACATTTACAACCGCTCCGACAATACATTTGCTCATGTTCGTGAGTACATTTCTCCCAATTAATGTATTGTTCGAATGGATAAACGTTTAGTAAAGCCAGAACTTCGCCCCTCGTGTTATTTCCCCAGAACGGAGCGACTACCTAAAAAAAAGAATTTTTTTTTGTAGAACGTCGAAGCTTAAAAATTGCTCTGTGCAATAAAAGTTTCATTACCTCTTCTTTTACGGGGCAAGCATTCCTGCGAATGAGAACGAAAAGATTTGCTGATAAGACATTAACGCTCAAAGAAATCGATTGCTGAAAGCTCAGCAAAAAAAAAAAGGTTCGCCAAAGGGAATTTTAAAAGTGCCACATCAAAGAATCTCTCTGAAGAGAAACCTCAAAAAAGAAAAAACTTCGTTTCTAATTAGCTAACGAAGGTTCGAAAGGCCTAAAGGTTTTGCCTTATGTTGTTTAGGATAATTCTATGCCAACTTACACTCCTCTCCGATTAACAACTTGCACCGGTTCCTTTCCCTTCTGCAGCGTATCTTGAAAAAGTTGAGTTTCTGTGGTAGTTGTCGTGGTTTGAGGAGGGTCCTTCGAGATATTACGATCCAAGGTGGTGCTTTCTGTGAATGTTTCGCCAACACTTGAGGCGACTTGTTCTAAATCGTTTAAAGCATCCTCGGCCACTTCTTCGTCTTCCAACTTATACAATGAGGAGCTTGGATTCACTGACTCGTTCTTTAAGGTGAAGAGCAGTTTGTCTTTGCCATCGTCAAGCGTCGTCGACGTGTTCACTGAGCTTGATGTCGTAGACAGCATCAGAGATGAAATGTTATTAAACAAATTTAAAGCCAATTTATCCTCTGTCGTTTCAGAAACGATTTCTGCTGTCTCTTCGTTAATAACTTTCTCGTTTGAGCTGCTCGCTGGAGTTGTCGACGATGATGAAGTTGAGAATGATGTCAATTTTGCACTTCCTGTTGAAACATCAGGTACAGTTGACGTCGTCGTTAGGTTTTCTTCCTCCTTCGTCCTCAAATCCCCCACAATCGCATCAATGTTACTTTTAATCATATTATCGAGTAAGACATTGTTTTCGGAAGCTTCGTTAGAAGCGGTTTTGGGTGGCTTAGTTTTCTGCTTTGAGTTGACAGCGGATGGTCTTTGAGCTGGTCGAAAGTATGGCTCCGATGATTCGCTTCTAAAGTTCTTTCTCTCCTGAACAACTTTCTTTGCTTTCATTTGTCGTTGTTGATTGTGTGAGTTAAAAGCTTTTGAATATTTATCGGCAGAGTGCTGTAAATCCTCGAAGTCGACCTCATTCTCGAGCTCAGATTGCATAACAAAAATGTGCCTCATATCGCCATACATCCTTCGAACCAAGCCTTGATTCTCGTAAACGAACTTTTTCACGGCATTCCTGTAAGCGAAAGCGTAAAAGTTTTTGTTCGTTTCCGTTGCGCATAAATCACAAGTTTTATAAAGACTCACCAGGGATAGAATTCTCCCGGCAAATTGCAATACGATTGCTTACTGAGATCGCAGGGAATCGAAGCAATCAAACGTGCTCGCCCTGTTCTCGCTTTGTTTGAATGTGGATCGCATTCGATGCTGTCGAAACCAGATGACGCCACAACTGTAATTATGCTTGCCACGAATATAAAACAGCAAATAAATTCAGTAAACTATGAAAAAGAGTGAGAGAGAGAGAGAGGTGAGAATGAAAAATTAATGAATTCGAGAAGGTTTTTCCGCAAAGTTGAATTTTCCACTTGCGTGAACCAAAAAACTGAAAACTGTTCAAACCAATAAATAATGAAATTCTTGCAAAGCAAAGCTTCAAAAAACTAAATCGAAGCAAAATAGAAAGAAACACGAAAATTTCACTTAAAAGAAATGAAGACGTAAAGCGATGAAGAGGTTGAAACAGGTTTAAGTGTGTATTGTGTTCCAACAGTCTTTCACTTCCACTTTATTCTTTCTTTCTTTTCTTTTCATTTCACATTTCTTTTGCAATGAGCAAATACGTTTAGCACTGTCTCGTTGACTTCTCTTCGCGGGCGAATAAGAAGTTTACTCCAATTTCTTTTCCGCGCAATCAGCTGTTTAGTCAATGATACTCACTTTTAACATTTTTTTTTCTTTTTCGTTTGTTTGTGATAACACGATGAAGGTTATGAAATGGCAGATGATGATTGAAACTGTTTCTTCTCGTCAAGTGAGTGAAATGAATTTTGCTACTTTCTCCTTTAATATATTAAATCACACAGAAAGAACTGTTTTTGTTGAGAAGGCTTACACATTATCACTTTCTCATTCAACGGCTTAACTCTCTTCGAGATTATGCAAAGTTATGAACATGCTTTGAGCCTTGAGAGAGGTTTCCTTCAAGGGAAGCTTAGGCACTTTGGAGTGTTTGCTTGCAAACGACGATTAAACGAAAACTTTGGGACACAAAGCGGCACTATCAATAAACCTCTTTCCTCCGACGTGAAGACTTAAACTGAGTAAAAGAAAATTGAAAGTCGGTCAAAAATTAACGTTTAAAGTGGGTCAGTCTTATGGAGTTGGCGTTTAAAGCTGAAAGATGGCGGCACACGTTCAAATCTGTGCTTTAAGAAATTGGCTTGAGTCTGCGTGAGAAAAATTAAATTCTCCACTTCTCACTCTCGTCTTTAAAATAAATAAATACCTTTCTATTAGAATGGAAGGGAAACTTTTTCTCCGGAAAAGGTTGTCGGAAGTTTAAGGGTTACTTTAACCCAAAACAGAGCGAGAACTCAAATCACATAAATCGAAAATCACGTACCAATTTGATAAGCAGCAACAACTTAATTTCACACTCAAGTTATTGAGCAAATAAAGCCGAGCTTTAATTTTATATACACCATGCTGGTTGGGCACACAAAGGTGAGTAATAAAATTTCTGAGAGCCGGAAGTTTTGCCCAGAAATCACAAGCTCCGGGGCCGGGGGAGAGGGCAAAACCCTCCCCATTTATTGAGAATATTGTTATCACCACCCTTCATTGTCCGAGCTGTAGTAAAACTTATTTCTTCGTTTTATTCGGAAATTATCGGCTAAAGGAAGCAAGTTTGGCGTAAAGACAATTTACCGGAGGAGCAGAGAGAGAGAGAATTTCACTAGCAATTTCGCTTCTGGCCTCAAATGTGAAAGGGGATTTATGTAAGTCGTTGTTGAAACAGATAAAACTTTCCTTTCCTTTACGTTTTTTGCTTTTAAACGCTTACAGGACTTTAATGACCTATTTCTTGGTCTTTCAGTCGTCGTCGTCGTCGCTTTCGTGTTAGAGACACAACAGACTTTGAAATTTGCTTTAAATCAATTTCGGGGTTTTATGATTAATGAAATAAAACTGTAAGTGTCCTTTGTCTTCGTCGTCTGCGTCGTCGGTCGCTTGTATTCTTAAACAACTATAAATTTTGTAATTTTATGACATTTTAGTTAATTACTGAAATATCTATGCGCTCAGGCGAGAAAGTGCGATGATTTATTGCGAGAAACGTCGTCAACTTGAGGGAAATTTTTGGAAAAAGTTTCAGTTTTCTATTTTTCAAAAAACCATTAAAGAAGATTAGTTTTGATTTATGACTTTTAAATTAAATTAGTTTCCCATTTAAGTTGAAGCTTATTCTATCTCTCCTTCGTTTGCTAGTTGTGAGGTCTAGCGTAGAGTGAAGTTTCCACTTAAACATTCATTACAGCTGGTCACTCCATGGGAGATGTAATTGCAGACCGCTAACGACTACCAGAGCACAAGCACCAGCAGCACGAGAGTTTTAATAAAAATTCATAAAGATTGTTTTATCACCTTTTGAGATTTGCAATTAGCATAACAGTCTTGTACGTTTAAATGTTTAATAAATTTACTATGCACTACACCACCAACCGCCCGACCGTGCTTCAATTTGCATAATTTCTCAATTTTACTGTTACGTCTTCTAGCAGCACTTTCTCCCTCCCCCCACACACTTGCCCTTAAACATAGAATCTCATACGTTATTCGACCATTCATTCATGTTCATTTTGCCACACACTCGAAGAGGGATATCGAGTGTTATGAAAGCTACACATGCCATACAATGAAGGGAACAGGAAGAAATGCCTTCGAGGCCTTTCCTCATCATATAATTTCTTGTTTCATGTATTTATGATCTCAGTAATAGTTTGTTGAGTAACATACAAATTGTGTATTGCACATTCCTATCCGGTTAATTGCTTTACATCTGATAACCTGAACCTTCTTTCACATTATGCGAACAACACCTCAGATCCAACTCGGAAGTTGATGCAATCTGAGAATAGGAATAGGAATAAAGGAGAAGAGACCATTTTTAATAATAAATTTGTGAATTTTAATGTGTACAACGTGAGGCATAAATATATGAAAACGAATATTTTGTGTTATGAATTCTAATGAGAAGTGAAGGCAGGTATGCCAGACGATAACTCATGGGGTTTACAAAGGCGTATGTAGAGTATCTAATAGCGCTCGTGTGTTCGCTATGATAGCAATGGTTGAAACTACAGAGAGCTACAGACGCTTTAAGGATGAGCTTTAAGTTTTTTTTTTGAGTGGATTGACGTATAATCAAACAGATGAAACATCGATAGATAATTTGAGTTAAGCGTATCATTTTTCAAATTCTACTTTCGGTTCATTTGCTCCTTATCAACGTCAAAAATGCCTTCATAAAGGTAATAAATCAATAAGAGAACGAAAGAGAGCACTTTGAGGGGATTATGGCGCTTGCCTCTAACACGAACGAAATGTAAGAAAACATTTCTGATTTATTTTTTAATGTAGCGACGAGACATTAAATTAATGAAGCAAGCGAAATCTTTTTATTTTGGAAAACTTTTATGGACCTCAAAATAAATCACGAGAAAGCCATCCGTTTGCTGATGAAAAGGCAGAAAGCCGATTGCTTCGGATTGCTCTCTTCCAGGAAATAAAGCTTTTATTAAGCCCCAAATAGATTTATGACGGCCGAATGATGTGTGTTCATTCAGAGTAGTTATTGTCGGTGCTTATAGCGGTCCTTTTGTTATCTGAGTAATCTGAAATCACAAGTTAGGTTTGCCGCTTCAATGAAGCTTTTTGAGTTCATAATTTTTGTTTTATTATTGCATCAACTCGGCTCGCTCCTGGAATTCGCTTCAATGGAATTTTTCCCTCGAAATCCTTTGGACGAATAATTTCTGTAACGAGAATCGAATTAAGGGGCGAAATATTTTAAATGATGAACAATATTGTTGGGATTTTTGGATTATTTCTCTTTCGGTACTTGAGATAAAAAAAAAAATCCTTTTTATTTCCAACGGCTTGACTATTCCCCTTAAAGCTACTTCACCATTAAAAACTTTTTTGTTTCCCCACTTCACTATAACGAATAGGATTTTTTTCCTCGGTACTGATTGCAGGAAAGTCTAGATCGAGCTTGTAAGCTTCTCTGCAATCATTGATGAAATTAATGGACTGATGCTAAGCTGCGAAGCTGCATTTAAAGTTCGAAGCTTTAGTCATTCAGTTAATGGACTTTTCATTAGAATTCGAGAGAGATTACTGCAGAAGACTGTAGAGCGACGAGCTGAAAGAAAAAACAAAATCAAAGAATGATTAGTTCACGCTAATTAGTTAAAGTATAATTTTATTCTCGACTCTAAATTTTCACGCCAGAATTCGGTGTTGACTGCGATAATTATTCCATTTTGTTCAATTAGAATAGTTTCATGCATTAAATGTTTTTAATTCTCGTGCACGACCAAACGAACATAAATGCATTATAAATTGCCCTCCTCGACACAGAACGATTCCGAATGCGATTTTATATGTTTTCGAGCGATTTAATTGCTACGACATAGCTATTATGATTCTGGTCATGGCAACATGAAATAAATTTCAAAGTTAGGCGAGCAACGGTTAGCCTCATCATGAATTTTCATAATCAACTTCAATTCAAATGCATTTTGATGTTATTTGCCGCAAAAAGACAGAGAGAGAGAGTGTGGTTGAGGGAGGAAAGAAAACGGATTAGCAATCTCAAGAGAATCTTTATGTCTCAACACTCTATTTGATAAGCAACGATGTTTGATGCGGTTTATTGTGTTTGTTTCAACAACAATAGACGAGCGTTTTTACGACGGCGGAATGTCTCTCATGTACGAGGATATTTCCTTTAATATTTTCTCCTCTGTTTTCGTCTTGACTTCGTTGCTCTGTATACTTCATGAATAATAAAGCGCGATTGAATTTTTGATAAATACATTTCGTTGCTCTTTTTATGTGTCACTGAATTTTCAAGACGAACCATCATCATCTTCGTCGTTGTCTCTTCGTCAAGCGGATGATGTAATTATTGATGTCGGTGCGGAATTGATAAATTATGAATAAATTGTCTGATAATACATTATGCATGATTCAATATAAATATTTCTTCGCCCCGAGAGAGGGTGACAACGTGAAAAAAAAAGATAAATTTCGATGCGTGTATGTGCGAAAAGTGAACTAATGGTTCCTCTCGTATCCCTCAGCTCACTCAATGGAAGTGATAAAGTGGAAATGTGTACGGATGATTTTTAAAAATCGATAAAAGGAAAAAGCTTATCATGATAGTACGAGAGAGATTGGTCTCTCACCCGAACCGAACGAGGCAAAGCACTGAAAAGGGTTCACTTTTGCCTTTGTAAACTTGTCAATTAAACAATTGTAATTTGAAATGTGTGACGTCTCTTCTCGGCTCAATGAAGACACTAATAAAGTTTTTAAGAGTCAAGTTTAATCGTAGTGAGTTGAGATTAAGATTTAAAGATAAACTCAATGGGGACATGAGAGGGAAACTTGCAGACGGAGCTCTGCTGTCTTAAAAACTTTTATTTGAGTTTTGTTCCGTACAATTTTAGTTTTTTTTTCTCTCTCGTTGGCAAAACGTGTTCAAAATCAACAAAGAAGCATTTCTACACACACCCTAATGAACCAGCATGATTTGAAAGTTCCCTTTTTTATTTTCCTTTTATGCATGCCTTCCACAGCTTTTTCCTCTGCCGAAGCGAAGAGACTATCGAGAGAAAGATGTGCTGAACAAATACTAATGTTGCATGGATCAGAGCATAGACGAATGTGATTTTTATTCTTCAAACCAGAAAGATGATGATGAAGGCAGCGACGATAAAAAAAATGAGATGCAACGAATGTGAGAGCGACGATGTAAGTAATCGAGAGGAACATGCTGATTAAGAGGAACATGCGATCAAATATTGATTTATAAACGCGACAGATGATAGAAAATTGCTTTCCTACTTGGAAAAGAATCTAAGTCTTTTCAGGCTTGAGAAAAAGTTTTTCCTCTTTTCTTACATAACGAGACGTCTCCTTCCTCCTCCTTCCTCCCTCTTCCTTTCTTTCGTCTTTAGAACTAAAAGATTTAAACTTTTTTCCTTTTCCTTCACATGAAAAAGTAATTTATTCAACTTTGGGTAAATTAAACTTCAATTATCGATAGGAAAACGTGAAAAGAAAGCATTATTAGAGCGATAATACTTCGTGCTCGTTTCGCTTTGGCGAAAATCGTTCTCCCCGCAAAACGAAAAACTTTTGACTTTTCAACGTGTGTGGATAAGTACGGAATTATAAAACTATAGAGCTCCTAATATCAGATAAGCGCTTCCAAAGTATTATTTGCGCTTTAGAGAATATTTGGGGTTGAACACGATCCGAAACTGGAGCATTCACTCGACTCCTTTATTACGACTCTTTTAATTCGTTCACGTTATCTTGAAACGCAATAATTCCACGTCTTCTCGGATATCTTCCGTTTCGTTTATCGTCGAGCGCTGAAACATTATGCGGAGAATTATTGTCAACAGTGGGATTTGGAACTACCTTCAATTGATGTCGAATTAATAAATGTATCTCGTCTGTTTGAAAAAGAATAAAAGAAATATTGAATTTACATTTAAAACACATTCACTTGATAAATTGCAGATCTGCGTTGTTATCTATTTAAATCCTTTTTTCCTTTAAAGTTCCTGATTGATAAAACAGAATTTCTATTCATCGCCCTCATCATCTATCACGAGTTTGTTTGTTGAGGAAAAATTAAACAGCAAATTGTCACTTAGCAATTAATACCAGAAGCGAGAGTTTGCCTCCTCAACTTTAAGACTTTTCCTTGTAAAGTTTTGCTGGCTGTAAATTTTTTATGTAAAAGTTGTCTTCGCTATATCCTTTCTCGTCTTTCTAAGCAAAAACCGGAGAGAAGAGCTTCATGTTAACGAACTTTGTACGTTTTTTCCCCTCCGAACGATACTTGCGCGTTAGAGCTTTTCTCTCGGCATTTCTCACGAAGCGCTTTAATCTCATTTTCCCTGCTTTCTCTCGCTCCTTTCGTGAGAATCGTGCTGTAGTTTCGTGCAACGAAATGAATTTGTTTGCAGCTCCAATGTGAAATTTTCTCACCGACTCTTCACAGCCATGCACACGAAAGCTGCTTCCCTCATGCCGTCTCGTTCTGTCACTGAGAAATTTTTGCGAATTCAAATGTTGTCGTGCTCTATGTAGAGTCTTTCTCAAACCGAAGCGGTCTCTATGTACAAAGGCTGTATACTCAATTTTTCGAGCGTTTTCAAATTTTATCAGAAGAAAAACATCTCGTGTAATATTGCTTTAGCCTGGGCTTAGTCTTGCAAAAATCGTTGAATGAGTCGGTGGTTGGAAAGTTATTTTTAATCGTGAACAGAAGATGAAGAAAAAAGAAGCAAACTTTCAGTGAAAACTAAAAAAGAGTTTACATTTAGTTTGATTTTTACTTTTATCACAAAATGAGTTATTAGTGCTTTCATAAATATATTTTACAGCCAAACATAAAACATAAAAATATATATCACAGCCAGCAAAAAATTATTGTACAGTTATACAACATAGATCATCACAAATTGGGTGTAGTGCCGAATGAGAAAAAGTGCTTTTTATTGCTTCTCCTAAATCAAATTATTGGCATTAGATATAGTTTAGTAGAAAATGTTTTCGCATTAGACGACGACAAGGAAAGAAGGAAAAAAGTTTGTTTCTGTCCTGGTGCTTAAAGGAAAAGTAATGAGCCCATCCTTGCCTTGCTTTCTCTCTCTCACTCTACTCTCACTCGTTCGTTCGTTTTCACATCGCGGCAGAAACTTTTCCATGACTTTACGTTTTTATGTTTTTTTGAAAAAGGTCGTTAAGCTGCAGAACATTAAAAGAGCGACAATAATTTCAGCTCATTAGGCTCGCTTTTGATTTAATTGCGTTAATTAAAATTGAGGATAAAAGATAAACGTCAATAAAAGCAAAGCGAAGCGGCCACTCGTCCTGCTCATCTAAATCTCGAAAAACAATTTTATTTTTTTTCGAAGGAAATGAAATCTCATTTCAAATAGAAGAAAAAAGTTCTCCTCGTTCACTTTCAATTTGACTGCAAACTTTCCTCGCATAACCTCGATGAAAAGAGCTCTTATGCATAGCGAGCAGAGAAGAACATTGAGCCATGTTTATTCAGTGTTAACAGAAAATCCATTTGAAACTTTTTGCCTGCTTCGAAAGCAAACAAGAAGAAAGCAAACTGAAACTTTTTAATAGCGTTCAAGTAGTAACAACAACAATGGCTTCGTAAAATGTTTATAGAGTGCTCTCTGGTTCAGTTGTGAAGGCTTTCAAAGCGAATTTTATTCTTAAACTTTATGCTTCGCCATTGTATTGATTTAGTAGCCTCGCAAATCAATGTTTGCTGTGGAGAGAGACGACGACATGAATATATGCTGATGTAAAAAGAAATTTGTAAAGCGTCGTGAACATAAAAGAAGAATCCACATTAACACAACAAAAATCACATAAAAAGTATTTTTAAAGACAATTAAAACCTTTCTCTCTCTCCCTCACGTTTCAAACAAATAAAAACCTTCCGTTTCGATGAAACGATCGAGATATGTTTAATCATATTTCAAACATGATTACACAAAGTATAATGCGAGGAGGTATAAGGAGGTGAAACATCAACAAAACTAATTTCACAACGAGCGAAAACAAATTTCTTTGTCGAGGCGACTGCTGATTATGATAATGAGAGAGGATAATTTATGACAAGCGGTGGCTGAAGAGGAAACGTGGAAAAAGGGGAAAAAAGGAAGAAAATTACGAGGAAAAAAAAACAATGAACAGTTCATCTCTTCCACTCAACTTCGCTCTTGTAGATAAGAACTTTTGACTCTAATGAAAAGGTAAGTCATTTAAGGGAAGGAGTTGTGTCGAAGGAAACCTTTTTTCTTTCCTCCAACTTTCAAAAGGAGAAGAAGAAGACAAGAAGGGAAAATGGAAAATCCTTCTTCGTTATCATTTATTAAGAAAGATTTCCTTTCGTGAAATAAATGATTCTTAATATTATTAATTCTCGTCGTCTTGTCGGCGAGGAGGATGAAGAAGAAGAAAAGAGGGAAAGACAAGATAAGAAAGTCACTAGCGTATACGTTCCGAGCATTTTTCTTTCCTCAATGTTGATATTCTCATTAGATTGGATTACTTTTCCTTCTTTAGTTGCCAGATGTAGGCTCCAATAAGAAGTGAGAGAAGGAAGCTACCCTCGTTATAAAAAAAAGGATTTTTATGTCTAGCTTAATGTTTAAGTCAGAAGCCTCCGACGAGCAAGTTTTGCATTTGCTCATCCTTGAAACTTTATTAGATGGAAAATATGATTAATGTGTTTTTTATGAAAAATATGAAAGAGGATTTGAGAAATCTGAGGAAAGTAAAGTTTCCTACACACATATACACACTTTTTCCTTTTCCTCCTTTGCTCTGCCTTCTAATATATTGATAATAAAGTTATTCGGCTTTTCTTCTTTCCATGTCTCTAATATATCATGCGAGTGGAGAAACGGCAACATTCTTTATGAGCAAAGAAAGATTTTTCTTACTTTTATCCATCGACTAACAGCCGAACATGCTTGGCATTCGGAAAGAAATGTTTTTCTTTCTCCTCTCGCAAAAATATTATCACAAACATTAAATCACATGTAGCAAAAGTCTCTACACTAGTGAAAAGATATTTCTATTGAGATATCTTAGGAACAGATTCATAATAAGAGCAATTTGTTATATAACCGAGGGTAAACAAGAACATAAGAGAGAGAGTAGAAAAAATATGATTGCGATTTTTTATGGGAGAATCGTACGATCTTAATGGATACAAATATTTTGTTTTCCTTCGAAAAGGAGGAGCGAGAAACCAACACGGAATAAGCTTATTAATCGTGACAAAAATTCGAGTTAATCTTTCTTCATTAATTACGTCGAAGCTCCTTTTCGTAATAATTTCAAATTAATTTCCCTTATCGCTAATGAAACGAAATCTGTTTCAGCCTTTGTTTGTCTTCCTCTTATCTCTCTTCGTCTGTTACAAACAGCCGTCTCGTTTCGAAACTTCTCTCATTACATTATAATCTCTGTCGATATGTTGCAAGCACTTTGCTAATTAATTTCGTATCTCACTAGTATCAGTTTCAAACGAGCAAACTTGCAACTGCAGTGGAATTTAAACCTTTGCCTGAAGCATCTTCCTTTGTTTCGTCGTCACTCGAATGTTATCATTACTGTTATTTTTATTGATAATGTTGTTATGCTCGTTCCTAACAAGATGCTGAGCCTTTAGATATCGAAACACACTTTCAAACATGATCAGACGATGAAACATGTAAAAGCATTCTCGGTATTATTAACAGGAGTATAAAGTTGCAATGCTGCTATCTCCTTTCGCAATGAGACCATTTAAACATTGTGTAACAGAGCGAAAATAAAATCTATGATTATCTTCATCGGTTTGGCTTTCAAGTGCTCTCTCTCTCACACGCTCTGGTATGAGCACCATCAAGCCATCAATTACTTTTATCTGGGCAGCATAATGACTATAATCATTTAGAGTTCTCGTCGTCGCAATTGCATTGAAGTTATTTACTTGACTCATTATGAGAGTCTTTCAACCCTTTTTGCGCTCGACAATCAAGCGAAGTTAAGTGGAGTGGGGGGCAAGCAAAGGAATTTTATGTTTGGTTAATTTATTCACAAAAGCTCTAATGACTTAATGTCTTGCGAGGAAAGTCAAGTCGTAAACACTATTATTTTAAATTAATGATTATTTTGTGTTACAGACAGGCGAAAGTCGTCATCTGGTTGAAATCGTTTTCATAGTTGCCGTGCTTCTCAGCAAAATTTTCACTCAAACGTTTCTTTTTAATTTCCTTTCGACGTGCTTTTGGCATTAAATGGCATAATTAAGCAAATTTCTGAGGTTGAATGTTTATAATCAAAAAGGTAGAGGAATGAGAATCTGCTGATAATTTGTATACGACTTATGCAAATCACGAGAAATCCTTCCAAACTTTTCGTAGTGATCTAAGCAGCTTTGCATGCAATACTCTCACTCCCTTCCTCGTTTGCTTATTCTATAAACTTTTGCTTCTTCATACTTTGTATAGATAGATAGACACAAGACAAGTCGTCTCGAAGCTTAATTTCAAGAAATTGATTTTTTATTAAAATTTTATTATTTCAAACGTGTAATTGCATTTGTTTTATCGAGACGCTACTCAAGTGCTTTCTGATTCAATTTCCCAGAGTGTACAATCTATACATAAAATCAATATTTAATCTGATATTGGAAACCGGATCGCTCCACTCACTCTCTCTCTCTTCCCAAGCTCTACAAAAACTATCGAAATGAATTTTGTCCCAATCAATTTGTGCAAACTTTGAACAACGGAGAAAAGCGGGGGCGGACGAGACAGAGAGAGAGAAGTCCCTGCTTCTGATTGTAATAAAAAAAAATTGAAAGCAACCATTTTAAAATGAGAAATATTTATTTCTGCTTCTGTTCGTCCTGTCGTGTCGGAAAAATGTTTAAGCCATAAATTCTTTATCCTTAAGCACAATTCTCATTTTTTTCCTCATATACATAAGAGCACACACATTTCCATGCTTGCCAGTAGCAAATGATAACAGAAAAAAAATCATCTGTTTGTTATTTGTTTTTCTGTACACTCTTTTTCGCACATCTAAATATTTATTTATGAATATCGTAGCGGCTTGTGTGCTAGAAGATTTATTTTGTTTGACATCGAAATGTGTATACTCGAGTTTGTTTTTTAATACTTTAGGAAAACTCAAGCACACATATTAGAGTCACTTTATACTTTACCCCACACACAACAGGGAAATGGAGCTTTCCATCTCAGTTTTGTGTGAGAAGCAAGAAATTTTTGCAAACGACTCATGTGATCGTTGAGATCCCCCGGCCCAAAATAGCATGCTCATTTCTTGAACGCCAAAATGTGTGAAAATTTACATAAATTCAATTTAAAATAAAAGTTGTAGTGAATGAAACAACACAAAACGTCGTCAATAGTTTAAAAATAGACACGTACGTCTTCGTCGTCGCTACGTGAGACTTTCCCGAACGATGATTTTCTTTTGAACAATATTGAAAAAAAAAGCGAAAAGTTTGTCCGCTTCCTCTTCGACACCCTCCCGTGCTGCGTTGTTGTGTGTCAAGAAATTATACACAGTCAGTAATCAAAGTAATGTAAGAATGAAACGGAGCTTTATTATCGGATGGGCGTGTTACGTTCTCGCCAAAAGTCTAAATTAATTTTTGATGGAAATTATTGCCATTTCGGATCCATCAATATAATAAGGTCGGAATTTTCGTCTTTCAAAAGTAAAAAAAGAGAATAAAGTGGAAGGAAGGAAAATCAAGTTTCCTTCGTCGTATGTTTGATTTGATCTGAACACAGTGAAGCTATTACGAATATTTTTTATTCACTCTTAACACGAACACCTTACAATTTATGGATTTTCCGCTTCGGCGTTTTGTTTGCAGCCGGAAAAAAAATTGGAAAGAGAATAGAAGTCAAAGGAGGATAAATACTCCAAAATAAACTCTAACATCGCGTTTTAAAAAATGCTTTAATGTTTGCTTAAAGTTAGCTTTACGTCGTTCACCCTCGTCCAAACGAAAAAGAAATTCCTTAATCTTTTATAGTCATTGGTGTTTTATGTATGCTCGATTCTCTCTTTTTTTTCCCTTGGAATTTGCGGAATTTTTTGATTAAAAAGGGTTTAGGAGAATCATTTGTGAAGCAAGCGCGGTATGCAACGCTAAGCGGGTACAAGAAACCATAAAAAAACGCTCCGCTTCAATATCAAAGTTGCATTAATCATTGCGAGGGCTGTCAGCACCTTCGCGTCGTCTTTCGGCAACTCCCAAGCTCGTAACAGAGTGCTCTGCTTTCTCTTGGCGAAACTGCAAATTGATGGCTTTTCACTCTCCATCAAACAATTTGTTTTCCACCGTTGCTGTCGTTCTTTGCCAAGCGCACGGAGAGTTCGGGAGGAAGTATGTACAGAGAGCAAAAACGGAGAATTTTTCTGCGAAAGCAAAAGATAAAACTTTTTTTTATGTGATGAAAAATATTTTGCTCGATATCAAGGCGCCTAGCTGGCTGGTTTACGAACTGAAATATACGTAGAGTAATTTATTTAATTGTTTTCAGTTGTTTTTGAACAAATAAAACTTTTTTTTATCCTACTCCCGCTCTATCTAACTGAACAAAACTTTGCCATGAGAATTTATCTCCGTAGCAGCTTTTTCTCTTCCCACTTCGATAAAAGCGAGGAACCAAAATTATTTTGCCTCGATAAATCAACTGCAAAAAATGTTGAAAGCGAATGATTTTCAAACCATAAATAATTCTGAAAGTTATTTAAGAGATCCGATTAAAGGGGAGATTGCTATCGATGTGAAAATATGATATAGAGGTAAATGAAACTTCAAACTTCATTAAAATTGAAGCTTTCTCTTGATCAAAAGCTGAAGCCTTTTGAAAAGGGAAAAGGGAAAAAAGCAAAAAGTTAATTAGGCGGGAAAGCGGAAACATTTTCAATTAAACATTAATCAATTTACACATCATTAATTTCTCTCGTTCAAATATGACATTCATCAAACGATGTAAAGAAATTTGTATTTGCACGTGACTCTCGCTCCTCTCGTTCGCTTCATTGCTGTCAAAAATTTATGTTTTAATTTTTCCTCGAACATGAAGACGTGTATTGAAAGTTACTCAGATAAGGGTGAGGGTTTGAAGTCATATGATGCATCATAAAATATAATTCTTCAGGAAATGTTTCTTCCTTGCTCACACCGACCGTAAAAGCGAGTTAGATAAACGATGAGAAGGGAAAAGGAGAGAAGAAAAAAAGCTGGTAAACCCTAGAGAAATTTAACCTTGTTTCAAGGTTGGAGACGATAAAAAACCATAAAAAAAGAACATGAGGTTAAAGGTCTTCAGACCCCTGAAGCTTGAAAACCTACAGAGCAGGCGAGAAGCAGCATCAATAAAGCAATAAATGGCGAATCAACATTCAAATCATGAGTTAATAATAAATCAAAAAAAAAAGAAGGCAAAGAGCTTTAAGGCCTCACGGGAGAGTGAGAGCACCACCACAGCCTTTACTAGCGCTTCACGTTCATATAATTTTTCAAGCTCCCTTTATTGCCTTTCGCCTGGGCGAGAGAGCGTATCACAACGACGACGACGACGGTGATAAAAAGCAGCTCCTATGGCTGGGGTTACATAAAATCATCAAGTCAAATGGAAAATTAAATTTGTAATGAATTTGAACATCATGCGGAAAGCTTCCATCAACATTCACAACAGATACGAGCGCAGAAGACGTTTTTTAAAAAATTACAATTCGCATTTTGGGAAATTTAGGTTGAGCTTCGCATCGCACGCCAAAGGCCCAAGAGCATCACAAACGGTTTGTTTGCTTGTGAGTGATTATATTTTTCATGAAAATGATTTATCAACGCCACAGTGTCGAGTTTATTGTGAATATGCGACCAGTGAAATAAAGAGCACCCGAGCGTCATCAACAATGGATACAAATGAGATGAGGGAGGCTGCTGCTGCGCTTATTTGCTCCTCAATTACTCAACATTAGAGCATTCCGTCTCGTGTTAGAAACAAAACGTTGTATGTAGCTGGTTGACTTCGGGTCAAATCGAATTATAAAGTATTTGGTCCCCTTCAACCAGCTGTTTTACAGCGTTCAATCCATCAGTCGAAGCATTCCATCAGCCGAGTGAATCAATAACAATAATGTGTTAGATGTTTGTAGGGTGACCAAGACGATCTCTCGACTTTCTAGCTCAAAGCTCATGGGCAACCAAAGTGATGACTAAAGTTTATGTGTGTGTGATGTTCAGATTTCAACGGCTGCGATGTGGCTGCCAATTTTGTTAGTTTGTTTGGTGAATAAAGTATACTTGGGTTAGACGCCATCATCGTGGTGCGTTTAGGAAAATAAATAAACATGGCAAGCGTGGCTTTTATGGCCGCAGAAAGTTTTCATAATAAATTTTTAAAAAGTGTCCACTAATTCCCATGGAATGTGCAAAGCTAAAGATTAATTGACACCACAGATCGAAATACTCTTGTTTATAGGATTTTAATAAGCCTCGAGGGCGTAACGAGACACGGGACACTCTCGTGTGAATATTGATATTCGAGCTTCGATAGAGATTTATTTAAAATTCTCTTTTTTTATTTTTCTGCGTTCGACCGAAGCTCTTCACAATCATTCATTATTTCAACAAACCTACCCTAGACTCTCGAAGCATAGCACAATTTAGAGTGGATGCCAAACAATACCCAATTAAAATAACAAAAGAGACGAGCAGACCAGGTTTTGGATAAACAAAAAAGCCTTTTATACATGTTTGGGGTTCCCTCTGCAAATAAACATAAAACAAATCCGTGCAAAAACAATTAAATTGAAATTAAACAACGCAGAACACCAAGCAAGCACTTCCATTGCACTTCCTCATGAAATATTAACGAATGAATGAAAAAACATGGCCACGACGCGGTGTTTGTCACGATGTCGGAGCAGAAATAATTTTCCTCTTTGAAGCTTTTTTTTTGTTAAGAGAAACAGAAAGAGAGAGGTGAAAGGCACAATTAATTTATAGCGTGAAATATTTCTCGTCGTTCATTTCGAATGTTTTAAAGATGTGAATTGTTTAACAGATCCTCTGAAGACACTTGATTATTCTCAGGATGAATTATGCATGACTCTACAGCTCTTTCTCCCTTGAGGGAAGAAACGAAAATAAATAAATGTCGGTAGCTTTTTGTTGCGAGAGTGAGTTGTGAACTGAGGCGAGGAACGAGGAGAAATCAAAGAGAATAAAGAATCAATTAACAGCATTAAAGTTTAATTTTAGATTTTGCAGTATCTCAAACGATTCGAATCATTGACGCTATTCGAGTGAAGATAATCGAGCGCCATCATCGTGCTTGATTTGTCAAAGTTTTATGATTCAACAGAACGTTTCGTCGTTGTCGCTCGTCGTCGTCGTGTCGAAATTCAACTCAGACTATTTCCGTGATCCAGCTTTTTATGTGCTGACAATGTGTAATCTCGAATGGTTTTTATGTCGCTTTTATTTTGATAAATTAGTTGGCTTCCATTTTTGTAATTCGAAGCCCGTTTCCATTCCGTCAGGTGCTGCATACTAATCAACGATTTCCTATTTTCTGTTCGCTCCCCTTTGTCGATTGCTTTCTCCTCTTTCTCATCTTTCCATCATTTCATTCATTCAGTGCACATACGACGAAATTCTGTTCTTTTTTTACATAGCAGGAGCTTCCCATCGCCCTCGATCCCGATAGAACACGAGACCGATTTTTCCACTCCATTAACTCAATCAGTATCTTCCCATTTGTGATGTGCTCATAGGCCATTACATTTCAATGAATTGATGCTGCATACCAATTATTTTTAAATAAAAGTCCAGCTTCGAGACACTAACGTTCCCATTTTAAAATGATTACAAAGTCAATTTATCTGTTGAATGACTTTCGATAGGAGTTCAATGGCGAGATGAAGGGAAGCGAAGTGGCAAATAGAAAAACAAACTCGTGTTCTTCGGACCATGAACTCGTTCTATGAATAAACAACTTGATCTGATCTAAGCCTAAGTTAGTCGTAATGAATATTTATGTCTTCAATTATAAGACAGATTAATAAGAACTTTCTTAATGTGTGCAAAAATAATTAACTTAAATCAGATTAATTTTCTTTTTGCTGCTTTGCTAATCCGTAGATGAAGTAAATCGTTTGGGGAGAAGAGCCCGGATATCTTGTTCTTCAAATACAAATACGAACACTAGTCAAACATAATGGAGAAAAATTCATCACGAAGATAGGCTCGAGCATAGGTCAATTTGACTTCATTATGTTCGAGTTGTCGCAGAATCGACGCCGGGTCGACATTTCATCGTCTGAAGCATGACCTGAAGCACTCGATAAATTTTCCTCGTCGTTCGTTGCAGATATTTTCGGAAATTTCACCCATCTCCGCAGCAATCGGCAATGTTTGATCTGCTTCTTTCAACATTTGTCTCGTATCGCATTCCTATATTGCTTTAAGGACCTATAATGGCACTAAAATTGTAATATCCAAATAGATTGCTCAATAGAACGCAACGGACATTCCACAATGAATATAATTTATGACCAGAAATGCTATAAATAAATTAAACTCTATATGCAAATGATATTTCCTTCTCTCTCTCTCTCACTCGCTCGGTCCATTCCATTTCCTTTTGCGAGAAAATGTTTTATATCAAAATCGCCTCTTCCATTCAATTCTAGTGATCACATACAGAATCATCATCAAATATCATTGCGGACGAGTGAAAGAAGGGGCGAGAGCATTTTCGATTTGCATTGAATTCATAAATAAAGATTTGGTCAGCTTCATTGCTCTTCTCTGTTCATGCTTTTGCTTTTGCCATTTGCCATCATAAGCATTAGAAAGGATTTTCATTTGAGAAGCTTTATTAAAAAGTTTTCGCAAAGTTCAAATCTTAACAAGTAATTCGAAGCATTCTTTCTTCTCGCAATGCGAAGTTTCGGTTGAGACGTGTTCGATAAAAGTTCTCGTCGTCCTCGAAACGATGAAACACGTACGAAACTCTTTTGTAAAGAGGCGAACTTATAATTCAGTCTTTGTACTTTCGTTGTTCTCCTTGAACGCTCAAATGAAGTTTTTATGCAAATTGAGGTTCGCTGCGGGTTAGCGACAATTTCGCGTATTCAACGAGGGAATAAACGAAAAGATTCGCGAGTTTTGAGGGGGAGAGCTGAACCAGCAGATAACTTCAACTGATTTCTGTGCTCTAGTGAATCGTGCGATATCAAAAATCGTGATTTGCTTCGCTGAAACCAAAGTTAAGCTCTTTTTATTTTCAGGATTGAAATATTTTGCCATGGCAAATGTAGCTTAATTGGAATTTCGTTTGTTCAATTTATTGTCATTAACTCGTTTAAATATTACAAATTTATAATTTGTTTTGTAAATTAAGTTTAATTTGTGAAATGATATTCCAACAAAGGAATTTAATTTAAATTTATGGAAATTGGAAACTAACCAAATCTAAAATTTGCAGGTTCAAAGGAAATTGAATTTTTTTATCTCCTAATTTTAGTTAGCTACCAAAAGAGTTTTCCATTAGTTGCGTACCCCTTGTCCAAAAGAAGTTCAAAATAGCGGAAAAAGCCTTCCTCCAATTAGTTTTAATGACTTTCTACATTAATCCCTCATAATCCTCTTGCAGAGCCTCATTCAACTACTCCCAAAAAAGCGACTCACGAAAAGAGCCTCTCAAAAAATTTCGCATTTCATAAATGAAAACGACAATCATGTTATCTCGTTCACAACCGAGAAACCATAAGTTGTCATATGAACATCACTTTTAATCTAAGCTTATGAGCATTTATCTCTGTTGTGACAATTCATTTAAGTAACGAAGAGAGAGAGATTACAGGAAATGTGCACAATATTCATAATTCGAGCTCTCGTTCTCCCAAGTGCATAATTGATAACACAACGAATGAACGTTCGTTGGAGTTTGCATTCCTTCATTGTTGGGGAAAAGTGTAAAAAGTTGTGAACTTGCTTTTGCTTCCGAAGGAAAGGAAATCTGCACATTATGCAAATGTGTTCCCTGGTGTCAAATTCTGATGTTTTCTTTCGTCATTTTTGATTTGCATTCTCCCATTCCCCGTTTTCCCTTAGAAGCAGAACGAGTGTAAAAAGAAATTTCAACTTTTCGAAGAGTTGAGAACAATGCACAGAGCGGAATGCAACGTTAGTCAACACATTATAGGAAAACAATAGCAAGGAAAAACTTTTTTCATTACATTCTCATTTGTGGAAAAGTTTTATGCGAAGCTTTAGTTTTTTTATGTTTTAAAAAGTTTTCTTCGCTATCCTTTGAAAGTTGACTTTAATACACTCCAAAGTGATCAAAGCTTTTTCTCTTATCTCTCGTGGGTAGAGACAAGAAGAAATACATTGACTTCTGTTTTTAGTTTCTTGTTCATTGTGATAAATAAATTGATTATTCGCCGAGAAGCTTCTCTTGATCTCATCTCCTACGAAAAATTTAATATTCCAAATGTGTTTTCGTTCGGCTCAAGCCAAGTTTGAAGTGATTTACTTACCTCGATCATCATTCATGAATTTTCATGACTTGGCTTCAAAGTTTTCCTTTAATTTTCTGATATTCAAAAGAAGAACATAAATTGTTCAACGTTTCTATTGAATTTTTCTTGCATCCCGCAAAAGAGAGAGAGAGAAGAATGAAAAAAAATTATTCGAGGAAAAGTAATTTGAAAAGCTTCCGCTTTTTTGATGTCATTGGAATTTTAATTTATAGCCTCGAGGCGAGATTCCGTCCATGACAATGCTCGATGCCCCGGGTAATTTGAACCTAAATAACAGTGGAGACTGTATTTGCGCTTTCATTCGATGGGACAAACATGAGCGAAGGGTGCAGACAAAAGCACGTTCGGCGTAATTAAATTACTTGGAGAGCGAGAAAATCTTTTGCACAAATCTTTTAGTAATTAATTATTTTTTTCTCTTTTCGTTTTTGGTCGAAATTGGAATTTTCGTTGAATTAATTTCAATTAACGCACAAGCCATAACAATCACATTTCGAGATGAGAGGAGAAGTGTGGGCGAGTTCTCTGTTCTCGTCTGCTCGATTCATAAATTTTCCCGTTCGTTACAAGGGAAAACGCAAAAGAAGTGAATTCCTTTCTTCGCTTCTCCGAGTATTCAAGATAAATTGCTATTCCATGTATTCATTGGATGTTGATTTAAAAGGAAAGGAAGCAAAAACTTGGAGACTTTTATTTATTACGTCGTCGGACATTCTATCATGAAACAATTATTGGACGAGCGAGAGATCGAGAGAGGGGGCGAGTGAATGAACGGTCGAGCAATTAATATCTTTCACGTCAGCACAAAGGAGGCGACTCGAGACGAGTCAGATCCGATGGCAATCAACGAAGGGGAAGATAAATCTGGAATCATAATTGTAATTGAGGTTTTACTCGTACTAATTAACTGGATTGGAGCGTTTTAAATTTATTAAAAAGTTTGAAAACAAATAAATTGATTTTCGTTCAGATTAAACTTTATCGGATTGCTTTAAAGCGCCACTACCATTAGTACTAATTGAAAGTTATTGCAAGTTCTATGAATCAATAAAAGTTTCACTCGCTATCTAATAGCGAAGCTCTATCCAATTGAAATATATTTTATTTCTTCGCAGTAAATTTCAATCAACGAAATTGTCTTGTTCGAAACTTTCAACTCAGCGTTCTCTAAGAGAACTTCTCTTGTAAAATGTTTCGAACGAGCGAGGAAGTTGTGTCAAAATCTTAAACCCGTCACTCTGCCTTTCATTTCTACTTCTCTCACATCAGACGAGAACTTTTAACTTAAGTTCGTTCACTCAAGTTGAGTGACTTCGTTAAAACGAGAACTCTGCATCATTTGCTGTCGGCAGCTCTTTTGCAGTTGACATTCCATTGAATCTCATTTTACTGACGTTGCTTTTGACTTTAATTGGATAGTTCTTGAGGTGCTAGTTCTTTGATGCTGAGCTTTCGCCGCAATGTTTGTCTCGGCAACGTTGAAACTGAGCTAACGTGTGAGTGTTTACCATTCTCATTAAATTAATGTGGCGAAGCAAGTCTTCAGAAATCGCACACTGTAGAGGAACTGAATCAGAGAAGAGCGCCCTCGGCGTAAACTCAATCAAAGTTTGTTGCCTTCAATTAGCTTCGCAATTAAGAATTCAGCGTAAACTCGAACCATTTCAATTCACTATCGACTTCCTTGTTTCAAAAATCCCTTTGATCGCTTCCGTTTCCTTCTCTAATCAAGAGAATAGATTAGCGCTACCAACGTAAAGCAATAACATAATCAAGTATAATAAAGATCGAGTTGTGATAAAGTCTCTCACTCCTCTTGTCGTTCCCTTTTAAAATGAAAGTGGAAAATCGATGGCGGTCGTCGTGTCAAGTTGAGCTAGCATGTGCCGCTCTTATCAGATTGAGGCAATCAATCGTTCCCAACAAAAGACAATGTTAGTTGAAAGCCAACGCACAAGGCAAGTCTCTAACAAATTTCACTTGGAAATAATCATAAAACTCAAAAGAAGAAAAGGAAAAGTTTCGTTGAAAGTGTTTTCCCTTCATGTTCTCTCACTCACTCTCCGATTATTTGTTTTCTCAACGGTTTTGCTTCTCGTTTTGTTGAAACACGAGAAGAATGAAAAAGAAAACTTTATGTAAAGCTTCAAAGTCTTGCGAAATTGTGAAAGACAGAACCGGAAATTTCCGAAGAAAGTAAAATTGGGAAAAGTCTTTCAATATCAAATTCCCATGCCACTCTTGGATCGCTCTTTATTTTCAATTCAATTTCGAGTGAAAAAGCTGGCACTTTGCAAAATCCACACACAGCGAAATGCGAAAATTTCTCGGTTAAACTTTCTGATTAATGTCAGTTAATATTTCAAGTTTTCCATGTGACAGAATGGAACTGTAAAAAAAAGGCAACTCAACCCTTTGGGCCTTCTAGTCAGAGCCAAAGCGATAGCAAGAGGAAAAAGCCATTTTCACTCTCAATGTCATTCCCTTTCGCTTCAACTCTTAAGGGGATTTGTTTTAAAAGATTCCTTTTTGATGATGTTGTGCTCGTATTTTTTGCGTTTATCGAATTCTATTGTCGGCTCGATTCAAGCAAAAGCGGAAAGCGACAGAATTTGTAATCGAAAGTGATGGCGGGTTTAAAAGAGGAAAATGTCATTCGTTCCTATTAATTCCACTTTAACTCATCTTTCACAGCCACAGATTCCATTGAGCGTTAGCAAAAGCTGTCATGAATGAGAGTAATTGGTTTAATTAGTTTTTCAACAATTAATGTCTGAAAGTGGTGGAGAGAGAGAGAGTGAGTGAGAGACGTTGTGGGAGGCGGTTTGAGCTTCACCGCTTCGAGCGAGAAATATTCCACGTCACACAATGTGCCATTCTTGTTTACTTTATTTATGATGGTAATGTATCGCACTTACACCAACCGACGATGATGTAAAAAAGGGAATATTCTGATAACAATTCCTTTCCATTTTTCTTACCTCGCATCGTAAAAATTTTCAATTTTCCATTCAGCCTAAGGTTGAATAGATGACTCAAAGCTCGAAGCGAAAGGTAAGGTTATTATACGCCTCGCTTTATCTAAGAAATGAGTGACAATAACTGAACCCTTTTTTATATTATTGTTTTTGAAACAAAGGTCGAAATATTTGTGGCAGAACCTTTGACATTCTTTTACCTGACGACAAAATATGAATTATGACGAGTATTGATTATTATTCGGTGCTCGAACGCAGAGCAAAGGGTGAAATGTGCTGATGCGAAGACAACCTCTCATTCTCTCCTCCTTTGGTGTAAACAAACTACAAAGGCTTCATTTCTTTTGATTGCTGGCAGCATCAGAATGAATTGTTGATGATATCTGAATCAAAGGACTGCCACAAATACATTTCCTGGGATGATGTTCTCGTTATTATGTTGACGAAAAAGAAGAGAAGGTGACGATGATAGTAACAGGTTCTGTTTACAGGAAACTATTCTCCCCAGGCTTCGTTATTGATTGCAATCGATGAAAGTTCTATTCATAATGTGGAGAGCGAAGCTCATTCAATAAAAATCTGTGCGGATGCCATAAATCATGAGTCATAAATAAATTAGTCATTTGCACTTGTCTCGAGTCTTGTTTTAAAATGACGTTACATTAATATTGTCGAGCAAGAGCGTTTCTCGTTAGCACCGTTGAATAAATCGAAACGGAATAATGTGCGAAATGTGATTTCGATAAAATGCATAAATCATCGAATTGTTTATTTAATCATTATCAACATATTCGAGAATGCATAAAAACGCAACATCAATTACGAATTCTAACAGAGAACAGCAGTAGCAGAGCTTTATGGCATTTGCCGCATGCCTTCACTATTCAC
The DNA here is from genome assembly GCA_033063855.1 of Smittia aterrima. Classification (NCBI taxonomy): domain Eukaryota; kingdom Metazoa; phylum Arthropoda; class Insecta; order Diptera; family Chironomidae; genus Smittia; species Smittia aterrima. The sequence goes on from CP093829.1 coordinate 4,517,977, forward strand.
ATCTGGATCGTGATTTGCGAGACACTTTCCACTTGATTGGTTTGATTTTGATGAAAGCTGGGGACTTTTGGGTTCCCTCTCTGTGGGCTTTGAATAATGAAAGCTAAATAAAAGCTTTCGAAATGATTTTTAATAATGTCGCCTACGCCCTCCCGGTCTCCACCCTCGCGACTTCGAGAACAATCAGGGACGGGCCCGAGTTACATCTGGCAACTTCATTAATTTCATTTTTCACGTTTCAATGAAAGAAAAAAAAATCGTCAAATTTTTCATTCAATTCAGAATTTAATGGAACGTTTTCTGAAAAGCATTTCTGTCCATTTGAGTTACATTGTCATTGACATCAATTTATGAGATTTTATTTGCACAATAAAACTCCCATCGCCTTCAATCTTTTCCGGCAGAAATCATTTACGAGAAGGCTTCTTCTGAGGAGTAAACTGACCAAGTTTTATTTTGAGCTTCGCCCGTAAAAAAAGAAAGAAAAATCTTTTCTTTAAGCGAGAAACGACGAAGGAGAAGAGAAAAAGGCGCATCTCAATCCATCGGAGCCAAGCGAATCTATTCAAGCATTCGAAGAAGTACGAGACATGAATTCAATTGAATTAAATCGTTTTGATATTTATTTGTTTGAAATCTCATCTTCGACTTCTTTCTGCTGCCGTCATGGAAAATTCATCCGATAAAAACATTCCCCCGCTCAGCTCAACTAAGTTCTCCAGCTCAGTTGTGCGTGAATGTAAAATTGGAAAACCAAAATAAAACGAACGAGAAAGAATCGAATACAATTCAAAAACCAATAATTTTTTTTATCAATCTTTTTATTCATTAGAGTTTGCTGCTACGTGATTAGCATTCGAATGATTACTTGAGAGTCAAGCCTGAGCGAAGGATTTTACTACATGATAACGGCCGAAACTTTTTCGATCGAGAGAAGTCTGTTTAGATAGGAGCCGAAGCTGTGCAGGGAGGGAGAGGTACGACAGAGGGAAGGAATAAAATTTTATTCTCTACGATTGTGAATTTGAAGTGTGCGACTTAAAATTCAAATCTAAGTAACTACCGTTTGCCGTTTGCAATAATCATAATAATTTAAAACGTCGGCGTCTTCATCAGAAGTTGAAGAATTTTAATTAAAAAGATAAATGAAGATATCTGCAATTAAATGAGAATGAAGGCAAGCAAGTATGGTAAAGTTTTCTTTTTCTCCCCCCTAAGGCCGTTGCTCCTTCAACAACATCAACGAGAGAAATTATCATTGGAATTGTCGGCCAGAGATGAAAATTTGAGCTACTAGGACTCGCGTAATGTGTTTAATATTCAAATTTTCAACCAGATTTCTCGCAGTGAACGCTGTTTTTATTATGGAAATTGCACAGCTCTTTTAACGCTACCGAAATTCCATTAAGTCTGTGGTCTGGCGGTTTTTTAACGTAACTTCTCTTTTTATTTAACGACGAAATGCTAAATCGGCCTGTTTGAATAATACTTTGGGGCGCGTTACTAAGCCACGTAACTTCTGCAGCCCAAAACACAATTTATGACGCCACAGCAACCGCAAGAAAGGTCATACAAATGAAAAGTTCCTAAATTATTCATGTGCCTTTCCACCCCTGCGCTGCCTTTCATCGAAAAGCTTTACGTTATTTAAAGACGTTTTGAGGATAATTTTCAGAGCAAGCAGCACCAGCAGCAGCAGCACCCTCCAAAACCGCGAATGAATAAATAAGGAAAATATAATTTACAGCATCAGGAGTAATTGTTTGGCTTTTCACAATCAACACTTCCATTATCAAGAAGAACTTTCTTCAATGTGCTAATTTTCCTTCTCATTTTCAAATTGATCTCATCACCACATTCCTTCTCTTTCTGTTGTTTGTTAATCCTCTGGCAAATTTACTTTCTCTTGACGATGGGTGGAGGTTGTGTCAGGGGCAGGAAATCAATTTCTAAATTCGTTGTCATAAAGTCTCTTCTTTCTTCAAGAAGAATCTCAACTATTTTCTTACAAAACATTTCACAATTCGAGGAAAGCCCTTTGACCCTTTTCATTGTATACATTTCAGATTCGTTTGCTAAGCCTTAGCGTAAAATTTTCCAACCCTTGTTAAAGACATTTCTCTCTCTCTCACTCACTCCTCACTTGCTCAAGCTCCACCGGGGGCGAAAGGAAGTAAAGAAAGAAAGCAAACAATTGCGAGAAAACTCAGAGCAGCAGGAAAATATTTAATGCGTTTTGTTGCCTCCTTGCTCCCCAAGTAAATACTTGAAATAAATTTCATAAAAGTAAAATAATGAAAAAATACATTAAATTTTATTCGAAAACTTCACAAACTTATATTTTCGCTCGTTGCCTTCTCCACATTTTTATATTCGTTGCCACTCAACGTACTTAAGAAAATTCTGCGGATTTTCAGCAATTTTTCCGCTTCTCGCTTCCTTCCATGCAATTTAGGTTCTTATTGTAAAAGCCATCATCAAATATATTGTTGTTCATTCAATGCAGGATTTCACGTTCATCCTTCCCAACTTTATTTGCTGTGGATGTGCTTAGATAGCTGAGGACTTATCAAAATTACTTTTCACTCCTCTCTATCTCTTTTCTCCGCTGCTTCTGTTGTATCATAGTTGAGTGGAGGCGTAAGATAGTTAGTTAGTGGGGGTAAGATGTTGATATTCTTGATGCAATATTGTTTCTCTCGAACTATTATTGTCAAAGTTTATTGCAAGGAAAAAATTTCTCTTCTTCTGGTTATCGTTATTGAAAGGAAAGAAAAGTTTCATCGAGATGATTTTGGTCTTGTCTGATTTGTTGTTATTTATGTAAGTGAATTTGATCTTTCTGTTTCGCGCTAGAAATCAAGCCATTGTACTGCCCTCCCTCTGCTTTGCTCCGACGTTTACTTCGTTCCGAGCAGTTTGCGGAGCGAATGGTTGGGAAAAAAAGTTTGGAATTCGGGAAAAAAGCGAGAGAGGAAAACTTTATCCATGGCTTCGCATCTGGCAAAACAGGAAATTTACTTTTATTCCTTTTCTTCTTTCGCTTGCTTTCCAACTAACAAAAATTGTTATTTTATTGCGAAACCATATTTATTTATATATGTTGCTGCTCCTCGGCGGAAAAACTTGCTGTGGCTGATTTTGAACAATTCATTTATTTCATTTTACGATGTGCATGTTTTTCAAGAGGTCTCCCCATCGTCTCCTTGAGAGTGCTCTTCTCCTGCTGCCTCTCGCTCCCTCTCGACAGCTCATGTGTGTTGGGTGTTGGGTTCAGCGAAGGCAAACAACAATTTCATGACTCTTTGGCAATCAGCTCCGACTCGCAGTAACTTTTTTTTAGAGCTCTCATACATTGAAAAACTTTTCACATTTCTTTTAGTTTATCTGACTTTTCATTTCCTTTTCGCAAGATATTTATTCACCCGTCTTTGCTACAACTCTCCCCGCAAAGCTACAAATAGAAAAATTTAATTTTCTTTACTCTCTTTTTTTTTGAAAGGAAAGTTGAGCTCAAAGGAAAAGCGAGAAAAAAATTGCACAAAGTTAAAAGTTTTCCGTGTTTAGAGTTGAGCGAATTTGAAAGAATGTTTCATCAAATAGTGAACTAGAGAAGTGCACACTGAAAAGGAATATCGATTCGTAAGTTTTTCTGTTATTAGGGATTTTTCTCCGTAAACTTCACTGACTTCGTCTGTCGATTGTTGACTTTGAAAAATCCTTTTTTCGTTACAGGAAATGCTTTATCTCTTCGTTTACATGTGCAAGCTGCTCGATGATTGATGCGATGTGTGTGAAAATTGATGTATGCAGGTGAACTCTGAGCTTTGCTCTATCCCAACTTTTTTTCCATTTAAGTTTCGTTGCTTCCTTCTCTCTCTCACCCGAGTTTGTTGCGGTGTAGTTGAGTGAAATCCAAACATGAAAAAGTTCAAATATCACGTCATGCGATTGATTTGTTGACGAAGCCTTTTCATCATTCCAGCAACGCGATAAAGTTCTTGAAAATTAAGCGACGTGAAATGCGGAAAGCTCTGGCTCATAAAACTTTAATTTTGGTATTAGAGCTCAGACGTTTGCCGTTTATCAAGTCTTTTCATCGCCCGAGAATAAAGATACACTGCAAACTTTGTCATTGTCGTTCGCTCCCTCTCCTGCACTAAATCACTTTGTCAAATTTAAGGTTGTGAAAAGTATTCCATTCATTTATCTTATCTTGTAGTTTTGCCTGTAGAATCCTGTTGGTAGAAAGAAACACTCTGACGAGCGCCCTGGCTGAACGAAAATGGAGAATAAAACAAAGTTTTTCACTTGAAAACTGTTTCAGACTCTAATGATGAGATTGCATTAAATATCTTACTTTTCATTCGACGCAACTTTCCAGCTTCAAGGGGAAAACTTTTAATTCGCTGCTGCTGCTGGTGCTGTTGTTTTTTTGTCCTCTCGTCTTTCACGTGATCCAGTTCTTTTTATAATGACAATGTCGAGCGGGTAAAAGAGTTTCTCGCTTCGCCCTGCTCTTCTTTCTATCAGATTTTTGTTCGAAATGAAAGAAAGAAAAGTTTTAGATAATTAAATCAACGGTTCCACATAAAAATCCTCGTCTCTCTCTCTCTCATTCTTTTGCTAGTGACCAAAGAGTCACGTTAAAGTTGAATTGGAGACATAAACTTTCGAAATCGCTTCTTAATCCTTAAAATAAATATGACTTTCGAGACTTTCTTCTAAGATTTCCCATGAAAACTTTTAATTTTATCTTCATGAAGCCATAAATTGCAGGTGGTTTTGATGGTATCTTCATCGTCTTCCTCCACTTTGCCTCACTTAAATGGCACTATGTGTGGGAAATGTTCTTTCAAGAAGCATGAAGTTTCCTTAGAAACAAACTTCCAGTGGGGAAAATTCATAATTACATTCATTTAGAAGATTTAATTGCTGAGGTGAGCACTTCCATTCTGTTGTTTTGTTATAGTCACTTGCTTCGTTGAATGAGAGATTCAAGCATTGTCAAGAACGAGCCCTCGACATCTCATTGAAATGCATATCGTGGCATTTTGTTGCTTTGCTTTGCTTTTCCTTGTTACAAGCTTTTCCCAAATTAAGCCAATTCCGGAGAATCACAAAATGCTTAAAATTCTTTTTGTCTCTGTTTGCATATGATTGGCTAACTTTTACGGCACGTCACCGTCAAATTAATCTCTCGATTGCAGATTTTCTCACGTTCCAAAATGATTCATCGACAGATATCAGATGACTCCACTAATTCTAATTAGTTACGTAAGTTTCAGATGCTCCCGTGCATAAACTCATCGGTCTGTGTGTTGTTTTATGTTGCGAGCCAAGCTCGTTTTCCCAAGCAAATGTAAATGTGTCGACATTAGCTGGAGGAGGAAATAAATAATTGAGCATTTCATCATAATTAAGCATCTTTGGTTCTCTCTTTTGTGCTACTTGCTAATTAGCGCATTAAAAATGCTGTTTCCATTTCATTTCTGTTCGCATCTTTTCATTAACAAAAGCTTCTCTTTTTCTTTCAAGGCTTCGAGGAATCATTAACATCGAAATTAGAAAAATCATCATTACATCAACACAAATTTATTTTTCTGTTGAAATTGCAAAAAGGAAAATTACCGAGGATTGTGCATTGGCTTCGTCGTTTTCCATTTGATGACCCCGATCTTTTTCTTCTTTTGAGGAATTTCCAAGGGAAGAGGAAAAAATTATTTAATTTGGTGGATGAGCAAGCTTTCTATTTAATAAAGCTCTACGAAGAGATCTGCCGTGGTCTCTTAGTCTGTCTTGTCCTCCATCCATTTCGCCCCCGAAAAAAAAACTTTTCACTTTACTTTTTTGTTTCTTTCGCTCGGCACCATTCGAAACGAAAGATTCTTGTTGTCATCCTGAGTGAGTGAGAGGAAATAGAAAGAAAAATGAATTTCTATGTTGAAAAAATAACATTTTTCCTCTCGCCTCTGATAATAACTCAAGATAATCCCTTTCTCGATAGGATGCTGATGTTCTATTTAATTCTGTTCCAAGACGCTCTCCTTTAAGGGAGAAGGAAACTAGTTTCGTCAATAATCCGAGACAGGATGGCGACTAAAGTCCCATCCTCTGACAGACTCGATGGATTGATCCCCTTCAAAAAGTGCTGAGTCGTGAAAGAAACCGAAGCAAGGGGGAGATCGACGAGAGAAGAAAATAGAAACACAACAATTATAAACAATTTTGATTTTCATTTAAAGATAAAACGAAAGTGGCGTAGATAGAATTGTTTCTTTATTTTGAAGAGGAGAGGAAAGAAAACTTTTGCAGCTCGATGTGTAATTAATGAAATAAAATAATTGATAAAAAGCGCAACGAGGGAAAAGTTTTCCCTATTCATTCGTTTTGTTGGAGTTTGTGGAAGAAAACTTCATTCATTAAGCAATGAAGGAGAAGAAGTAAAAGGAGAATCTGCGGTTATTTAGGGAAAAGTTTTGCTTTAAACAATTCAACGTGAAGCACTTTAAGTTGACAGACGCGTAAGCGGATATAAGAGATATCTCTTAAGCCTCCTCCCTCTCTTCCACCTTTGTTTACCTCTGCTTATCGTCCCAGCATTTCATTTCAATTACGTAATTTCTTTAGAAGATGAAACTTCTTACTTTTGCCTGCTTCTTTCTGCTCTTGAACATATTTTCCTCATCTTCAACTCAGTTGGAGGGTTGCTTGCCGGCTCTCTCCTCAACAACAGGAAGACGACGACGAACGACGAAGGCAAAAAAATGAACAAGTTTCGTTATTATTATTTTTACTACACAACAGCTCTCTCTCTCTCTCTTCCTTTCTTTCTTCGAAGCTTAAATGTTTTTTGAGTGTGCACAGCAAACAGTAAAGTTATGGTCCGTTTGTTGTTGAGATGAGAACTAATTAGTTCGTCTGCCAATAATTCACATTTATGAAGTTTCATAAAGATGAGGATTTAACCATCGTTTGCTTGCTCGTTCACTCTCCCCCTGTTCACACGGACGATGGGGAAATTAGTTTGCATCGGTTATTTGCTTATCCTTATCTCTCAAGTAATTGGAGGACGTTAAAGAAAATTGCTGAAGCTTAAAGGGAAGCGGAGAAAAGAAGGAAAACAGAATCGTTTGTTGTGCTCAATGTTGTTTATCGTGTTGTGCTTTTTTAAGCATTTCTACCGTAAAAGGAAAATTTTTCGTGCTGCTCAAGAGAAAGTTTTGACTTTCTCGTGGCGCTATCAATAAGCAAATCTGTCGTAAACATTTCGTATTTTTCTCCGTACTTTGCAATATTAAACTCGATGTTTTGCCAAAAATATAAGAAGAACTTATCAAAACAACTCTCGCTCTGGGATCCTCTTATGAGCACTTAGCGATTTTCCTGACAATGTTTGACTCCTTTCATCAATTTAACGACGGGATTGTCTTAAAGCACGGCAGAGTGTTTCACGACGAAATTATTAAATTCTCCGAATATTTAAGACGCGAAAATTTAAATTTATGCCAGCTTTTGAGAAGAAAGGAAAAACAAAAATGCAAAATAATTTATCCCATCAATTTTGCTTTCGCAGTTTGTTTTTACTCTGCTGATGATGTTTCTCTGTTGTTGTTATTGTCGAGCGAACAATAGCTCAAGGGAGAAATCAAAAGGAGGGAAAGAAACCGTCATTTTCCATCATTCTTATCGTTCGAAACTTTCTCCTGCAAAACAAATTGTCTGTAATTATTCTCGAGTATTGATCGGAAAAGATTTTTTTTCCGTCTTCTCATCATCCTCTCTCGTGCTCTAGCGCTTTTCAATTGAAAAGCCTCTTGTTATCGTATTGATAATTTCCTTTTTCCCGTCTCGATTTATTAAAAAGTCGTCGTTGTAACAAAACGAAGCTGCCACCTGGGAAAATGAATTAAATGTTGATCTCCTTTGCCACCTTCGTCGTCCTCTCACTAACAGATCATTCCCTTTCTTACAATCATCATATTTGAAAAATTGTTGCCGGAGAAAGATTGACAAGGTGAAGGCGAGAGTGCTTTCAAACTAAAGCGACAGAATGTCTCGAGTTTTCACGTTATCGCTACTGCAACGACATGTCACATGCCACGAGAAGGAATTTGCCATCAGATAAAAGCTTTAAAGCACAAATGTGTGCCTTCAATCAAACAACACCGCAATAAAAATCAATGCATGAATATGAAAAAGTGGAAATGATTTCTAAATCAGATACCATTCACATTTAGCTCTTCTCTCGTCTCCGTCGACGTATCTTTTCCACCAAAGCACAGCACACAATAACACATACACACCGCACCCGACTATTATTCACTCCTTCAATCACTTTCATGTCAGGGATTTTCTCTCGCTCTCTCTCACTCACTCGGTTAGCTGCTGCTGGTGCGAAGTGGTTTAGATATAGTCACAGCTTTTTCCTCTTATGGGATCGTCAGTGCTTCACGTAACTTTGTCAGCAGATTCTCAAACTGTTGTTGACCCAGTATGTCGCAAGTCTTCTCTCATCCGCTTGAACACGATGAATCGAATATGATGATGACAACAACGACTGTAAAACGAGTGGACAAACAATTAGATGGATGGAGCAGAATGCGATGAAGAGTCGACAGAAGAAAATCCAATTTCACTTATGCTATGTTACGTCTTTACAGCAAATCATTTTTATTCGTTCGATTGTGGGGTCGGTTAGTTGGTTGGCTCCTCTCCTCAATATAACACACAATAACCAAATAAAATGTCAGCAATAATAGTAAAAAAATATAGTTTTTCCCACTGCAAATTCTTTCCAATCTTTCTCGCTGTCATAATATTTTTGCTTTGCAGGAGTTTTTTTTTCCGCTCGTCCAATATTTCTTTCATTTTTTTTTTGTTGATTCCAGGCTTTTCTCTCGCTTCTTTGGCATACAATATGTCGGATTTTAGTTATTTTTCCTCCAACAACTTCAACCCCAAAGTCAAAACAACAGAGAAATATTGTTTTATCAAATTGGTTAGATTCTTTTTTATGCATGGCATCAAAGAGAGTGAAGGGGTGGAGTGGCAAAAGCGGGAAAAAAAGGAAATGTGAGAAGAGACACGAAGGGCGAATAAAGTTAAGTTTTTTCCTTTTTCCTCTCCTCTCTGCCATTCACATAATCGCACATCTATAGAGTAAAAATGTTTCTACGGATTATAGTCGCTTTGTGATGTTGTGCGCTCCATTCATTCAGATCGCTTCGCTATTCTGTATAATAGTTTTAGCGTTCACGTACGTTGAATGCTGGTTAAAGTAGAATTGTCGAGAGGGGTGTGAGATGTCGAGAGCTTTGGCATATAAAAATATAGTTCCAAGTTTTATTGTTCTCGTGGATATCACGAGGCCTTCCTTCTAAAGTAAAACACACACAAAAAGCTGTGAAAGAAGAGAATTATGATCAGAGGAAATTACGTTATTCTCATTCTCACTGACCTCTCACGCGTTACTCCCTTCTAATCGAGAATATTTCTATAAGCACAGACAGAAGCAGCAGCACGGAATCATAAAAAAGTATCTTCTTCCCGAGAACTCTACACGCTTCGTTATGTTCTTACGGCTGTGAACTTCACCGAAATGCTTCTGCTGTGGTAAAGCTCTGATCGTGAACACACGAAACGAGGGAACGATGTTTGTTCAACTGGTACGATGAGCTGAGGCCAATTAATATTGTGCTCAGGAAATATTTCTCTTCATTTATACGACTTGGGATGTTTGCGCGATAGGAGACGACTGTGTGCTCTCTCGTATGTTGTTTACCGCATTTGCTAAGAATGTCGAATGAACTCGTGGACTTAACAGAGGCTGAAAGAGAAATGTAGAGCGAAATAAGAGTAAAAGCAAACAAGGAAATATAATAAGTGATGATTTACATAAAAAAGTCTAAAGTGTAGTAAAAATGAACTCGATGTGCATATGCCATCCATTAGCTTAATAACTTCTCTCTCACTGATGCTTTGAGTGTTTTTTTCCCTTCCTCTCGTTGATCATAGACGTATGGCTCCTCTTCTTGATGCATAACTGGCAGTCGAGTTGGAAAAATAAATAAATGTTTATGTGCACACGAAGTGAAAGCGAGGCGAGTGGTTTGTGGCACAGAATCACTGAATAATAACTCAGAGATAAACGAGATAAACTTCTCGAGCTTCGTCATATTTGATATTTGACCTTTCGGCATTAGCAAACATTTTTCCTTTTCGAGGAAGATCCGAGATTATCCAGAAGAGACAAATCGAGAGCTTTTTTCTTTCGAGCTATTGATTTTGAACTTTTTTCTATTTGAAAGTTTACAAATTGAGCTTACAGGGTAAAGTTTGAAAGTTCGTCTATGAGGAAATAGAATTTGAGTCAAAATTTGATCGCTCTTTGTACTTTCGAATAAACATTCAATCGTCTCGATAGAGCTCTTATGATTTTCAATTTTGAATTCCTCGCTGCAACTGACAACTGGGGAAAAGCCATTGAAAGTAGAATTTTATGCTATTCACTATCTTCACTTGAAACTCCGCTTCGGTGAGTTCTCCTCCACATGTAGTCGACTGAGCAAGGCTGCAAATGCAGATTCAACTCGATTTCGAAAGCATTTCTTTTTTTCTAGTTTGCTTTTCCGGCACTTAAAATAAGAAAGACGAGACTGGAGAGTGGGAGGAGGGAGGTTTTACAAATATTTTGATATCAAGAGAGACTCCTCGAGTCGAAGAGATTCAATTGCATTCGACAAATACTTTTTGTGCTATCGTCGAAGACAATTTCCACGTCTTAATCGACAGTTCAACTTCTCAGGTACCGGAGATAGCCACAGAAGACAAATTGTCTCAGTGGAAAACTGATGACTTGAGTGTCTTCGATGAGCTTGAATCGAGCACCTTGTTTATTTGCCTTTTCTTGCCCTCAAGTGTCAGCAACAACAATATCTTCAATTGTGCTGCGCTCGACTCTTCAGCTTCCCCCGATCGCCTCTGAAGACGAAAATAAGAATAAATTGGGGATAAGCACGAGCTTCAAGAGCTTCTAATACACTAATCATTTCCAGCAAAGTTCTCGTCGTGGTAACCGAACTCGCCCTCCGGTCCAACATAAATAATCAGACTATGCAACCGTCTCCACCAAACGCTCTCGAATGAAATTCATGGATGAATAAGAAAAAGGATGAAATGGATTTTTCAATGGCATTTAATTTTCCGTCTCTCTCGTTTAGCAAATAACATTTATTTTGTGCTTTGAATAATTTAGTTACTTAACGAGGGACGAGCGAATTAAACTCAAATATTTAATGTTTGAACACAAACTTAACAGCGTCGCAATCTTCTGTCCATTGTACTCTCGCCATTCTTCATATTTTACAAATTAGATTTTGCATTAAAACTTATCTGACAAGATTAAGTGTCTCTGTCTTTTCCTCTTCGTAATTATGACCCGGAGAAAAATGATTGTTAAGCTCGTTGATGTAATGAGAATGGCAAAGAGAAAAGACAAAGTCAATTTCGGAGACAATTAAAGAAAACTTTGAAGTGCATTATTCATTTCTTGAAAATGGAAAATGATTTCCAAAAACTTTCCTTCTCGCCCCAATCTCATCAGACGTCGTTTCAATTGAAAATGCGAAAATGTTAGTCTGACGAAAACTTTGTGCTCTTCCTGTTTTCAATCTTGTGACACCAGAAAAGTTCCGGTGAATTAAGTTTTCTTTCAGAAAACTCTCTGGCAACGTTTGCAGCACTGAATCCTTGTTTGTTATTTCCGACTTCGAGTGGAGGGAAAAACATTGCGAGGAAAATTAATTTCTACGCTTCTGCAAGACAGTTTTGCAAGAGCTGTGAGGAATTTTAAAAATTTCATGACAAAAGTTCCGAAACGACGACGAAATTGTGTTTGCCTTTCAAGTCTGTTCGTTTGCTTTTCGGAAGAAAGTTTCTTGTTGGCCTCCAAACGTCGACATGGAATTTCTATTGTTTCAACTTTTGAACTCAAATCGAGAATTCTTTTCCTTTCTTTTCTTTTCTTTCTCTCGATGGTTCTTATAAGTCTCGAGTTGATTCTTCCCAAATTTTCACCTTCCGGCGTTTTTAATGAAAATCGGTTCCTTCGTTCGCTGTTTCAAGCGTTCGTAAACAATCACAGAAATTTAATTAGAGTTGGAGATTGGAGAAAGTTTTCTCAACTCGAAAGCGCTTGAAAAAGTTTTCGACTGCCGTTGATTTGGCAGAACATGATGAACGATTCTTTTCAAAAGTCTTTGCGTGATGATTTGACAGAAATAATGAGAAATTATCGTCGAAGTTGTGAGCTCTAGTTAAGTTTAGTTGTGAACATAAGAAAATGATTGATCTGTTAAAATGAATAATATTAACGTCTTTAAAGAATTTAAATTATTATTCAAAGAAAATAGTGAAAAACTTGTTCAGGTGAAAAATTGAAGCTAAAAAAAGAAAACTCTTGAGAAACTTAAACAGGAAGAGCTAAGAAACAGGAAAAGAGTTAGGGAAGACTAAACGAATCAACGTTCTGAAAGAATCATGCTTATTAACACTTCCTCATGCTCACGACACTCTGCTTCACGCTTCTCTATTTAACTCAACGATGTTTCCATCACAGAAACTTCCACTTTCCGTTTGCTTCCGTTTCGCTCTACAGATTCTACGGCCGACTACTTAATTGAATAATATTTGTCTTCAAGCGCCTTCATGAACTCTTCTATTGTCTTAGCTCTCAATAAAGGAAATCTTTTTACTTGCTGTTTGCTTCGAGAACATTTCGACGAACATAATGATTTATTTCTCTCAATTTTCTTCACCTTCCGGTGCTTTTAATGAAAATCGGTTCACTCTGCTCATTTCTCGAGCAATTGTAAACAATCAGAGAAATTTAATTAGGAAAAAGTTTTCGCCATCTCCTCCCATTTTGCCAACGTGATGAACTCAACAATTACCAGTCGCCGTCTCTTACAGTCGAAAAAGCTTAATAATTAAATTTAATGTGAGTGACATGGTGATGTAAACGAATGAGCTTTCTGCTTAGCACCAAAAGGAATTGATGAAAATTTTAATTATTTCTTCACCTACTTCAACATTTCTCTAACAATTAAAATTCTTTGAATTTTTTGTCTCTCTTTCCCTTTTTAATTAAAAATAAATTCATTATTTCGCAAGAACGAGCTACAGAGTTTGAAAGGAAAATTCAAGTTTCACCTTTACCTCAGGAAATTTTTTACTTGGTTATTCACTGTCACGTGAACTTGGTTTTTGTCTGTGACTCTCACCCACAGAATCTCTCTCTCTCTCCCTAGAGCTACGTTCGAATAAACACCATGGAAAGGATTTTAAAGGGTTTCATCATGTCCATCATCCTACACACATCAAAAAATTATACTTTTCTCACATTGCCCTTAAATTGGATTGCGGATTATCTCGTTAAATGAAAATCCTTTCTCTCCCCCTTTGCACACACAAGGCGAGAAGAGAAAAAAGTTGAAACAAGTTTAACATTAAAGTTTTTTCTTTATCCAAACACAAAATCCTTTAATGAAATGATTCCAATTTCGTTACACGAGATTTGCTCTTTTGAGAGGTCCTTTCGTGTGCTTTTTACCCAAGGACGATAATCCTTGGGTGCATTGTAAATTTCTATTTTGACCAGTCGACCGCTTCTAAATCCTTTTTTGGTGTAATTAGATGAAACATAAACCGACTTCATCCTGAAATGACTTTTCACACACAGGCAAGCGACTGAAAAATATTCAGTTTCTGCTTGTGAAGCTCTTGAAGTCGTCACAGATGTTTTGTTCGTTCTCCAGAGTTTTGTAAGCTTACGGCTTGAAATGTTTCCTTTGAATGAATCGAAGAGGAAATGTTGAGAACTTCTGTCACAAACCTCACAAACAATTGTTGAAAACTCTTTTTTATTCGTTCGCTTTCATGGAAACCAGATCGACCACAAAACTTTCTCGACTGCTTTTTTTCCTATTCACTTTGTTCAGATTTCGAATATTTATTTCTGTTAGAGCCTTTCGAGAGGAAATGGGTGCGGAGGATGCACGAGCTTTGGATGTAATCATAAAGCTCCACATCAAAATGAGTTTACAATGTCGGAATTTTTTATGAAAATATTAATTTTGGTTGCCTCTTTTGACCACGGGAATGTGTAAAGTGAATTTAAAATAATCCTCCGGAAAAATGAGAAGCGCCAACCTCGAGGCAAGGGACGAGAGAGGATCAGGGTGGACATAAACAAATGAAAAGTTTCATAAATCAAATTTTTCAAGCGAGGAGAAAAATAAGTTTAATAAATTTTCGTTTGTGAATTCTAAAGCGGTAGCCAGCCAAACGTTGAAGGCAGAAAAGTTTTTGAAACATTTCTGCTTCTTTCCGTTTTCGAAATGAAATTATTTGAAACTTTCTCATGCTTTGCATTTGAGAAAACTGGAGGGGCGTTGAGATTGTAATTAAAGTCAAAACCTCATTCAACCAGAACAGAATTATTTTTACATCAAATTTAAATTTAAAGCGGCTGAGAGTGTTGATGAGAGTTTAAGGGGCTGCGAGAGTTCCCTTCAGGGAGCGATTGTGGGCTGGAAAATTATTTTCCACATTTAATGAGAGTGCGATACAATTCACATTTGAATATTTACATGCTTCGCATGCGATGAACACATCAAACTATTTTCGGGTTGAAGTGAATGTGTGACATTTCCTCATCTTGCTTTATTTGCCGTTTTATTAAATTGTTATTTCTTCAATTGTTTCTTTCCACCATAAATCCTTAAAACTTTTCCTTTCCTTTACTCGCTCTTTCTCATATTAATGAAACAAATTTCCTCAGCTTGTCGTGCTCGAGATTGTGCGAGGGATTTCTATTTGTAAACTAGAGATTCAAAACTGTCCACGATCGAATTAGGAGAAGTCCCTAATGAAGTCAAAATCTTTAGGATTTTCTAGCATGAATGCGAATGAATGAAACGAGAGCTTGGGGTTTTAACGAGTAAATATGGTTGCTGTGTGTGTGTTGGTGCGGGGTTGGGACTAAAGGATTATAAGGGTATCAGCATTTTTCAGCTCCTACAGCCTTTATGTGCTTTTGTGTTGTTAATTGGTCGGGGAGTGTTAAGAGAGACGATGGATGAGTAGGGTGTTGGTGCTAGGAGAGCGAAAAATTTGATTGTTTGATGATTTGGAAAATTAACATAAAGCGCTTGACATCAACTTTGATCTTATTACGAACTCGACCGACTTCAGATTCCTTCTACTCATCTTCGTTGAGCCTGCAAAGAATCCGCACAATTTTGAATAAATTCCAAAATACTTAAAGCTCTCTGTAATGTAGCATCGTCTTCTTATTACTTCACCAACCATGGTGAGCTGTTGTGTAGTGTGAAAACAATCCAGAGGAAATAAATTAACAGCTCACATAGTTTTTCGAAGTTTTGCATTTTGCCAAAAGGTCCCGTCCCGAGAGGCAAAGGATTGTGGATGTTATTGTCGAACGAAAGCGCTTCCTATGAGACTTTCCGCAAGTGCCCTTGTGAAGAACAAGCCGCAATACCACCAATTAACCCTTTTCTCTTTCTCTCTGGAGCTTTCTATTCATAATTTGCGGGAATAATTTTCGAGATTTTCCGCATCATCCACACTGAGAACAGGAGGGAAAAAGTTTATCGTCGCTCTCTTGCTTAAGCTCTTTAAATGCACAAGAGATCATCGATGCATGTGATGTTGGAAACGGAGCAGTTGCTGTTCAATTTATCCGAAGAGCTTTCTCGGTTTTTCCTTCTCTTTTATTCATTTGCCACAATTAAGTTTCTCATGCATGGCAGGATTGGAAACTTTCGAATTACAGAATGTTTTACGTCGTGCGAGTTGCCGAGGCTGAAAATTTAATGTTTCACAAAACGAAAAGAATTGCAGTTTTCAATTAATTCATTCTTTATTCCTTCCCACGCCCTTTAATGATTTTGTTATGAGCTTGCTGAGCACGAAATTACAATTTCAATTAGATTTTAGACAACTGAAGTGGAAAAGTTTTCATTCATTTAAAATATCAGAACAAAAAATTCAATTTCAATTTTTGCTGATTCAAGTTTGTAATAAGTTCTGGCGGAAAAGCCACATGAAAATTTTTGTGGCGAGGTTATCCTTTCATGTGAGGACTATTCTGCTCTCACATCAATGAAATGAATCACTGCGGCTCATGATGTAAACCCACGAAATGTCGAATTCACTGATTCGTGAAATATTCCTCATTTTGCGTTGTAAATTTACAATTAATTACGGAAAAAAGCCTTTGATGCTATTTATGAGATTGCAAAAGCTTTTAAAGGCTTTATTTCGTACCGCAAATATTTGGCATTTACTAGGCAACTCAAATGATTTGCTGGCTCTGTGGACTCTTTGCTGTTTGTGAAATTCAATATTTTATGTTACATTTACATCAACCGAGTATAACGGAACGTGATTGGCGTCCAACTAATTTTCTTTTGATCGCTCGTCCCCCCATCAAAGAACGTTAACCGAAACAACAAAAAATCAATAAGAAGTTGAACAAAAATGTTAATTAAATTTATATTAACGAATAAAAACAAAATTCATCGAAAACACCCGCAACTATTTAAATTTATTTCGTTCGAACAACGGATACCGCGCCAGATTATTTTTTTCCTCTGGAAGTTTCAACACAATTGAGTTATTTTCAATATATGGAGCGAAAGGATGAAGCGAGAAATTTCATAATCTCGATATTTTCATTTTTCTCATCTGGATAGTCGATGGCGGGTGCGATTGTGGATGGGGAAAGCGACACGGAGCTTCGACAAATAATTGGATTCGTCGTATTATTTGATTAGGTTTAATGAAATATTTTAAAATTTCCATAATACACATCGCTGCCCCGAGTTTTGCGAGCGGGAGGAGAGAACTTGACGCCGAAGCGTGGCAGCAAAAATTATTATTGCTTGATTTTTATTTTCGATTAGAGAATCTCCTTGGTGGCGAGGATAACAGGCTTGACTATGAACTGAGGAAACAGAAGAAGCAGGAGAAAATCAAATTAATCAGAAAGTATCAAATTCCATCGAGTCAAGTTATTTCTCTATCGCAAATCTCGATTAATCATTTTTCAATTTGCATAGAAATAAATTTATGTTGATTACAGAATTGTACATTTCCGCTCCTCACACTCTGTGCACGACTTTTTTACGTGTTTATGTTGCCGTTAAGTTGGCGAAAGTAAAGAAGAAAACGGCGAACTTAGTAACAGAAGAAAAATAGAAAAGTTCGACGGCTGACAAATGAATTTTACGTGATTTTCTCGGGGAAATGAACATTTTTTCATATTTTTTTGGAAATAGCTTCGACTCACCGTCAAACACTCAGCTCCCGGGAACGTACATCTTCGCCCACCCCCAACCGCTACACGCGTCCCCTCCACAACGCTTCATTTCGATAGATTAAAATAAATAAATCAGAAGAGAAATATCTCGGCAAATTTGTTCGAATTTCTTCTTTTCATTCCTTTTCTCTCTTTATCTTCAAATGGCTTCACTGCTATAAATCATTGGACGCAAATCATGGCTTTTCTCTACTCTGAGAAAGATTAGAGGAAGACGGAGTAAATCGAAGGATTGGAAGACTGTCTCACGTCGGAGAATAAATTGTTTAGTGTTCGATGGATAAAATGAAACGAAAGAAATCTGCTCATCACTTAGCGTTGAAAAAGTGTAATTAATTTTAATAATTCCGGCTCAAAGTTGCTTTTAATGAGCTTCATTTGTTTCCGTTCAAATATCTGCATTGAAGCCTTCTTGTTCATCTCCATCTTCCTCACCCCCATCGTCATTGAACGTTAATCGTGTATAATAAATTATTTTCATGCTCAAACTATTGTTTCAATAAAACAAGAGAACGAATCGTGATTCAATTTGCGAAATAATTTCTTTTTTCTTTCCTTCCACTTCTAGCTCTTGCAATAATTTTCCCTCGAGAAGTTTAAGAAGCCCCCGCTCACTTCCACGATAATAAATTCGTTAGTCATGGTGAAACGATCAAAACTTACTACAATGAAAACTTTGCTGTTCTTCTCAATGAGAGAAGTGAAGGATCAGCTTTTGTGCATATTTATTCTCGTTTTGGAAAAAAGAATAATTTGAATTCAGCTCATTAAAACTTTGATGCTGATGTTGAAAAATAATTTTCTTCATTTCCCGCAACTTGAGCATGAAAGTGAACTCAACTTCTTCTGAGTTCATGTTTCCGTGTCGGTTTGCATAATTTTGTTTCCTGTTTTGCATTGAAGGCTGACGACGATCGCTCGAACTTTTTTCTGTTGTTGTTGGTATAAGATTTAAAATGAATGATTTAATGACCTCAGGATGTTGAGACTTTTAGTGGAACTTTTTTTTCTTTCCGCCACCTTTCTTCTTGCCAACGCCTTTTCTTTTTTTGCCGGCACCTGAATTCATGCCAGCAAAGCTCGTTAATTCATCGCCCAGACCACCCATTGTGCTGAGTCGTTTTTGTCGATGTTTATCAGCTTTCGTCATTGGCAATCTGGTCAAGTTTTCTTCTTCATACCGTTCACGTTCCTTCATCGCCTTAGAAACCATTTGCTGAGCTCGCGATCCCCCAGAAATTTCAACTGGCGTGTCCAAAAATTCTTCTTTCCACTCGTCAATGAGAGTCGAGTTGATATTTCGTTTCCTGGCACGTTCACGCAGCTTCTCTTGCTTCTCAGCTGCTGTTTCATCGTCGTAAGGCATCGATGTAAGCTTTGGTGGCACGTATTTCGCAATTTCCTCTGTCTCATCCAATTCATCTTTCTTTGTTTTCTTCTTTTTGACACTCGACTCTTCCTCAGACTCGCTTTCTGATTCGTCACTCTCGTTTAGCTGTGACATTAGGTTGCTTGGATTCGCTTTGAAGTTAAGAGGATCGGAAGCATTTGTAGTTCCAGTTACAGCTGTCTTCACCAACTTATCAATTTGATAACGAAGTTTGTGATCGATTGGTCTAATTTTCTCGAGAACAGTTCGAATTTCTATGAGACGATCGATTGCAGGATCTTTCTCTATTCTTTGACCTTAAAAAAAGTTCAATTATAAAATTTGATACGTTCAATAATTTGAGCTTCTCACCTGAACATTTCCGAAGAACAACATAAGTCAAGTTTATAAGATAATTGAGCAACATGTGATATTTAACTTCAAGAAAGCTTAGTCCAAATTCTGTGGATAACTCGCCGGTCTTTACTCGCTGCAACATACTGCCCACAACGTCCGAAACCTGCTTTACGTTGTCACTCATCTCATCAATCAAACGGAGAGCTTGTGGAAGGTCGGGTTTTTGTACACCGCAGTCCTCGTCTGTCGCCTACAAAAAAAAAGTGGAATTTCCAACAATATTAATTTCATTTTAATTATTTGTGTATCGCGAGCGAAATACATAAACAGCAATTTTCGATTATATTTTATGACTGCTGATGAATAATAAATGATATTGAGAATACATGCTCGCCCTCTCGACGGACCGTTTTTTTGCAATTAAATCGTTCAGCTCCTCACCATTCCCTCGAGAGTCGTCGAATTCGAAATCGCTAAATACATATGAGCAACGAGGAAAAAATATCGCAAATAACGAGAAGAAAAAACGTGTATCAATTCAGTCCTTGCCGCTACTACTCGCATACGGCACAAGGAGAAAATTTGGATGCAGGACATACAAACAGCCAACAACAACGAAATACGAATCGCTGTAGCAATTATTGATTTATTTCCCATACATTTTGAATATTTTTTTTCACGGGAGCAACTTCAATTAAAACAAAAAATATTTATTGAAAGTGGGCAGAGGAAGGGGCGACAGAATCATCAGATTTTAATAAAAACAGGGTAACGGCGGTGCGCGAAGTTCGTCTGGATCTTATGGAATTCAGGAGACGCGCAATAGTATTTGATTTCTTATGAACCCTCGACCCTCGGCAATATAATTCTCATTCAATTGAGAAAGAAGGGATGTTTAGAATCTTCAACCCTCCCCTAACAACAAACGAATCTCGTTCAAAGGAATCCGCGATCTCACTTCTCAGCAATGATTTTTAGCTTTCTTATTAATCAAACTGTTAATTGCTTTACCTGCACCATGATGCACTTGATTTCTTGATTTATCTACACTCAGATTGTTTAGAAACTAAATATAAACCTTAACTCAAAGCACACGAGTTTGAATCACTTTGAGTTTGATTTTCGAATTGAAGCGGAGATGTTTGTAAACTACATTCACTTAAAGGGGGGAACAATTTAATTTATGAAATATATTAATTTTTGTTGTAGATTGAATGACATCAGAGAAGATTAAAATTCATGAAATATATAACAAGAATTATTTCTTAGTACGTACCTAACGAACAACTCCTTAACGGGGCCAGAGACTTTTCATAACAATTCGAAAATCGGCGAATCAAATAAATATTTCAAAATTGTTTTAATAATGGAAGAAGAATACGAACGATTTGAAATTACAGATCATGATATCGATAATGAGTTCAACATAAATAGAAATCGACGAAGACCAACAAAGAAACAGCAAATCTACGGTGAGAACTTAGTAAACGATTGTAAAACAATTTTAGTTTTACTTTTGATATTTTTAGGTATTTGGGCTGATGATAGCGAAGATGAAGGAAGAAACGAATCAGCTTTCAAGGCTAAAGGCAGAGGTGGAGGCTCTAAAGATTACACAGCTCCCGTCAGTTTCATTTCCGGTGGAGTTCAACAATCTGGAAAGAAAAAGGAATCTGCGAAAGAGAAAATATCTGATGACGATGAAGAGGACGAAGATCAAAAAGCTGGATTAGGTACAAGCAAAATGCGTGACTCGAGTGATTCAGAAGAAGAAGTTCGACCAACATTCGTACAGCAAACTGCAGGCATGCGACAACCTAAAGCAGCGATGTCTGGAAATGGTAACAAACACTTTCGAATTTCGAGACTTAAATTCAAACTTTCTAATGTTTTAGGTCTTGGCAATTGGGAACAGCACACAAGAGGAATTGGAGCCAAGCTTTTACTTCAAATGGGTTACCAACCTGGTAAAGGTCTCGGTAAGACATTGCAAGGTATTTCAGCTCCGGTTGAAGCTCATGTTAGGAAAGGTCGTGGAGCTATTGGAGCTTACGGTCCCGAGAAGAAAACTAAGGTCGCAGATTTGAAAGCTTTATCTCAAAAAGATAAAGACGAAATCAAGAAAATAGAACCAGCAGAGAAAGGAAAGAAACAATGGTCAAAGCGAGGACACAAAGATCGATATTACTACAAAAGCGTCGAAGATGTCATCGAGAAAGGCAAGAAACCTGATTACATGCTCTACGATAAGAACAACAAACTCAGCAAAGTTACAGTAATCGACATGACTGGACCAGAGAAGAGAGTTATGAGTGGATACCACGCAATGAACCAAGCAAAGATGACAGAAGAAGACGTTTACGAGCCAAAACCTCTTTCGGAACTAAAACACTTTCAATTACCAGAGCTAATGCATAATCTCAACTTGATTGTCAACATGTGTGAGCAAGACATTATCTCAAATGACAAAAGACAAAGAATCGCCGAAGATCGACAGAAGAATTTGGAAGTCGAACGAGATCAACTTGAACGAATCGTGACGCTTGAGAAGAAATACATTGAAACATTAGAGGACTCAATGGAATTAGTTGAGCGACTTGTGAGCACTGACGATCCACCGACATTAGAAGAAGCTGAAAAGATTTTCGTTGAAATCAAAGTTAATCATCCAAATGAATATAAAGAGTTCAACATTGGCGATTTGGTTCCTGGAGTGATTGCTCCGATTATAGTTGATCGACTGAAGGATTGGGACACATTAAAGGAACCGACAAAGCACGTCAACATTATTAAGCGATGGGCTGATCTTCTTGATTATAATAAATCAACTGCTTCGTCAACAACAGTCTTCGATCCTTATCCAGCTCTCGTTTGGTCAACAATCGTTCCATGCATTCGTCGGTCTGCTTCAGAATGGAATCCTCGATATCACGCTCCGATGGCAGCTCTGCTTGACACTTGGTCAGCTCTTCTCCCTGAATGGATGCTTGACAATGTTCTCGAACAAATTATTTTAAGTCGTCTCACGCAAACTGTCAACGAGTGGGATCCACTTACCGACATGTATCCAATCCACAGTTGGATCCTTCCATGGTCAACGATTCTTGGAAGCAAACTAGAAACAAATGTTTATAAAACAATCATCGAGAAGCTTAGCAGAGCTTTGAAAGCTTGGAATCCAGAAGATCGTTCAGCTCGAGCAATGATTCAACCTTGGAAAAATGTTTTCCGAGAAGAAGATCTCCAAATGTTCTTACACAAGAATATTGTTCCAAAGCTTGAGCATCGAATGACAGAAATCATCATCAACCCAATTCAACAAGATTTGGAGATTTTCAATCAAGTGTGGGAGTGGAATGAACTGTTATCTCCACTTGTGATGGCGAATGTTCTCGATAAATATTTCTTCCCGAAATGGATGCAAACTTTAGTAATTTGGCTCAATCAGTCGCCTAACTTTGATGAGGTCTCGAGATGGTATTCAGGATGGAAGAGAATGTTAAGTGAATCAGTTTTGAAACAAACAATAATCAGCGAACATTTCCGTCGAGCGCTTGAGTTGATGCAACGAGCTACTGGAGTCGTCATTTCAAAACCAAGCCCAGAGCCGGTTGAAGTGAAACCACCTTCACTAATGGATCTCAATATCATTCCCCCTCCGAATCTTGAATTCAAGGAAATGGTGTCGCAGAAATGTGCCGAACGAGAAATAATCTTTGTTCCGATGCCAGGTCGACGAGAGAAAGGAAAACAAGTTTATCGAATCGGGAAGCTATTTTGCTACATCGAGAAATCAGTTTGCTTTGTCAGTCTCGATGGCGGAATCAACTGGATGCCGATCTCACTAAACACGCTGCTCGATAAAGCGATTACAGGCTAAAAATTTTACTGCGAACATTCAAGATTTGTGTGTCAATGACAGTAGAAACATTTTCATTAAAGCGATGATCGTAAATAAGCGTCAATTGAGTTTTATTTAACAATTTATTTATTACAGCAATTAGGGTAATCATAACTTAACGTTCTAGAAGAAATGCGTTTAAGAAACTCTTTCGTCAGTTGCTCCTCGTCGCTATTTCAACACTTTTCGTAATCGAATACTTCGAAGCGAATGCTGGAGCTCGTTTCATTCCAGTTCGATTTTGTGGAATATCTGGTGTGTTATCAAATAGTTTCCAAACTCCGTAGAATGCTCCGCTGATCGATTGAGCAATGTTCATCATGATTGGCTTTGATTCTGATAAGCAAAGTAAAACGAAAATTACGAAGATCACGATTAACAACTTTTGAAGTCTCATGATTCACACTTTTAACGTTTCTTATCGAAATAGTTTTTCTGTTCTGTCTAATCTTGCAAGGGATCAGTGCGAGTGTCGGAGTGCAACTGATTGCGAGACTTGCGATACAGAGAAGGACGTCATATTAAGGCGGCAAATAAGAAAAGTGACAGTTTCAATTGAAAGTTTTTGCGATGCTTGTTTTGTTAATTGAAGAGATTCTCATGAATGAAGCGAGTGACGATACGATCTAATTTTTGTTGGAAGTTTTGAGATCAAATGTGACGCGTCAAACATTTATTGAGTTCAAATGGAATTTTACAAAATTATCAAACAAATTTTTATTGAAATGATTTTAGGATTTGTTTAAGAAACAAAGTCAGTTTGATTGAAATTAATTCTAACATTCAATAGCCCAGCTCTTCAGAAATCGTTTCAAGTTTTGCTGAATCTTCTTTTTCTGTAACATTCGAGGAAGATGAAGCTTCAGTTGTTGAATCGAGATCAACGATTGAAATATTTTCAGTTGTTTTTGGAATCTTATGAAGCATTTCCGGCAAACGACTGCCATACATTTTACTCGTACTGATCATTGTTTCAGCAAGAGAATCGGGAATTTTTTGGTATTCAGTCACAAATGATCCATTTGGAAGTTGTCTTGGCATGAGGTATGCTAAATCGTACGGAGCTTCAGTTGTTGTCGTTGTAGTCGTTGTTGTGGTCGTTGGTTCAGGAGGAATTGTGAGAGCTTCTGGCAGCCAAGCAGTTTCATTTTCTTTTAGACCCAATCGAGGATCTTCATACGGAGCTTCAGTCGTTGTTGTTGCTGGTCTTTCAAGAGCTTGTTCTTTGCCAGCGAGTTTTAGGAAGAAAACATGAATGCGAGCTCCAAGCGAAAGTTGTTTCTCAGTCGTTGTTGTTACAGGAGCTTCCGTTGTCGTCGTTGGAATAAACGAAGCGAGTTTATCAGCGACCATTCCTGGATAACAATTTAAGATTGCCGTGGTTTCGTTTACATTTGTTCCATTCAAAATTGTCGTCGAATTGCAAACTAATGCTAACCGGCTAATCAAAGTTCCGTTTGTGCAATAAATTTCTGGCTGAACTGCATCGTAGCTCAGATCGCAAGTCATTGTTTTGTTCAAACACTCGTCAATTGTTGAGCTCTCGTATTCTTTCGGGCATGACATCGCGATACTTTGATTAACGCAAGAGTAAATCGTGTCTTCGAGTTTGATATGAGTCTGAGCTATGTAAGTGCTGTTGCAATACATCAAAGGTTTGTTTCCTGGGACATTCAAAGGAAGAAGTGAAGCTAATCCAAAAGCAGTTGCTGCGCCTTAAAAATCAGGAAGTTTTAAAAAAAAAATTGATTAAAATTAAAAAATATTTACCAACGACAGCAGCAGCAGGAAGATAACTTTCAGAGCCTGGAACTTTATTTTCGAAGTAAGGAGCTTTCGTTGTTGCCCTCCAACGACGATCTTCTTCTGAGTCCCAATTATTTCGTCGATATGAGTTGCTGCCTCCCCACATGTATCCATGATGCATTCCTGCTCCGTAGAACAGCGCGTTAGTTAAGAACGGAGAGCCACCCGATCTTGAACCTCCTCCATAATAATTGTTGTGAATGTAAGTATTTCCACCAAGTCCACCACTTCCAAAAGTTGATCCATAGTTTGGATTAGAGTTGTAACTATTTGGATATGACGAGTGAGTGTTGTAATTATTCTGACGATTGTAGGTGTTGGACGAATATCCTGGTCTGTAGTTAGGATTATAAGCTGGTGGATTTGAATAACTTGGCGAGTAAGCTGGCGGGGAATTTACATTTCCGACTGGTCGATTGGCCAAACCAGGATAAGCTGGAGGTGGCCCATGCGGAGAATTCCCAACGTTCCATCCAATATTTTGATTTCCAGCAGGTCTCGCAGCTGTTGATGGGCTATTAGCGTTCCAACCATAAGATGGAGCTGGTTTTGAGTAAGATGGAGAAGCCGCTGGTCTGCTTGCTGGTTTTGACGAACTAAACCAACTGCTGCCTGATGACGACCCCCTCGACGATGACCCTCTTGATGAACTTCCTCTTGAGAAGCCTCCGCCTCTTCCGCCTTTGCCTTCTGAGAGCTCGCAAATTGCAAGAATCAAGATGAACCCAGTTAGCTTTGTTATTTTCATTTCTTCACTTGAACCGTAAAATTTGATGACTGATTAAAAACAATTTTTCTTTTCTGCCTTGTTACTCAATTTAAAGCTGAAATGCGACTGAAGTAGCCTCAAAGTAATTAATGATTTATATTTCTTATAAGAGAGGAAAAATTCCCAGAGAAACTGATTAAAACTTATGAGAACTTAACTCGATTTTTAACGACTCTCATAAGACTTCATCGGCTTCCCTAAATTTGATGAGTCATTGCTTACGCTATAACAATTCAATGTCAAAAATTTGAAAATATTTTTTCTGATTTGTAAATTTTTAAAGACTTTTGAAATAAAATTTTTGAACTTACGTGAAGGAAGGAATAAATATTTTAAAATCATTTTTAATTATAATCATCATAGTCCTCTTTAGAAATCTTACTCAAGATTTGGATCATATCTTTAGTTTTACTTGATTCAGTTCGGTTGGATAGACTCGAGGTAATTGAAGTTGAACTTTCGACTGTTACAGTCGATGGAGATGATGTTTCAAATATTGAATTCAAATCTTTACTTGAAAACTTTTCAGTTGTAATTGGAATTTTATAAATTACATCTGGCAACGACCCGCCAAAGATTTTGTTAGCACTGAGTATCGTTTCCGCAAGATAATCGTCAATTTTTTCGTCTTCAAAAACAAATGTTCCATTTGAAAGTTCCCTGGGCATTTTCCAAGCCAAGTAAAAAGGATCCTCAGTCGTGGTTGTAGGTTTTTGCGTAGTGATCCTGAGTTTAGAAGGAATCGTCAATACTTCTGGCAACCAGGGTTCAGGAGGAATCGTCAAAGCTTTTGGTACCCAAGCAATTTCGTTTTCTTTCAAACCAATTCGAGGATCTTCAGTCGTTGTTGATATTGGTCTTTCAAGGACTTCTTCTTTGCCTGCGAGTTTTAAGAACAAAATGTGAATGCGAGCTCCAAGCGAGAGTTGTTTCTCGGTCGTTGCTGTTGCTAGCCTCTCAAAATCTTCTTCTTTGCCAGCGAGTTTTAAAAAGAAACCGTGAAGGGAAGCTCCGAACGAGAGTTGTTTCTCTGTCGTTGTTGTTATAGGAGCTTCCGTGGTCGTCGTTGGAATAAAAGAAGCGAGTTTCTCAGCGACCATTCCTGGATAACAATTCAAGATTGTCGTGGTTTCGTTTACATTTGTTCCACTTAAAATTGTCGTTGAGTTGCAAACTAAATTTGAGTTGCTAAGCAAAGTGCCATTCATGCAGTAAACGAATTTCCATTCATAATTATGACCGCATTCCACTGTTTGGTCCAAACATCCGTCGGTACCAGAATAATTCGGACAAGACATTGTAATACTTCGATTGACACAAGAGTAAGTCGTATCATCAAGTTTGATCTGAATCTGAGCGATGTCTATGTTGTTGCAGTACATCAGAGGTCTATTCGCTGGGACATTCAAAGGGAGAAGGGAAGCTAATCCGAAAGCAGTTGCTGCGCCTTAAAAAACAAGTTGAAAATAATTATTCCTTAAATAAAATTTAAAACGATTTTTTACCAACGACTGCAGCAGCTGGAAGATAACTTTCAGAGCCTGGAACTTTATTCTCGAAGTAAGGAGCTTTCGTTGTTGCTCTCCAACGGCGATCTTCTTCTGAACTCCAATTATTTCTTTTGCCTTCCGAGAGCTTGCAAATTGTAAGAATCAAGATGAACCCAGTTAGCTTTATTATTTTCATCTCTTCACTTGAACCGTAAAATTTGATGATTAAAACTATTTATTTTTCTTTTCTGTCGTGTTACTTAATTTAAAGCTGAAATGCGACTGAAGCAGCCTCAAAATAATTAATGAATAATATTTCTTAAAAGAGAGGAAATATTTTTAAAGAAACTGATAAAAATGTTGAGCATATAACTCGCTGATCTGCGATTCTCACAAGACGTCATCGGATTCTCTTGTTGAGTCATTGCTTGAGATATTGATAACAATTTTTTGTAAAAAATTTGAATTTTATTTTTTGATTTCTTTTAAAATAGAAAATTTTCTACGTGAAATTATTTGAATTTCGTCAGAAATTATAATTTTTCAATCTTCTTTCTTGTGTCATAGTCGTAGTCGTCATAGTCGTAGTAAACCTCAGGATCTTCACGCAAAGTTTCGAGCATTTCTTTAGGTTTAGTAGTTGACTCTGTTTTGTTGAAAGAAATCGCAGCTGAACTTTCTGTGGCGGTTGAGGACCAAGTTGTTGAATTTACACTTTCGATTAAGACCTTTTCAGTTGTTGATGAACTGTTATACATTTTGTCGCCATTGTTTATTGCTTTCGCAACAGAGTCCTCAATTCTTTTGTATTCATCCTCAAATATTCCATTTGAACGTTTTCTTGGCATTTGGAAGGCAATGTCGTAAGGAGTTTCAGTTGTTGTGGGCATTGGCATAGGTTCAGGAGAAATTGTCAAAGCTTTTGGAACCCATGCAGTTTCGTTTTCTTTTAAACCCAATCGTGGATCTTCGTAAGGAGCCTCAGTCGTTGCTGTTGCTGGCCTTTCAAGGGCTTCTT
The DNA here is from genome assembly GCA_033063855.1 of Smittia aterrima. NCBI lineage: Eukaryota > Metazoa > Arthropoda > Insecta > Diptera > Chironomidae > Smittia > Smittia aterrima. Next base: position 4,546,091 of record CP093829.1, read on the forward strand.
CTTTGCCAGCGAGTTTTAAAAAGAAAACGTGAAGGGAAGCTCCGAACGAGAGTTGTTTCTCAGTCGATGTTGTTATAGGAGCTTCCGTGGTCGTCGTTGGAATAAACGAAGCGAGTTTATCAGCGACCATTCCTGGATAACAGTTTAAGATCGTCGTGGTTTCGTTAACATTTGTTCCATTCAAAATTGTCGTTGAGTTGCAAACTAAATTTGAGTTGCAAAGCATAGTTTCATTCATGCAATAAACGTCTTGCCAATCATAATTATGACCGCATTCGACGGTTTGGTTCAAGCAGTGGTCGATTATTGAGTCACCAGAATAATAGGGACAAGACATCGCGATATTTTGATTGACACACGAGTAAGTCGTGCCCTCGAGTTTGATCTGAGCTTGAACGAGAACAGTATTGTTGCAGTACAACAAAGGATTGTTTGCTGGAACATTCAAAGGAAGAAGTGTAGCTAATCCAAAAGCAGTTGCAGCTCCTAAATGAAATATATGTTTTAATAAAACAGTTTTATAAAGGAAATGAAAAATATTTACCAACAACAGCAGCAGCTGGAAGATAACTTTCTGAGCCTGGAACCTTATTCTCGAAGTAAGGAGCTTTCGTTGTTGCTCTCCAGCGACGATCTTCTCCGTAATTCCAATTATTTCGATAGGTGCTGCTGCTTCCATAAGAGCGTCCGTGATGCATTCCCGCTCCGTAGAACAGAGCGTTCGTTAAAAAGGAAGAGCCGCCACCTGATCGTGAGCTTTCATAATAATTGTTGTGAATGTAAGTGTTACTTGGAAGTCCATTATTTCCAAAAGTTGATCCATAGTTTGGATAGGAATTGTAACTGTTTGGATAAGACGATTGAGTGTTATAATTATTCTGACGATTATAGTTGTTCGATGAATAGCTTGGACTATAAGAAGTTCTGTAACTTGGGCTGTAAGAAGCGCTTGGGCTATAGCTTGGACTATAAGCAGGAGGATTGTTGTGACTTGGAGTGTAAGCTGGCGGTGAATTTGAGCTTGGAACTGGTCGATTTCCTAATCCAGGATAAGAGGGCGGTGGTCCTTGTGGAGAACTGCCGACGTTCCATCCAATATTTTGACTTCCTGATGTTGCTGGCTTTGATGCCGATGGTGAATTAACATTCCAGCCATACGAGGGACTATTCGAGCTCAGCGATGGGCCAAACGACAGGCTACTTGCTGGCTTATAAGATGGACTCGAGTACGATGGACTAGGTCTCGAATACGATGGAGAAGAAGACGGCCTAGAGCTGAACCAAGAGCTGAACCATCCACGGCCTGAAGAACCTCTTGATGATGATGATCCTCTCGACGATGAACCTCTTGATGAACTTCCTCTTGAGAAACCTCCGCCTCTCCCACCTTTCCCTTCAGAAAGATTGAATATTGCAAGAAGCAAGATCAACCCGAATAACTTTATTTTCATTTCTTATTATGAACCGTGAAATTGAATGAGTGATTAAAATATTTTTTTTTCTGTCTTGTTACTCAAATTAAAGCTAAAATGAGACTGGGGAAGCTTAAGAGTAATTGAAGATTTATATTCGTTAAAAGAGAGGAAACATTTCAAAAGAAACTGATTAAAATAATGAACATTCAACTCGATGACGTCGAACATCGCAAGACGTCATTGGTTATTCCTTGATATGAGTCATTTCTTGAACTATTGATAACAATTTTTTGTAAAAAATTTAAATTTTATTCTCTGATTTTGGAAACTTTTTAAATAAAATTTTTTGAACTTGAAGGAATTAAAAATTTTGTAATCATTTTGCTTGTTAGTAGTCGTCAGGAGTTTCATGCAAAGTTTCAAGCATTTCTTTAGTCTTAGTTGTCGATTCTGTTTGATTGAATGGAATCGAAGTAGTCGAAATTAATTTTTCTGTTACATTTAAAGGAGATGAAGTCTCGGACGTTCCATTAACTTTTTCGATTAAAATCTTTTCAGTTGTGATCGGAATCTTATGAAGCGGCAACGATCCATTATATAAATGGTCAATTACTTCGAATTCATCAACCGTTGTTCCGTTAGGAAGTTGGCTTTGTTTCTTGAAAGCCAAATCATAAGGAGCTTCTGTTGTTGAAGTATTTGTCATTGTTGTTTGCATGGTCGTAGTTTCAGGAGGAATCGTTAGAGCTTCTGGCACCCAAGCAGTCTCGTTTTCTTTTAATCCAAATCGAGGATCTTCGTAAGGAGCCTCAGTCGTTGGTGGCCTTTCAAGGACATGTCCTTTGCCAGCGAGTTTTAGGAAGAAAACGTGAATGCGAGCTCCAAGCGAGAGTTGTTTTTCTGTTGTCGAAGGAGGTTCAGCAGTCGTCGTCGGAATAAACGAGGCGAGTTTCTCAGCGACCATTCCTGGATAACAATTTAAGATTGCCGTGGTTTCGTTTACATTTGTTCCATTCAAAATTGTCGTTGAATTGCAAACTACTGATGATTTACTAAACAAAGTTCCGTTTGTGTTGCAGTAAACGTAAGGCTGAAATCCATCAGTACTTTGATCGCATGTCATTGTTTGGTTCAAACATCCGTCGACTGCATAGTCACTAGAAGGAGTTGTGCAAGACATTGAGATACTTTGATTGACACAAGAGTAAGTCGTGTCTATGAGTTTGATCTGAGTTTGAGCGAGGTCTGTACCGTTGCAGTACATCAGAGGCATGTCCTTTGGGACATTTAAAGGAAGAAGCGAAGCTAATCCAAAAGCAGTTGCAGCTCCTAAGTGATAACGAAAAAATGAAATATATGTTTTATAAAAGAAATAAAAAATATTTACCAACAACCGCAGCAGCAGGAAGATAATTCGTAGAACCTATCAAAAAATTTTTTTGGAAATCTTATCATCAACGCAAATTTAATTCTCTCAAACCTGGAACTTGATTCTCGAAGTAAGGAGCTTTCGTTGTTGCTCTCCAACGACGATCTTCTTCTGAACTCCAATTATTTCGTCGATAGGAGCTGCTGCTTCCCCAAGAGTGTCCGTGATGCATTCCTGCTCCGTAGAATAGCGCGTTCGTTAAAAAGGAAGAGCCGCCACCTGATCGTGAGCTTCCATAATAATTGTTGTGGATGTAAGTGTTACTTCCAAGTCCACCACTTCCAAAAGTTGATCCATAGTTTGGATAGGAATTGTAATTATTTGGATAAGACGATTGAGTGTTATAATTATTCTGACGATTGTAGTTGTTCGATGAATAGCTTGGACTATAAGAAGTTCTGTAACTTGGACTGTAGCTTGGACTATAGCTTGGACTTCTATAACTCGGACTGTAGCTTGGACTGTAACTTGGGCTGTAGCTTGGACTTCTATAACTCGGACTGTAGCTTGGACTGTAACTTGGGCTGTAGCTTGGACTTCTATAACTCGGACTGTAGCTAGGACTGCTTGGAGAATACGAAGGACTTGGGCTGTAAGAAGGGCTTGGGCTGTAGCTTGGAGGGTTGTAGTGACTTGGAGTGTAAGCTGGCGGTAAATTTGAACTGGGAACTGGTCGATTTCCCAATCCAGGATAAGAAGGCGGTGGACCTTGAGGTGAGTTTCCTATATTCCATCCAATATTCTGACTTCCTGTCGTTGCTGGCTTTGATGCAGATGGTGAATTGACATTCCAGCCATACGAGGGACTATTCGAGCTCGGTGATGGTTTAGCTGCTGGTGAGGGATTGTTAACGTTCCATCCGTAGCTCGATGAAGGTTTCGAAGCTGTTGAAGGACTATTAACGTTCCAACCATACGAAGGACTACTTGCTGGTTTGTAGGATGGACTTGAGTACGATGGGCTTGAATAAGATGGAGAAGGAGATGGGCTAGGTCTTGAATACGACGGAGATGGAGAAGGGCTTGGTCTTGAATACGACGGAGAAGGAGACGGCCTAGAGCTGAACCATCCACCGCCTGATGAACCTCTTGATGATGATGAACTTCCTCGCGATGATGAACTTCCCCTTGAAGACGATCCACTTCTTCCACCTTTCCCTTCCGAAAGATTGCAAATTGCAAGAAGCAAAATGAACGCAATTAACGTTCTCAGCTTCATCTTTTTACTTGAACCGTAAAATATGATAACGCACAAATGTTTTTTTTTTGAAAATTATGTTGTTTTTTAAAACGCGACTGACTTGCGACTGAGACAAACTCAAAATAATTAATGAAATTTATATTTTTTCAGCTGAGAGACTTTAAGTCTCACACGAGAATGATTTATTTTTTAAAAACGTTATCTCTCAAAGATTCGTTCCAAGCGAGAGTTGCTTCTGTGTTGTCGAAGAAGGTTCATTGAGTTTCTCAGCGACCATTCCTGGATAACAGTTTAAGGTTGTCGAGTTTCCGTTAACATTTGTTCCATTCAAAATTGTTAGCGAATTGCAAACGAATGATGATTTACTAAACAAAGTTCCGTTTGTGTTGCAGTAAACGTAAGGCTGAAATCCATTATTACTTTGATCGCATGTCATTGTTTGGTTCACACATCTGTCGACTGCATAGTCACTAGAAGGAATTGGACAAGACATCGCGATACCTTGATTAACACAAGAGTAAGTCATGTCTACGACTTTGATCTGAGTTTGAAGGAGTTCAGTGTTGTTGCAGTACATCAGAGGCACGTTCGCTGGAACATTCAAAGGAAGAAGCGAAGCTAATCCAAATGCAGTTGCAGCTCCTAAGTGATAACGAAGAAATGAAATATAAATTTTATAAAAGAAATGAAAAATATTTTTACCAACAACAGCAGCAGCAGGAAGATAATTCGTAGAACCTATCAAAAATCTTTTTTTAGAAATCTTATCATGAATGCAAATTTGATTCTCTCAAACCTGGAACTTTATTCTCAAAGTAAGGAGCTTTCGTTGTTGCTCTCCAACGACGTTCTTTTGCTGAATTCCAATTTCTTCTTTGATAGGAGCTGCGGCTTCTCGAAGTTCCCGCTCCGTAGAAAAGCGCATTAGTTAAGAAGGAAGAAAATCGACTTGATCGTGTGCTTCCATAATAATGATTGTGAATGTGAGTGTTACTTCCTTGACCACCATTTCCAAAAGTTGATCCTTGGTTTGGATAGGAATTGTAGTTATTTGTAATTGAGCTTGGGTTATAGCCTGGACTACTTGGAGAAAATGAAGGACTTGGTCTGTCATACTCATTAGGTCTTGGGGTGTAGCTTGGACTATAGGCAGGTAGATCGTAGTGACTTGGAATATAAGCTGGTTGTAAATTTGAATTGGGAACTGGTTGATTTCCTAATCCAGGATTGGAAGGCGGAGGTCCTTGAGGTGAGTTTCCTACATTCGATCCAATATTCTGATTTCCTGATGTTGCTGGCTTTGATGCAGAAGGTGAATTGACATCCCAGCCATACGAGGGACTATTCGAGCTCGGTAATGGTCTCGCTGTTGGTGAGTGATTGTTTCCTTTCCAACCATAGTCCGATGAAGGTTTCGAAGCTGCAGAGGGACTATCAACGTTCCAATGATGTGAGGTGCTACTTTCTGGCTTGTGCGACGGAGAACGGCTTGGTTGTGAATCCGACGGAGAAGGAGACGGCTTAGAGCTGAGCCATCCATCGTCTGATGAACCTTTTGATGACGATGAACCTTTTGATGAACCTTTTGATGATGAACTTCCTTTTGTAGACGATCTGCCTTTTTCACGTTTCCCTTCCGAAAAACTGCAAATTGCAAGAAGCAAAATGAACGCAATTAACGTTCTCAGCTTCATCTCTTTACTTGAACCGTAAAATATGATAACACACAAAAGCTTTTGAAAATTTTGTTGCTTTTTAAAACGCGACTGATTTGCGACTGAGACAAACTCCAAATAATTAATAAAATTTATATTTTTTTCAGTTGAGAGTCTTAAATAAGTCTTAAAGAATAATGATTTATTTTTTAAAAACGTTACCTCTCGAGCTTTTGCCGAGTAATGTGCAATATTTTTCTTTTGAAATCTACGTCCGAATGATGAATGTGTGACGCACGAAATAGACTTTGAGAGTTTCGTTTACTTTCTTACATTCGAATGAACTGCTCAACCATATTTCCATTGACAACTTTGTAGCCAGCTGACCACAATCTCTCGTCGACAGAAGAAGCTGTCGTTGTAGTGGTCGTTGTCGTCTCCTCCTTGAAGTTATCTTTTGGGATTATAAAATCTGGTGGAAAAGTCAAAGCTTCAGGAGTCCACGGTTCCTCGCCTTTCTTCAATCTTATTTGACTCGTTGTCACAGGAAGTTGAGTCGTTACGTAAACTTCAGATTTTCCAATTAAATCCAAAAGAAAAATGTGAACTCTCGACTCTAGAGAAAGCTCTCTCTCCGTCGTCGTCGTTATGGGAGTCTCTGTTGTCGTTGTTGGAATGAATGACGAAAGCTTCGGGTGATTTGAACCGAAATAACATTCAAGAGTTTCATTATCATTCAAGAAAATTGTCGAGTTGCAGTGAAGGTCGAACTTTGTGATAAGAGTTCCGTTTGTGCAGTAAAGATCTGCGAGATCGTCGGGAACATTTCGATCGCATTCGAAAGTTTTGTTCTCACATTCGTCAATTGTTGAGTTCTCAAAAGCTTTCGAGCAAGACATCGCGATAGTTTGATTAACGCAAAAGTAAATCGTGTCTTCAAGTTTGATCTGAGATTGAGCGATGTCTGTGTTGTTGCAGTACATCAAAGGTTTATTTCCAGGCACATTTAAAGGAAGAAGTGAAGCTAACCCGAAAGCAGTTGCAGCTCCTAGGAAAATCATTAAATTTATTTTTTACTCTTGAGCGACATTTAAATTCTCACCAATAACTGCAGCAGCTGGAAGAATATTTTCAGTTCCAGGAATTTTATTTTCAAAAACTGGCGACTTTGTCGTCGCTCTCCAATTTCTATCATCGCGTGAGTTCCATGATCGATGACTCATTCCTTCTTTTGAGTAAAGCGCATTTGATAAGAATCCGCCGGATTTCGGTTGTACGAAGTAATTATTTACAAGAAAACTATTTTCAGGAATTACTCGATTTCCAAAAGTTGATCCATAACTTTTCGAAATTATTGATAAACGATCTGGATACTTGTACGTATATGGAGGTGGATTTCTCCAAGTGTACTTGCTTGCTGGACGCTCTCTTTGATCTGAAAACCAATTTGACGAAGTTCCGCCTCTTCTTAGTCCTGTTCTTCCCCGACCTCGACCTCCAGCTCCTCTTGAATTCGCAGAACCAAAGAAAATAATCAAAACAAATAATAAAATCACTGAGTTCATTCTTTGATGAACTTTGAAAGCTTAATCACTTGATAACAAATAAAATCTTGTCGACTACTTGACGTTTCTTCTTCTCGATCGTAACTGAGTAAAAATCGAGAGAAGGAAGTTTATTTAAATCTGCAACTCAAGAAATTTTTATTCACAAGTTTCTTACAAAAAATATTTTGGCGGTGATCGTTAATCAGAAGTCATCGAAGATTTCTCTGTAGTTGTTGAATCATCCTCTAAACTGTCGTAAATCTCAAATGAACCTTCATCGGAGTCTAAACTTGAGTAACCTTTTCTCTTTGGAACTTTCGCTACGAAGGAAGGCAACGCAACTCCATATTCAATGTGAAGCTTCAGCCAATCTTTCTCAACAGATTCTTCAACTGGATGCTGCTTCACGACGACGTTTCTTCCATTTACATTCCGAACGACTTGATATTCTAATGAGAATGGATATTCAGGTTCTGGCACATCAAAGTTTGGCGGCAGTGTCAAAGCTTCGGGAACCCAAGACGAGTTTGAACTTTTGTTATCATCATCAGACGTTCCAAACAAATCCGAGAAAAAACTCCAAACTTTCGTATCGAACGATGTCTCGGTTGTTGTGGCAGGTGCTTCAGTCGTTGTTGGAATGAACGAGGCGAGATTCTTTGGGTACGAGCCAATATAGCAAAGTAGAACAGTTCTCGTCTCATTCAATTTCATGAGAAATCTAGGAATTGTCGAATTACAAAAAAGATCAAGTTTTGTGCTGAGAACTCCTTCAGAGCATGAAAGATATTTTCTCGATGGCTCCGCGTCGCATTCCAAAGTTTTATTATTCGCGCAATTATCAACGAGATTGACACCAATTTGTCGAGGACACGAGATCGTAAAAGTTCCGTTGACGCACGAATAAATATTTCCTTTGAATTGAATCTGAGCTTGACGAAGTTCAGATTGATTGCAGTACATCAAAGGTTTGCTCGCTGGGACATTAAGTGGAAGCAAAGTTGCTAAGCCAAAAGCAGTTGCAGCTCCTGAAACAACTCAATTAACTTTTCAAATTAATTTCCTTTGAGATTTCACTCACCAACGACAGCTGCGGCAGGAAGAATCTCGTCAGTGCCTGAAATCGACCGAGTTCACAAATCGTCACAAATTTATTTTCTTTTAATAAACCTGGCACTTTGTTTGCAAAGTATGGCGACTGAGTCGTAGCTCTCCAACGTCGATCATCATCAAAGCTCCAATTGCGTCTCGCGATGCGCGTTCCCAGATGATAAAAAAGTACGTTTGTCAGTAAATTCGATTCACGATGTGACCGGCTGAAGAAATTGTTGCTCAGGAAAGTATTTTGGCCAAGTCCGTTGCTGCCAAATGAGTTTCCGTATCTTCTTGAAACAATCGAAGGAATATCCGGTCGATCTAAAGGTTTATTCCATAATGACGTCGTAGACTTTATTTTTGAGCCTGAACCGTAATGCCAAGCTCTGTGATTGACTGAAACTTAATTAACAAAAGATGAAAATATTCGAGCTTCTCTTGAACTTACTTGTTGACGATGACATTCCTCTTGAATGTGAGCGACCTCTCGATCGTCCATGCCCTCCCCGACCACCTCCGCCGCCTCTAGCTTCACAGAAACTGTTTATCAAAAGCATAAACAGAATAATCATCAAAATTGACGCGTTCATTACGATAATAAAATTTTATGAACGTATCAAATATTTCTTTTTGCTCTGACTTCTTGACAATTCCTCACTTGAATCAAAACTGAATGAGCTCGCAACGGATATATAATTTATATGAACTTCATGAGAAGTTTTGTAAATTGAGTGGAACTTGGAGTGGAATGCATGGCTTTAAAGGAAAGTGAGAGAAGGAAGAGCTTTTATGTTTCAATAGTCGCCTTGTTAACTCAACATAAGTTCAGTTGGTGGCATCATTTGAATCGTCGTTAGTCATTGACAAACAGATCACGAATATTTCTTTTTATTTCAATTTTATTTATTTGCGCATTAAGACGAGAATGATTCTCGGAACAAAATGAAATTAGGAAGCGAAGATTAAACGATCTTCATCGTACGCTTCAGTGACGCCTCCGAAACGCGATTGAGTTTTAATCGATGATCCGGGATTTCCAGTTTTTCTGTTGACGTTCACGTCCCATTGCTGCTGACGCTGTTGAGTAAACGAAGCTTGTTGGTTCTCTCTCGCGTTGCTTTCACTCCGTGTATCAAGTGATAACCCTTGACCGCGAGCTTCGTTTACTTTTTCGGTGGAAGCTTCAGCAGTTTGCGATATCGCGAGAAGTTCATGTGGGAAAACTCCATTCAAATGATCTTTTAAATCGCCGGAGATTTGAGCGTCGCTGGAGAACTTTGGTGGCAAATACATTTTTCTTGCAGCAACTGAAAGAAGCTCGTGAGGGAAAACTGTGTCCATCGCTTTCTGAACTTCTTGATGGAGATTTAATATCTCGAGTTTCTTTCTCTCTTGACTGAATCTGATGTGAATATCGTCGATTTTGTCGGCATTTTCCTCAACTGGTGGGGGAAGAACAACTGGTGGGGGAAGAACTGAGACATCAGGAGTGCGAACTGGACTTCGAGTCGATGAAATGTGTGAACGGATCGTTGTTTGTTCAGTTAAAGGTTCTTCATCAACTGCAATTCCTTTATATTGACAATTCAAAACATTCTTCTTCTCCATTAGCGTCGCACTTTTACAAACAATCGGATGATTACTAATCAAAGTTCCGTTAGTGCATGAAACACTTCTTGAGTTCTGTCTCATCCTGACATCACACTCAAGTGTCTCGCCTCGACATTCATCTTGGACTAAACCATTTGAGTCGACTCGAGGGCATGACATCGTGATTGCTGATCGAAGACAATCGTAGATAATCCCATTAAGATTAATTTGAGCTTGAAGTAGCTCAGTAGCGTTACAAGATAAAATCGGTTTTCCAATCGGCACATTCAAAGGCAATAAACTTGAAGCTTTTAACGCTGTCGTCGCTCCTAATTAGAATAATTTGTTAACATAATCGTTGACTCATTAAACTCTTTTGTTCTCACCTAAGACAGCAGAAGCCGGAAGAGTACATTCCAAGCCAGGAACTTTATTTTCAAAGTAAGGCGCTTTAGTCGTCGCTTGCCATTTCATTTCATCATCTTGAGTCCATTGACGGTTCCCATGTTGACCTTGATTATTGTCACCGAAGAATGCGTTTGTTAAAAATTTCTTGTCGTTTGTGCTTTGGGGATGTTGATCAACATTCAAAGGGACGACAGGTTGAGGCACTTGACCGTTGAATTTATTTGAATCCTCCGCATTTCCTCGTGAAGGAGATTGCTGATTGTTTCCTTCTCCAATTTGATTGCCCTGCTGTGGATATTGAGGGCTCTGCCCTCCAAACTGATTGCCTCCGGCTTGATTGTTACCTTGTCCTCCGTGATTTTGTCCTCCAGCGTTTGGATAGGATGGCGCGAATGGGAATTGATTGAAATTGAAATTGGGAAATCTCGGGTAAGGAGCGGGAGCGTTATTGAAGTAAACAGGTGGCACAAAGTTGGGAAGAAACAGCGACGGAGTGTTAGGGAAGGTCGCGTGATTGTTGTTTTGATTATTGCTTGGATATTGATTCGCAAATTGATTCTCCCCGCCGAACCAACCAAAGCCTTGTTGGTTTTGATAATTCGGTTGCATTACTCCACCTGAGCCGAAAGAATAAATTAAATTTTGTCTAATGATGCGACTATCGCTAATGTACCGTAAGTTCTAGTTGGTTGATTATAATTCCATCCGTAAGGTTGATAATTGTTCGCTTGCTGTTGTTGCTGTTGTTCCTGTTGTCGATGGAATTCCGGCGAATGAACGAAATTACTCGGCAATCCCGAGTCGTGAACGTATCCGCCATAAGTCTTAATACCGTGTTGCGACGATCTACCTTTAACGCCTTCATACGACAAACAACCGCCGATGAGGAAAAATAATAAAAATCCAAACTGATTCGCGAGCATTATTAAAATCCGAACTTTCTTGTTTGAAATCAGAAATGAAACTAAGAATATTTCGATGCTCAGAGCGAGTTTACATCTTCGTTATTTCATTCTTCGAATTCATCGATGATGAGAGAATCGGTCAAGAAGAAATCACGCGAAGTCATCATCAACAAGCAAGCGTGAGATTTCTCTTTCATCGCGTAAATTCTGAAATTTCTTTTTCTTTTCCACACATTAGCTTAAATCGAAATCAAAATCATTTGGTTTGCTTGAGTTTTATTCTTACAAAAGAGACAGAGTGAGAGAAAGTTGTATTTACAGTTAATTTTGAAATAAGTACGGCGAGGCTTTTTATTTTCCACTAATTGGCTGATGGAACTCTTGAGGCGTCTTGATGACTGCCGTTTGATAGTAGTCGGTGATTTGCGAAGGTAGACTGTAACCGTAGAGAGGAATTCCGTATTGGGGAATTCCGTAAAAGTTGTATTCGTTAGTGGCTGGTCCAACTTGAGTCATTGGTTCGATCTGGGGAATTTCTGTTGCGTGAGATTCAATTTTCGGTATTTGCTCTACGTTTGAGTGTGGAGAGGTTGGATCTGCGGTGATTGGTGTTTGATTTTGGATGATGATGACTTCGCGATCGCGATGTCCATGGCCGCCACTGAAAGCTTTAGCGAGTTGATAACCTGCGAGGCCAGCAAAGAGATTTGTCATTATTCCAGATCCGAAGCTTCCGCTGCTTCTTCCATAATTCTGAGCCATGTAAGGAGATCCCATTGGGACACCTCCGCCCATTGGCATAGCAGATCCGTAATTGCTGTATTGATTTTGCATCGGTTGACTGAATGATTGGTGATGGTTATACCCAGATGAGTAACTTGGTGGATTAGCGTAGCCCTGCGAATAAGCTGGAGGAGCTCCATGAGGTGCAACTGAGTGATGGCCCATTCCTGGATAAGCTGGAGGTGGTCCTGCTGGTGGAGAGTGACTGACGGGTTTCTTTATTTCAGGAGCTGATGGTTTTGGTTGAGACACGGCTGGCATTGAATGATGATCATCGAAATCATGTCCTTGTTGGTTCCTTCGAACTGATGGACCTTTATTCTTATTCCTTGATCTCGCAATACCAAAGGATCGTTTAGCATCAAACATCGGAACTAAACACAGTTCAACGATTAATCCTGCGAGCAAGAATCTTTGCAACTTCATTTTTATTTTCAATTTAAAAGTTCAAAAATAATTTTTCACTTCTTCCGAATTAATATTCTGATTTTTTTATTTCTTTTTCTTCATTTACAAAACAAGTCGCGAAAGTTTTTCTTTCAGAGAACTTTGCTGTTTCGAGTCACGTCGACAACTGAAGGCTCGAACTTTATCCAAATAATAATTTATATCAACTTTGATGCGATAACATTTATCAGCTAAGTGAATAAAGAGCTTTGCTCAGATTCGTGAATGGAGACAATTGCTAAATTGCTGAGTTTCAGTGAAGAAAAGTTTCACTTTCTGATAACTCAAGGTGATCTCAATAGAAACACTCTCGAAGCCGGAGCTCGAAGCTTTAGCCCTAAGCTTGAATTTTCCATCATCTGCGTCTCGCACGTATTCTCAATATATTCCGTTTCGTTTTATTTTTTGCGTTGAGAGAACGAGCAGCAGCGACGGCTGAACAACAGGCCTTTCAAGAGTCATTGTATTCTCGTACGGCGCATAATTTTCTCATAATTTAAATCAATTTATTGTAATCAACTGAAAAACATATTTTCCCTTAGCGAACAAAGAATTCAGATCATCATACGTGCTATTCTCGCACACAGACGCGCTCTCCAGTTAGTTTAATGATGCGATCAGTCTCCTTCTCTTGAGATATTTGAATCAGATCCAAGTTTTCACGATGAAATCGATTTCATCCTTTAGATGACTCGTTCGCATTTATTTTTCGATGGAACAAACTTCTCTCCCTTTTTGCAAGGTACAGGTGCTTCAATTATAATGAATGGTTGAAACTCTGCGGTCATCGGAGTGCTCGTCTCATCCTCGACTAACGATGGCTCTGTGGCGATGCTTAACGAGGATTCAATTGTGTCGCTTCCCGCTGGCTCGTTCTGATTAACAGCCAACTCAGTTATCACAAATAAAGTTGCACCAACTAATAAGACGATGCCACAGATGGCGATTAAAACTTTATTATTCATGACTTATGACTGTGAAAACCACAAGAAGACTAACAGCTGAGGTATAACTGAGCGAATATTTAAACGTTGGCTACGTGAAAATCAAATATTTATCTAAGAAGAAGTGTATTTGGATAAGACGATGACGTTGGCCCAGTTCAAAGAGTATTTGGATAAGATGATGACGTCTGCCCAGTTTAGTTCTCTGATTCATTAGATTGATGGATCTGCTCGTCATACTTTTTTTTCTCCAAAATTGAAATCGTTTTTATTGTGAAATCAGTCTTATCAACGCAAAATTAATTTGACACCAAACGTGATTGATTTTATTTAACGTCGATCGAGATATCGAACCAGAGACTTTAAAACTTTTTTTTCCCTCGCGAAAGGCGTTCGCGCATTTAAATGATGAAGACGAGCGAAAGATTTTTTCAATCTCGAAAATCATTGAGATTCATGAATTGCGATGATGCTCCGGAAGTTTCACGACGAGAAGATTGCGCGTGGCGATGATTTATGAATTGAGTTAGAGGAATGTTTTCGTTAAAGAAAACTTTTCACGCACATTTATCGACAGAGAGAGAATCTTCTTGAAAGTTTTGACACTTGTGCTCGTCGCATCGCTCAACGAACTTCTCGAAGTCATTGTTTACTGAAATGGGAAAGTCACGATGGAATCAATCGCCGCAGACAGTCACGTTCAGACGACAGGCACCAAGGCTAAGCTTTTCGTTAAATCCACTTTGCAGATAAAACTGATTTCGTTGTTCGATGGATCGACACGGAAATTCTAAAACTCGTGTTTATCCCTGAAGTGTGTCACAGCACCAAAATTTATATTTTTAGAATCTTCTTCTTTTACGTTGGATAATCTGTTCTTATCATAAGATTGTAATCGTTAAATCTATTGTATAAAATATAAAATATTGCTGTCAACGCTATCATATCCCGTTCTGCCAAGAGATAATCTTTTGTCTTTCATAAAGCTAAAGGGATTTGACTGGTTTTTCCAGATTTACTTATTTATTCATTACTTGACAATTAATCTGTTGCTCGAATGAAATGAAGTTTTATGACTAATAAAAAACTCTTCTTTTATTGACGCTCCAAAATTCGGTCACGAAGATTTGGGATAGCAAAGATTCGTCGGCATTGACCGTTGTAGAGTTTGTAGCCATCTTCGCAGTAGGTCGGGGCATTAATTATGTTCGTGATCTGAAATTTTCATTCATTTAGTTTATGATTCAAATGAAATTACTTTGCTTACCAATGGAGGGAAGTTGATATCTTCAATGTTAATGTCAAAACTCTTCAAGATCTTGTCGAGTTTTTCACGAATCTCTTTCAGGTCCTCAGCAATCTTTCCCGTGTCAATCTTGCCCAATGGACTCGACTGCACGTACGCACAAGCGCAAACAAGTGCAAGCAACACAATTAGGATTTTCATCTCACTTTGTTCACTCTTTAACTTTATTTTGTCCTTCTTTCTTTATTCACCTCAACAAAATGTCTGAAACGAAGTTGAGTGGACGAGCTTTATTTGAATTTATTTCGCGGATAATCTTCAAAGATAATCGCTTATCTCTTATTTACTTCTTATCGAATTAAAAAAATAAAAATTCCAAGTAAAAGAGATTTAATTTACTTGGATTCCCCCCTAGCTCTTGCGTGAGTAAAGGCTCAGTGGATTTGTAGTTTCTTCGCTTAGTCAATAACAAACGTGCCAATAAAAACCATTTCGGAATAATTTTATGTTTAGCTTGCTTTGCAAATTCTTATCTAAATCTAAATAATCTTAACGTTTGTAAGCCTTTGAATATCCTTGGGGATTCATTCTCAGGTAGCATTCGTAGTCGATACAGCTTCGTTGGGGTTAAGTGTTGTTAAAGCTTCCGTTGTCATTGCTATTGTTGAAGATTCGTTAGCTTCGTCTGCTTTTTCTTCATTTGGAGCATCATTGAGACCTGGAGAAGTGAAGGGCGGTTGTTCTTCCTTCGTTAAAGATCCTGGAGGACGATAACTGATTGTGTCCACCAATGTCGATCGATCCGCAAGAGTTCTTAGTACACCCAACGACGAGGCCATTCCAATAACAAGAATAATTAGAAAAAGCTCGAACTTCATGTTGGAGCCAAAATTTCTGATAAACTGACATTGATCACTGGCCAGCTTTCAACTTTTAAAACATCTCAGCAAACTTTGTTATTATTCGGTCTATTAAAATATAATTTGCCATAAATTTAGCTAATGAACATTGGCTTAGTGTAGCTAGGCGTGGAGAATTTAACTTTTTGTTTTTGTAGCAGAGATGCACTTGCACTCGACGCTCAAACTCATTAAAATTAATTTTCGCTCAACTCGTTTTGACAAGGGAAAATCAATTTGTTCCAGAAATTTAATGAGATCTCGTTTGAAAATAATTTAAAAGCCAATTTCGTCGAAAAAGATTTTATCTCTCTCGCAATTGTCATTAAAAGTTTCCCGAGAGATGTCAAATTTGAAGTTGATTTCAGTTTTTTTAGTTTTCATTTCATTCTCGTTTGTGCTTGTTGAGTCATTTGATGAGCCGATTTCAGATCATGAGCCAAGGGGAAAGATGGAGCGCGTTATCTCGAAGCGAAGGAGGTCGAAAGTGAGTTTAATGCTTTTGAATGTTTAATGGAACGGTCACGAATTAATTTGCAGTGCGCTTCGATACACACAATCAATGAGCTGAATGCTATTATCGTCGAAAAGGCTCTGACGGTTTTTCAATTGATTGCTCTTGAGAGGAAAACGGTGAGTGGGCATCAGATTATTTCATTGAATAATTTTCATTGACGAGTCGCTCTCTCTCTCTGTTGATATAGAAAAACTCACTCAGAAAGAAAACCAAAGCGACAAAGTCGTCGAACAAAATAAAAAATCAAATTTTCGTTCAATTTTTTGGTAAAAATCAAACAAGTGTCGAAATCAATAGACAACCGATTAAAACTGAAAATGAAAATGTTCCGCAAATGCCAACTCGATTTGATATTGGAAAATTGAATTGGACTGATGCCAGTTTCGATAGAAACTCGAAAGCAATCGATTTTACTAAAGTTACTGCAGAAGAGCTGAAAAGAATTCTTGATGAGGTCGTGAAACAATCGAATTGTCCTCTCGGGAGCTTCTTCCATGCCGAGAGAGGTTGCATCGAATTTGACACCTTCGGGCGCGTCCCTGAGGCTCCAAAAGTAATTGACATCGAAGCGCTTTTTGCTCAACCTTTACATTCTTCCAAAGTTGACACTGAGACAGGCGTAGCTGGCAGCGATAGCGTTCGTGCAAAGACTCTTGAGCAGTTGTTTTCGTTGCTGCATGAAATAAGTTCAAGTAAAAACTCTGAAGACAAAAATTCTGTGTCGTCTTCGACACAAGAAACAACTGAAAGCCCAACAGCGGACCTCACTTCAGGCATTGACGAAGGTGAAATTCCAATCGTCTTACAATCGCTACAAAAAAATATTTTGAGGCCAATGATGGAGATCGAAAGTAATCACATCGTTTCAGTTGAAAGAAAGGTTCCGTCAGCTTCCGTTGAGATGGGAATTGAAAGCGATGTACCGAATGGAATTGAATTAAAGTTGGAAAATGCTATGAAGAATTTACTACAGAACATGAGCGTTAAAACGACTGAAGGAAGCTCCTCCATCATAGTTGAGCCGCAAATCGTCAAAGAAACTTTTCCGTTGAGGATGAAGCTGGTGAAAAATTCAGGAAATAAGATTAAACCTTTGATGCTGAGCCTTGAGAACGAGGGTGAAGGCAGCAGCATGACTATTAAATCTCCGAACATAAAGAGCCTCAACAGTGAATTGGAAAACGCTCTCGCTTCGTTGGCGAGCAAAAAGAAATTATCTGGCGGTAAAATCGCAATGCAGTATGGAAATTTATTTAAAAGCGACGAAGATAAATCGACGGAACTGGCAGAGAGAGAAACTGAGACCGCATCGCGTTATTTAAACGGCAAAACTCAAGCGTTCTTAGTCGCAGAAGTTCCATTAGTCAAAGAAAATGTCGAGTACGGTTACGATGAGACACCAACAACGACAACGACTGCGACAGCTTCGCCACCTTCAACACCCGACACGACAACATCAAAAGGTTTTCGTCTTTTCCCTGCTCTCGTCAACTCTGGCAAAACAATCATGAAAGCGAACAAAGAAATAATCTCAAACTTCTTGCCACCAGGAATGTTTGGTAAAAGAAGATTTGCCATCCCAGTCTCCAATGAAATGAAAGAGAACGCTTCATACATTAACAAAAATATCCCAAAAGCTTCGATTTCTTTCGAATCAATTGAGGGAAAGACTTTATCAGACATTGATCACGATTCGGTGACTGAAGGAATGCAATTGACTCTTTCGCCTGAATTGAAAGGAACATCAAAGGCTGCCGCAAGAATTCCAGTCGATACAGCAAAAGCATCAAACACTTTATCTCCTTCTGCTTCGATTGAGTCCACAACAAAGTCAATGAATAAAAACTAATCTTTCAAAGCTACGTCGACAACTTTATTTTGTGCTCTTTTGACGTCTTCATAAATTTGTCATCCGCTTCTTCTTCAAAGAACGGGTCACTAAAGGCGCTCAAAATTTCTTTCGTCAATTTGCTCTCCGTGTCGCCTGAAAGAATTGAATGATTGATGAACGGTGAGTCGAAGGTTGTGCTCCATATGCTTCGTTCGTTATCTTCCTTACCAGCTCCTCCGCTCTGTAGACTCCCAACCCTGTCAATCTTCTCACGAACGACTAACTTGTCGACATATCCACCCACTACATTATTAACGAGAAGGCAAAAAGCGACGACTAACAATGCGAGACGTTTCATTTTTCAAATCCGATTACTAAAAGTTTATTTGTTACAATGAAAGTTGTTTGCTAACACACAAACGAGAACGCTCAATAATTAAAAGTAATTGCCTTAACTAGTGGAACAACTTAAATTCGAAGTCAAAGATTCATTTCAGCACTTATCGAAACACTTTCCGACTCTTTCCATTCGAGTCCAGTTTCATGCCAGGCGGTGCTACCTTTGGAGCCGCAATTACACCAGCGGTCGGAAGCTTTGTCTGAAGTGAACGAGAAAAACAATCAATGAATCAACTGACCTACTTTTTCATTCTAACAGCGAAATATTATTACCGTTTTATTGTTCACAATTATCCGACTGTTATTTGCAGTAGTGTTTTGACTTTGCCCGGAAGTCTGCGAGACGTCTTTGGTTTGAGGACTTTTGTTCGCCATTTTTTCAGAGAGTTCTGGTTGCTTCAAGCTGCTTAATCAATGTGGCTTTGATATGAAAATGCGGATCGAATAAAACCATAAGTACTGCTCGACAAACGTTACTGATAAGATATTAAAGTGATAAGAGAGTGTTGTTCGTTAACTACGTTCACGAAATGGTTTAAGCTTGAACTCTGAAAATTCAACGTAACTTCCGAACAAATCCCAATAAAAATAAATTGAAGATAACAGAAATGACATTTTTCAGAATTTTTATTGACGTTTCAAATAATTCTTCTGCATTTTCCATGCGAATCTAAACGATAGCCTGGAGCACACACCTTTGGAGCTGAAATCAGATTGAACGCCATCGGAATTTGAACTTCAAATATTGGCTCGTCAGCTTCTTCCACTTTTTCCTCTGACTCGTCGTTTTCGTTGGAAGGTTTTGACTTTTCCTCGGAATTCACTTGATTTGCTGGAGTTGCCTCGTCGACAATTTCTTGAGCTGCGTTATCCGTCAACTCTTCCTTTTGTTCTGGTTTTGTTTGCGACATGATTAAAATTCTTGTTTAATGTTCAATCCAACGAGTTTTACCAGAGAATGCCAAATTGTAAACAGAGAAATCTTTGTCTCGGTTGAGTTTTTATCATTTAATCGCCAAAATTAATGTTATCGAAAAGTTATCGCAATGAAATCATATTTAGTTTCGAAAATTATGACTAACTTCGTTGGAAGAGCTTCGCTAAATTATGAAACGATGGCGTCACGCTAATTACGAACCGAATATTTTCAAGAAAGAATTAAGGTTTTCATTTGAACGAGCGTGGGTTGTAATGAGCCATGTGTGGTTGAAATTAATAGCTTGGCAATGTATGGAATCACCTGTTGCTTGTAATTTCCCAAAGACTGCACAGCTTGCTCCGAAGGCAATCGAGATGAACAATGTTGCAGGAAATGATGGTTGCATGAATTGGCTACTTGATTAATTGTGTCTCACAGCTGCTCCCCGAACGATATGAGAGAGAGAATTCTTTTGCTGCTTGCATTTTATATTTCTTTTTTCTTTCTTCTTGGAAAGCTTAGCCAGAAATGAAAAACGATTGGGAACATTAACGTTTCAACAGGACATTTACTAAATCGCTTTAAATTTTCTTGCATCGTTTGCCAAATAGCTGTTAATGTGGAAAAATGGAAACTTCATGTAATCTCTCAAAGAGAAAATCGGAAAATCGAATAAAGTTTGGAAATTTTTACGAACGATGAACATGAACCAGAGGATTTCGTTTACGAGAGTTGTTCGAGGTTTACGTTGGAGATGATTGGATTTTTTAATCAGAAAAATGATTCGTACGTAGTAACTGAACGAAATTGTTAATCCCATTTAATATTCTGCATTGACTGAAATTAAATTTGGTCAAAGCCAGAGCTTCGTTGCTGATTCGATTCAAAAAATTGTTTCGTTTGTTTCGTTTATTGCATTCCACAATCAAATTAAGCCAAACTAAAAAAAATCACTCAATCATCGCTTTGCCAATTCAGCGAAATAATTGATATTGACGGGAACAATCGAAGCAAAATTTATGTGAGAATGAAAAAGCATTTTTGCATGAAATTGGAATTTTTCAGCTGTTGATTCAACGCAACGAGACATTCATAATAATCCTTCATCGTCTCGCAAAAAAAAGAGAAGTCGGAAACAAACCTTGACGCGAGCATTGAGTCGAACGCATCGTGTCATGTTTATGTGACTTAATAAAATATTTAAATTTACAACTGAAAGTTGTAAACATCGGAAAACTATTTTTGACAGCACTCCAGCCGCCAACGAATTTAGTTTTCACTTCGCTTTCGTAAAGTTCGGATGTGACTCTTGCTCTGACTTCTCACTAAACATGATATTGCAAAAGTTTTTCATTGTCGCTCTTATGTGCTTCTTAACGTCGGCGACACCTGCCGATGTAACTGAGAGAGATTTGACTTCGACGATGCCAGACAGCACGACGACGGCATTTTATGACAGTCGCCAAAATGAAGTCGACACCAAATTTCTTAAAGACGATGAGACAACGACGATGTCTGATATCGACGAGAAAATTGAAAGCATCGAAAGCGACTTTGCTGCAAGAGCTTTTGAAGATGACGACAATGTTTCCACAACAGAAATCCCTCTTTCGATGGATGAACTCAATGAAAGTACAACAATCGAATCGAAGAAGTTGACAACTTTTGCAATTGAAAATAGTTCGCAAATGGATACAACAACAGTCATCACTACAATTGCCCATGAACTGGAAAGTCTTGAAGGAGCTCAGGAGCCGAAAAGCGAATTTAATCTTGAGAGAAGCGCAAACAATGAGAAAGAGGAATCAACGACTTTTGCAACCACTCAAACGATGACTTCTCAACACACAACAACGTCTTCAAGCAGCACAACGACAGAACTCACCACTCCAACTAAGTCTTCTTCAACAGATAAACACGACAAAGAAAAGGCTGAAATATCCGAAAGAGCAAAAGCTCTTCAACACATAAAGCAGATTGTTAAAGCTCACGTCTTACGAACAGTTTTCTCAGCTATCAACGACGCAAGAAAGCGACAACAAGCTCAAGAGTCACAGGTCGTGGAAGATTCCATGCACGCTGCTTCAGGCAGCAAATGCGAATACGAGAAAAGCGCTGATGTAAGCACAGACGATGATGACAAAATAATTGCATTCGATAAAGACTCGCAGCGCTATGTTTACATGGATAAAGAAGATTACGAGCGGCTGTTAGCATCACATCGTTCATCACACGTAATATCTCGATTTACATTTTAAATTTTTCATGGAAATATTCAAATTTGTTTCGTTGTAGCGCGTAAATGATGATGAGCAGAATAATTTGACTCCAAGCCCTCGAAGGAAAGCCAACAAGTCAAAGAATTCTTCACGAAACTCAATCAAGAAGTACATGAACTCAGATGAGAGTCGGGATTTCTCGCCCCCGTGCGTCAGCTGCTCCTTGGAAGGCTACGAGCATCTATTGAATTATTAAGTGCTCGCACCAATTGATTCCAATGCTTTTTCGATGTTCGAGAAAAAGGAGAAGCATGACTTTTCACTCAATTCATTTCTTCTCACGAAATCCTTTTTTTTTTGCAACGAGTGACGCTTTTAATAATAAATTTTCGTGAAAGAAAAATGACGTTTCCGTTTGATGCTCTTTCACAAAGTTTTTATTTTGAACAAATGAATTTTTCCACGAATGAAAATAGAAATAAACACAATTGACACACTTGAGGATGTTTGTTGGAGCGTTGAAATGGGACGAGAGCAAGAGAGAAAAAACCAGCAAGGACGACCGAGCTGGTTATTTATAAAAATTATGTTCTCATTGGTCTCGCTATTATAAAAAATGTTTGCCAGTTTATCTTAACTGCTCTCATTTTAAACCCCAAACGAGTTAATTTCTTGATTTATTCCTTCTCTCTCATCCTCCAGAGTTCGAAGGCTGTTTAAACTGTCGCTTTGCCATCCTCTGTCGCTTCCAAAGAGCAAACCAAACATTTACTTATTCATGTTGTTGTTTCTAGAAGAAGGCAAAGTAGTGAACGGAAAAAAAAAATATTTCTAATTGTTGCATCCCATATGATTTCATTTATACAGAAAGCAACAAAGCGCCAAGAAAATCCTTTAATGCTGTCTAAGAAAATCTTCGGACAAAACGTTACCACAACGAAAAGCTTCAACAATCGTTTTGATTGTGTGAGAGAGACGAGAGCTTTAAAGTTGCACAAGCGCATTTAACGATTACCGTTCACGAATCCTCCCAAGTTGATAGTTTAATATTTTCCTTAAGCTCATCTCATTGTTTCTGAATTAAACTTTACAACGTGTCAGTTGATTATCATGAAAAAATTATCGTGTCTTCATTAAAGTGAGTTCTTCAGGTGACGATGACGTAAGTTCACACTTAGAATCATCGGAAATTTCATTCAACGCTCGTCACACCGAAAATTATATTTCTTATCACCGTCGAAAGATCGCAAGGAAAAAGAAATCACACAACACATCTGACATTTTCCCCTCAAATCGACAATAACAACATTGAACTTTCCTTCTCCCCTGAACTTGTTTTTCGTGCTTTTCCGACACTCTTCGTTATCAAACAATGAGGAAAACGTTCACACAAGCTTTCCGTTTTCAGTAGCAGCCACACGGTTTTTTCTCTTCGTCGTCGACTATCTGAAATTTAATTTTTCTCAAAGAAAAATCATCAAAAATTATGATTTAAGTCTTCATTTCTTGACAAGACTGCATAAACTTTGCTAAAGTGAAAGTGAATTCGAACTGGTGAGAAACGAGAACAGATCGAGGAAGTTTTTCCTGTGTCAAAGAAATTCAGTGATAGAAATTTTTCTTTCGTCTGCAACTCTCGCGATAAAGAAAGAAGCTTTTTTCACTTACACGAGACTTTTTTTGTTGGATTTTAAAGTGAGACTTTCCTCCCTTCTTCCGTCTTCATCATTCAAAGCCGTAGTAAGAATTTCTTTATCTTCTCGCGAGAGCCGAATGATTTCAAGTGAAAATCTGTAGAAGATGTATTAGGTGAGAGTGAGAAAGAGAGACCTGAAGATGTGTTGAAGATGATTAATTGATTTTAAATGAATTAAAGTCTTACGACGAGAAAGAAAAGAATAGTCGAAGGATTTGCCGAATGTGAAGTGACTCTCGGAGTGACGAAAATATGATAATTTAATTATCGAGTGACTCACACCCTCTCCGAGAACATCAACAATTATATCATCATCAAAGTGAAATAAAGGTCTCAAATTTATGATGAAGAGACGTGGCTGAAAGTCGACGCGAAATATGTGATAACTTAATGTAATCGCCTCTCAGTTCTTGTTATTATTTTTGATCTCTGCACTTTGGATATTGAAGGATAATTGTGCGACAAGGTATTTTAACCAAAACTGAAATGTATTTTTGTTTGTTTGTTTGATTATAATAAAATATTCAGTGAATCGACAGCTTACGATTAACATCGATAGGGAGTGAAAATGCGACACCTCAATGCGTTCACGTCAACAATAATAACTTCTGAGTCTTCAAGCTTTTTAGTTGAAAGCTTTTCCAATCTCGCTTGATGATGTTACATAAAAATGTTTGCTCGAAATCTCCGAAATTCTCGTTCTTCTTCATCGAAAGCGTTTTTATTTCGTGAAAATGTGATTTTGCTTATTGAACAGAAAAAGGAAAACACTCGCAAGAGGAGTCAAGTCGATATGATTCGACGTGAGAGATAACAACAACTTTCTGATTTTCTCTCGTCTTCTTATTCCCGAATCCATGTTTTCACGTCCTTCTGCAATATTCGAAAGGAGAGAAAAATATTGTGTGCGTCTGTATGTACAGCCAGCGTGTAAATGGAAAAAACCAGCAGAATGAAGGGAAAACAAGAAATATCATCATTCTATTGGGTGATATACATAAAAAGTGACCTAAAAAAAATTATCTTCGCGGCATGACAGCCGAAACAAAAATCGAAAGAAACAACAATAATCAGAATAGTTTTTGTTTCTTCTCCTCGTCCTCACTTCCTTCAACAACACACCAAACAAAAAAAAATTAAGTCATCCTAGCGACTTTGTAGCTCTCTGACTCCTCTTCTGCTATGCCGAACAGAAACTATGCCATGTCAAAGCGAGAAACACAAAGTTTTGAATTGAAAAATGTTGCAGTGATTCAAATGCTGAGGAAAGTTTCTGACACGGCTCACGAGGCACGAAACTTTTGTGAATAAAACTGTTTTCCAAATCAAACGAAAGCGTTTTCTTTCCTCTTTCTTCTCGTTGCACATTTCTGGTTTGTTTCAACGTTTTTCCCAGCAATTGCCTGCTCTCAGAACAAAAGCTCCTCTAGAAAATCCTTCTTACTGCCAATCTCTCTTTCAAATCATTTCTCTAGAGCATTTATCATTTCTTCTTTAAGCTTTTCTACGAGGAGTTTTCATAAGAAATGACTTCATTTGTTTGTGAATTAGTAACTCGATGTTAGCGACATTTCTTGAGTTTCCTTCTTAATCAAAGTCTCTCGAGAAATTCCTAAAACCGTCAGCATCGCTCAGATATCAACTCACAAATAATTAAGTCTTCTTATGTGTATAACTTTCCTTCGAAGAAAAAAAAGAAAGAAATGATGAAGAAGGAGCATGAGATGATGAGCAGGCAAAATTCGTCGTCGACCGAGAAGGCGAACCGTATATCCATCACTAGAATAAAACTCCTCAGGATGACATTTATCAAAACATCAAATATTGAAATATTGCTCGCTTTGGAGCCGAGCCGCCCTTTATTTTATTATGCAATAAGTTTGTATGATTTTTCATAAGTCATGTTGTGAATGACTTTTACTTTTTCCTCTGCTGCTAGACTCTCAATTCAATTTGTTCATGTTATGACCTCATCAAACTTTTTTTGTGTCCGCCATGTGGCTGAACGAACGGTTGAAGCGAAGAAATCTTTTCCACATTATGCCGGAAAATGAAGACATTTGTTATTATTGTTGTTGACAAGAGCATTGAAATTTGTATTAGACAAGAGAGAAAGAGAAGTTCTATGAATTGAAGTAGTTTTCGTGTTTTCCAGAACTTTCGAAACTGTCTGAAACGTCGTGAAAAGCAATGAGGATTACTTAATATTGCTCTGTCTGAAACAGCAGGTGAGTCATTGATATTTTATTTCCCCTTTTTTTCTGATACCACGAAATGACTTCAAACTCTCGTCGGGGGGATAAGACTTTTAAAACCTCATTTGAATATTCAAGATTAAACCTTGAATGTTATTAATTTAAGGATTCAGACTTTGTAAGCTTCGAGCTTGTTTCTTAATTGCTGAAAAGCAAAAGAACGAAAAAAGGGATTAAATAACATTCACGACGGCTTAATGCGGTCACCTCAGTAGAGGAAGAGATAAACTCGCCAAGATGAATAATTAAAGCTCAACAAAAAAAAACGAAAAGAGCACTAAGAGCCTCCTCATCGGCACAAAAAAAATTGGCAAAGTGCCAGCAACTTGTTTCGTTTAATTGAACTTCAATATGTTAGAAACTATCTGCAGTTTGCTAAAGGAACAGTTTTGACTCTTCATTTGTCGAGAGCTTTCAGCAGCCCAAATTGAGTTTAATTTTTGTCAAATAATTTTTCGCATAAATAATCGTTTTCGAAGCGAGTGTTGCTGTCTCCGATAAAAGCGCTCTCATAAAGATCATCATTGCCTAAACTTCTCATTCTTTGGCTGGGAATCCTCGAATATCAACTGAATTTAAATCGACTCATTTTTGTATCAACAATCTCTCTGACTCTTTATGTGTGAATGTGAATACGAATCGTCGTCGTACAATGAGAAGAAGCAAAAGCAAAAGCATGACGATGAACATGATAAAAAGAAAATTTCCACTTTAACCCACACCAAACAAATAAATTCTTCAGTTTACGCTATCAAGCTTTGTGGTTCTTTTGAAAACTATCTCATTCAACAAAAGAATAAAGTTATGCAACAGGTCCGGAGCTTTGCTTTCGAAAGCTTAGATGTGTGAGGAGGTTTCTGCAGAGCGGAGAGATAACTCGCAGTCGGAACCATGCAGTGTAATTAAAGTTTCGCTTTAGAAGGGAATTGTTTTCGCTCATTCCGCTGAACTCGAATGTGTTGCATTTCGTTGGCTCCATTTTAGCTGTTTCATATAAATTGAAAAATAATAAATTTATGAGCCTTTCCTTGTCGATAGTAAATCATCGTGATGCCATCAGCAGCAATCAATAAATTTCATTGGCGTAGCACGCTTGCTTGAGCAATCTAGGGAAACCGTCGCTTCATTCGTCTTGTTGAACTCGACGACTAACAATGATTGAAACCAAACAAAGCGTCTATCATTGTAAACGGAATTATAACTTTTAGTATCGAACAACTTTTTTTTTATGACGAAACAAACATATTCGATTCAACGCGAGCTTTATGTTCGTCAAATACACTTTTTCAATTGATTGGTGAGCATTAAGATTGAAGGGCTTTTTATCCGTAAAACAACTTCTTCGATCGACTTTTCTCTTCTTCGCATAAAAATCCTTAAAATATGTTTTATTGATTGTGAAAGTAACCTTCTCGTTATTCAATTTGAAGGAAGATTCATGAAGGGATTTCTATTTAATTAAAACCTGCATGCGTGAAATGAATTTGAGAGTGTGTAGATGTTTTCGTTGGAGTTCAATGTTGTTAAATCAATAAAATTTCGTGCATAAAACATTCATGACAGGATGAGAATTCTTTTCTATCTGCTGTTACCTTCTCACAAATACTTTCAAAGCAATGTTGCTTGAATGAACGCGTCGAGACGAAGATTTCAATTCAATCTATTGAGTTATCAACTTTTGTTGTCGTGAAGCAAACAACAAATCTTCTTCTTCTCCTACAAATTGTCTTAATTATTCTCGCTAAATGAATTATCGCAAAGTCGATATCATTAGCGACGAGGTAGCTGTTAAGGCGTCTTAAGTCTTTCGCAATTATCAAAGCTCAACTTTACTCCGTCGCATTATGTGTCATTACACTTTTGTTCTTGACATGAGAGAAAAGTAACGAAACTTTTTTTTTGTAAATACGCTGCTTTGCTGATATGAACGGAAATGTTTATTTTTCCTTTCTCGCTCAACTATTTATCGAAAATCAGCACAAAATTTTATGTCGCAGAAAATCGCTGTCGCTCGCCAGAAACTCTCTGCTCAACCAGATCGGATATTTGTCAATCAAATTACTCAAAATTGATTTCTAGGTCAGTGATTTGCGTAATCAACATGAAGATGCAGAATGTAGATTAAGCTGTCGTGGGGGATGTTGCCAGAGATATGAGAAAATTAACATTGCGTTGGTAAATCTCTCAAGAGAGAAAGCTCCTCATAACTTTGTATTGCGGGAAAATCCAACAATAAATCCTCAATTCCATTCGAAACATTTGTTTCCATTTTCGTAATCACAATTCTCTCGAAACCATATTCTGATTGTACGTGAATTAATAAAACGACTCGAGTCTATTGTGGAATATAATGCGAGATATTTCAAGGCTTTTGAGTAAAAGCGCATGACTTATGAACACATAAGGTTGTTTTCTAAACAAGCACATGGTCAGGTTTTATCAATACGCTCCGAATTAAGTTTCAGATGTTTGGGAAAAGCATGTTGAATTTACAAACACGCGGCTTTTTACACCCAAAAAAAATATTCTCTAAAATGTATAAAAGATTCGAAATGGAATAGAAAATTATTCAGTTCTGAATCGTAAATCGAAGACATTGTGTGAAGATGGCCAGCAAACTTTTCATTTTATCTGTTGTTGCCTTGTGCTTGTTCAGCACAAAATCTGCTTTTGCTGCGGAGGCTGATTGGGAAATTCTAAACTTGGCAATTGAGGATCCAGCGATCTCTAACCCGGAGGTTCTTAAGAATTCAATTTTGAATATTTTGGGAAGTTTTGTTCCGAATCCACCAGCACCAGCTCCTGCAACAGCCACTCCAGCACCTGCAGCTCCTGCCCCAGCCGCTCCAGCTGCACCTGCACCTGCCCCTGCACCAGCAGCTCCTGCTCCAGCGCCAGCTCAACCCGCTTTCCCACCTTTCCCTATTTTCATTCCTTATCCTCAACAACAAGCTCAACAACAAGCTCAACAACAACCTCAACAACAAATTCAACAACAAATTCAACAACAAATCCAACAGCTGCAACAACAACAGCAACAACAGCAACAACAACCTCAAACTCAAATTCAAGTCCAGCAGCCGCAGGTTCAACCAATTCAACCACAAGTGTTACCACCAAGTTGCACCATCTGCAATACACCAGCACCTTGCCCACATCAACAAAAAAATTCTATCGCGGAATTTTTGGTCAATGTGCCATGCCCAACGACAACTCCAAAGCCAATTCGACAAATTGTTGTCCGAGTTCCATGCCCGACCACTACAAAGAAGCCATGCGACTGCCAATGCTGTCCTTGCAGCCCTTGCCCTACTCCCAAACCAAGCGCAAAGTCATCGAGAAAGAGCATCAAGGTTATTCAACCGACGGTCGAGGAAAGCGATGAGACACAGGAAGACACGAAGACAATCTACAGATCTTATGAGCCAATGCCAACTTTGAAGAAATCTAAGCGAAACGAAGCTCCACAGCCTCAACTCAGTTATGAGCCACGCGGAAGCTACCAACGATCCCAATTCTTTGATGAAAGCCTTTTCTGAATCTCTTAATGAAATGTAAAACACGAAAAATATTTTATTCATGAAAATAAAGCAGCAAAAAATTTAAAATAAAAAATTCTACTTCTCACTCTCAATCCTTTTATATTTTTTAATGAATGGTTCTCATTAAAACCGATGAATCAGTTACTAGAGCGATATTGTAATTATTTTCGCGCTTCTGTTACAGGAAACTACCGCAATTTGGTGCAAACTCTTTCCTTTGATGAACGAAAAGCCGACAAATTTTAATTAACACGACTCAGAGCTTTTGAGGTTCTGACGACTCATGTTGACTTTGAATTATTCGATTTGGGTTCATTTTGATTATTTTTGTTGATTTTGAATTATTTAAATTGAATGAGAATATTTGATTTGTATTCGTAATTAGATTTGAAAGTTTTTGAAATAAATAAAAAATTGAAATGCGAGAATATTTTTTTTCTTCTTTTTAAGTTATTTATTTGTCTCTCTGTGTATCCTTGCAATGTTAAAGGTTTTATCGATCGACGAGCCTTAATAAAGATTTTACTTCGTCTCCCCCAGAAACGAAAGAATTTTCATGAAAAATTGAAAAATATTTTTGAAGAGGGAAATATTCTCCAATCTCCATAAATTTGGTTAATTTGTATCTTTATTTTAATTTAATAAAGTTCCACAACTTAATTAAACACCGAGCGACTGCCAAAAATGCTGAATTAACTGTTTTGCCTCACTCGACTTCGTTAGAAAACTGAGCAGAGCGGCCTTGCAAGGTCGACGACTGTCTCGAGCAATTTTGTTTTCAAACAAATTATGCAAAACGGAATTTTCTGCGTGTGTGACTAAATCACAACAGAGAACGTGCATTCCGAAGATACTAACATTTGATGAAAATATTTTTCAGTTATTTTCTCGTGTCTTCTCGTGTTTAGATCAAGAATGTGATGAAAATGGAAAATAGAAATTCTAGAAAAGTAAAATTCTCACGCCGCACATCAGAAGCTTTTCATATAAATTCGAGAAATTTCTCAGTTGAAATCAGTTCAATTCAAGCTTCTCAAACATTTATCAGCAATGGCAAGCATCAAGTCAATCGTCGTCTTCGCCTTCTTGGGATTCACCATGATCACTTACAATCCAGTTGTGGCTCAAACTCGTTCGACTTTGGATTTCTGGCTGACATTCACTGAACTCCTCACTGAAGACGTTGTCAACAGAATCGCTAACGCTCCAATGCCATCTTTCCCTAGCTTTCAACCACCAAGCGTTCAACTTCCAAATATTCAGATCCCATCAGTGACTCCTATTCCATCGGTCCCATCAGTTACATCAGCACCAGGAGCTCCAGCACCAGTTCAACCTGCTGTACCAGATTATTCAGCTTACTACGCTCTTCTCGCTAAATTGTATGCTCAACAACAGCAACAAGGAGCAGGACCAACAACTGCAGCTACTCCAAGCTTCACTGGTTTCCCAAGCTTCACTAATTATCCAGCAAATCTCCTCACTAACTTCCCAGTTCAACCTACAAGCGCTCCAATCACTCCTCAACCAACTGCAGCTCCTGTTACTCCAGCTCCTGGTACTCCATGTCCTGCTGATGGCTGCCAACCAGAGAAGGTAAAAATCATCGTCGTCGAAGATTGTGACGAGAAGAAATCCTCCGAGAGCTGCGAAGATTCGGACGAAGTTGACATCGTTGTGCCATATCCAAGAGGACGTTTCAACTTGAAAAAAAGCAACAAATGATTTTTCTTGATACAAATGACAGTTTTATGGCTTAGCAAACGCACGAAATAAAATCTCAAATTATTTAAAAAGAAATCTTTTATTTTATTCCTCGCATCCGTCATGATTCAAGAAGATGAAGAAGAATTTTATGAATTTAACAATGTGCTTTGATTTATGATTGCATTAATAAAAGCTTTGCATTGCATAAAGAATATTTTCTGTTGTATTTGAGGCTCACTCATGAATGAGAAACCTAAATGATTAAAATTTTCGCTTTAAGAGTCAGCTTTAAGAGTCGAGGGAGAGAAAGCTTTTATGGAGAAAGCTTCAACAAGAACAAATGAACATAATCGAAAATTTGTGAATGAAAGCAACATGAATTGTTTATGATCGGTTCATGCGCTGTTTTGACCGGCAATGCTCACGTCACGTGCCATCATTGGTAATGTTCGGGACGAAATGCCGCGGCTAATTTGTAATTTTATTTATTACACGAACACAACATTTCCCTAGACAGTCTTCACTGCTCAGCTGAAAAGTGAAAAGTCCATGTGTGAGCATGAAAAGGAAGGTGGCAAACACGCGAGCTATAAATTTTAGAGGAAAAGCTTTTATGTTCCTTTCATTGCGATGACCTAAAAGAAAGAATCAGTGAATCTTCTCCAAACAAGTCGTGATAAAACTTCAAGCAACCCTCTCTCTCATGTTTACTTAACGTGATATAAAGCAAAACATTGTTACAAGATCAGTTAAAAGTTATGCAATGTAATCTCACGTGCCACGTGTAATGGCTGTGATAAATAATGAAACAAACATTGCGACATGTGAACGCACAATAATGTTGCTATTAAAACAATATCGACTATAAAAACGAGATGAAGTGTAACAAAGTCAAGCACTGTTAGCTGAACTTTCAATTAACGACCTCGTTTACTTCAATATTCAATCAAAATGACAAATCTCAAGTGCGTTGTTATCCTGTTTCTCATCGCGTCGCCATATTTTGTTAGCGAATCAGAAGCAAAGGAGTGGGGACTTGCTGCGAGGTTTGCGGTTCATCAAGCGAGAAACTTCCTTCCAGGAGGAAGATTTGCTGGTGGAGCTCCTGCTGCACCAGCTGGAGGTGCAACTATTCCAGTCGAGCCTCCAGTCGTTCCAGCCGATGCATCTGCTCCTTTAGAAGATATCGAGCCAGTTGATGAAACAGCTTCTGAAACAGTTCCAGTTGTTGATGCTGTGGCTCCTATCGATCCTACAGCTCCAGTTGATCCAACTGCCGTGGTCGATCCTGCTGCTGGCACTACAACTGCTCCAGTCGATCCCGCTGCTGCTATTATTGACCCTGCTCTCGCTGCTGCTGGTAACACAACGGCCCCTATAGATCCAGCAGCACCTGCTGTTGATCCTGCAGTTCCTGTTGTTGATCCAGCAGCTCCTGTTGTTGATCCTGCCGCTGATCCAGCTGCTGTTGACCCCGCAGCTGTTCCAGCCGATCCATTAGCACCAGTTGTCGATGCTGCAGCACCAGTAGCTGACGCAGCTACACCACCTGCACCTTAAGAATTATTGAATGCTTTATTCTATTTGATAATGTCGAGTAAAGTTCTTGCTCGTTCACATAAACGAAAATAAAAGTTTCAAATGAGCTTTTGCTGAGCTTTTAGCAAAGTACATTTTGGAAAATGAAACACGATCAAAAATATTTTTTTCATTAAGTAAATTAAATGAAGACATTTAAGAAAAAAGTTCTTTAAATATTTACAATAATCGACTGACAAACATTCTTTACTGAAAGAGAAAAGAAAACTAAAATATATTTCAACAAGTGAAAGCTCTCAGCCAATCCTGTTCCTCTTTCAAAAGCTTCTCATGCTAAAACGAAGAGAAAAACTTGCTTACTCTTCTACCACTATCAAGTAAGTGTTTGACACTTACCGCTCAGTTCCGATTTGACTTTCGCCGAGTTTACATATCCTTGTGATCAACCATATTTTGTTTTCCAATTAAAAGTAGTTTCTTCTTATTTCGCGATGAATAATAGAAAGCTTAGAAATAGAAAACTTCGAGTGAATCCTTGCACGTGAAGACCATCTGTGATATCTTTTTAAAAGTTGTGATAGTTCAGTGATGACATGAGGCTTTTGGATACTTCCGAGAGTTGGTTTGCCAATTGGATAAAACCTGAAGATTCAACACGAGCGCTGACGTAAAATAAAACACAAAAATAAATTGTAAATAGATGTCGGATTTAACGACTTGGCCTTTGTGTATTCATATGAAATGGAATAATAAGCGCCGTGAATAATTATACTCGAAATATGTTTCAACAACATCAACCAAGACATTCCTTTCTATTATCGATTCGTGACGAAAAATCGTAACGATTAGGCTGAAGTCGACAGCTCAACTGTACATCGACTGCAAGAGTTATTAATATTTCATGTGTGCTAAACTAAACCAAGTTTTTAATTATCCAAGTTGCTTATTTTTTTATATTTTTCAAAGTTCTCGTGCTCTTGGATAATTATTACATCAAAAGCATTGCTTTTTCACACCGCTAATGGTCATTGGAAATTAATAATTGAAGCATGCAGAGCGAGCGAATGTTCACGCTTGAGTAATCTCGCTTTTCCGTTTTGTTTAGCCGTCTACACTTTCATTCAATCCTTGTGCAATGAATCCTCCATAAAAGCATCCAATTTTCCATCAGCAAATCCAGTTCTCACACTATTAAGTAAAACATTCATTTTTAATCAAAATGTAATAACTTTTTACGGTTCGATAATATTCTTGCTCCTACAAGGCGACGTGAAAGTGAAAGAGAAAAGGCAGAAGAGAAAAAAAATCTCTTCGAGATATTTTCATGAAGTTTGCAACGAGATTACATTAAATATAGATTAGATTCTTGTGCAACATTTTAGAGTTTATGTAATCGTCTTTTAACATGAGAGAAGATCGGTTTATTGCTGCTCAGATAGCGTTACTGTTTATCGATGTGGTTCGTTTGTTGATAACGGTTCAAGTTTTAGAAAAAAAAAAGTCTATTGATGGAATGGGATTTGCACACGTAATGAGAGAAATATCTGAAAGAAAAGTTTCTCGTATCTCGTTCCCAAGGCGAGCGAAAGGGAAACATCAAACGAGCTTAGTTCTTAATAAATTACTATTAACAGAAGGCTTACGCTTTCTGTCTTTCAATGCAATCACTATGTGGAGAAGTTCCGTTTGGAATCTTAATTTCATTGAGTCGCGAGATGAAAGGGGAATGGGGACGTCGACGACAAGAAAGAGTTTGAAGTCATTTCATTATTCATCGACGTCATTTTTTCATCGTTAACCAATTTGTCGTATCTCTTTACAGCCAGTCAAATCGTCTCTTCACAACATAAGACTTCTCATCGGAAGAGAGAGTAAACTCCATCCATCCATTCCTTACTCAACGTTCACGCCTCAAGACTATTCCTTTCCCTCCTTGAAAAAACTTGATTATTCTTCTTGATACTTTTATAAGAAGTTTTGAACCCACAATGTGAAAAATTTAAAATGCAATTCTGTATACGTAAGCGATGAGTTGAAGTTTATGTTATACAAATTGAGCCCATCCGAGGAGCAAACAATGAGATTGTTAGATGTTGAAAGGAAAGAGATTGAATTCGATCACGATAACAAATGAAAAGCTAATTAATTCCATACCGAGAGTGTCTTAAACATAATTTTTCGGTTATACAATTCATGAAGAAGCAGAGGAATATATTTAT
This sequence comes from Smittia aterrima, assembly GCA_033063855.1. Taxonomy (NCBI): domain Eukaryota; kingdom Metazoa; phylum Arthropoda; class Insecta; order Diptera; family Chironomidae; genus Smittia; species Smittia aterrima. The sequence goes on from CP093829.1 coordinate 4,580,498, forward strand.
CTAAAGAGTAAGCAGAGAAATTTTTGTGAAACGTGAGCATAAATTTGTTACCTTGTACTGTAAACGCTTGTCGATGTGAAATGAATTTTGATATAAATTTAAGATAAACCCCAAAGCTGAAGAAGAAGAAGAAAGAAGAAAAAAAAGTTGATGTACCCGAGGATTTGATAGTGACAAGAAAAATATTCGATATTAAAGTGATAAAGCACTTATGAGTTGTTTGATGAAAATAATGAGAAGCTAAGCTATTTTGTTTTTATTAAATGTTAAGGAGCAATATTTTTTTGATAAAGGAATCGTTGAAAACCAAATTGAAGTAATAAGACAATACCAACAATTACCTTTAAACGAAAAACGAGTTAAGAGAGTCGAGCAGAAGAGAATTATTAAGTCAAAACTTAACAGGACGCTATAATGAGCAACCTTTGTTCCTTCTCATTTGTTCAGTTTTATATTCGAATCGCATGCAACTAGTTGACACATAAAATATTGAAGCTCCACTACCACCCCAGAAGGATAATAAATTATATGGGAAAAAAAAGCTTTCGCTCCGCACACAATTGACTTTTTTGCGTGTCATATTTTTGTCTCAACATTCTTTTTCCTGACATTTACTTTCAACGAATCGATAATCGTGTAGGCACAGAAGCTTTCACTTGACATAAAGTGTGCCGCGCTTAAACGATTTCTCCGTCTGTTGACAAAAAAAAAACAAAATACGAAACGAGCCACTTCAGGAAAGTTTTCAATTTGATTTCCTTTCGCGACTGATTTCATGTAATTGAGCTACGACCGCACGAAACGAACGAGGGTGAGTGTCGTGCGAAAAGGATTACGTGTATCGATGTTGCGCATTCAAAGTTTGTTACCGAGATAGTTTCATGATTAAACTGAAGAGAGAAAATGTAGATTTTTATGTTTTATTTTCTGTTTTGAATGCGACGAGGAAAGAATAAAAAGAAAATTCTCTTTAAAAAGTAAAATAAGACATAAATGAATGTGAATCTCATTGTTGCTTCTGCCAGTAGACTCTTTTACGTAACGAAAAGAAAAACTTTATCAAAACAAAAGGACTTTAACTCCATTTGCTGAAGCGAAGTAACATTCGCACAAACCGTCGAGACCGGTCCTCAAAAGTTCAGCCAAAGTAGAAACCTAAACATTATAACGAATTTAAAAGCAAAAAACATTTATTTAAACCTTAGACGTTAGGAGAAGTTGTTAACCTTTCACACCATCCTCCAAAACTTCATTCCCCTCCCTCTCACCTCCCCCACGAAAAAAAGGAAGAAAAGGAAAATCAGCTATCAAGCTGAACATAAAAGGATGACAAGGACACACCTAAAGCTAAAAAGAATTTAGTCGAGTCCTGGTCATAATAAGAAATAAAATTTAAACGGAAACGGAAATTGCCATAATCGTTTCATCGCATGTGAGCCAATTTATCGTCTAACAAGCAGCAGTAGTTGTAGCGACAATGTATGCAGCAGCTGGTGGGGCATCGTGTCGTAATGCACGCAAACGACAGGCACAGCAGCTCGTCAAGGACAAAGCCGCACAAGCGAAAGCGTTAAAGGATAAGTTGGAGGCAGAGAAAGCCGCTGAACTATCAACGCCCACAAAAAGTAAACAGTTTCATCAGCTGCCAGCGAATTATTTGCGAGCACCTCACGTTCCTCATGGTCGAAAGTTGAGTGCTGGCTATACGGGTCATACTGGAAAGCTTCTGCTTCCAATTTCTGAACAATCAGCGCAACGTCATTCGCCATCGCAACGAACACTTCATCATCACTCACGTCAGAACTTGCATTATTCGAATGAGCCACAGACACCAACGTATCGTCATCGAGAACTGAGACTGGAAATAGAACATAGAAAGCTATCGAAATCAGCAACCGCCTCATTTCCTTTGGTGTCTCAAGCTGGTTCAACGCCCGGATCTCCTGCAATTTGCTTTCGACAACAACAGCAATTCTTCAGAGAAGGACAAAACAATTTACTATCCGCCCACCATCCCGTTCACGTTCAAATACCGCAGAGCGATGGAATCATCATCACACCAGCGACTCCACTCCCATCGCCATCGCCCTCGAACCAAAAACAGCAACAAGCACAACAAACCGCACAAGCAGAGAACGCTGATGATCTGCCAGAATTTCCTTTGGAGCGAACTTGCTCCGTTTATCGAAATAGAAAATTGGAAGCGAACGATCCGACGACACTCAACATTGCTGACATAGATGAAGAGTATCAGCAGCAATATTATCCGGGCGGAATGCCAAATGGCAACGGTGGACACCACGCACATTGGGCTGATGAGTATTATGACGCTGAGAGTCGAACAGTGGGCGTATGCTCATGCGATCACATTGAGGTGAATTTGTTTGCCTTTTCGAAAAACAAATTTTCATTCTGTTTGATGTTTAATTAATCATTTGCATGTTCACATTCATCATTCATTACGATTCGCTGACGTGATGGAGTGAATTTTGAGAATCGCCTCATCGTTCACCGTTGTAGATCACGGTCAAACTTTAATTTAAAAATGATTCGGGAATAATTTAGTTTCGGGTGTGGAACGAACGAACGAGTGAGGGAGAAATGCTGAGCTGGCTCATTCGAAAAGCTGCCTCTAAAAAATTCATCTTTTGCTACATGTTTATGTTAACGAGTAATCTTTTTTCGTTAAACCGCTTATTCATCGAATTTTAAAATTTGTCTGGCTGTTTTTGGGCTCAAACTTTGAGCTTGCTCGACGACAACTCTCACAGTTGACCCCTCAAATTAAAACTGCAATTATCATTTTGAATTCACAGTTTCACTCGAAATAATCCACTCGGACTATTAATTCCTGCACGAAGTGTCACTGAAATTTATGGTCAGCTCTCGTTTTAACCTGTTGAAGTTGTGCTTGCTAGATTTTCCCTTTTTTTTCTCTCTCTCACTCCTGCCACTTGTGCATTCAAACGCTCAATTGAACTAAAATTTTTTGCATTCTGCATGATTCGCTCGCTTTGCCATGTTCTTCCACTTTTTTTTTGCTTTCAATGTAAAACTGCTCAGACCGACGACCAACCTTTCGATGCAAATTTAAATTGATTGCAGGTGAAAGAAAATCTTTTTTGTTTTGAAGCATTGAAAGGGGCTCACGTGTAGGAAGCATAAAGAAACTAATGAAAAACAAATGTTTGACTACGAATCGATAAATTCTCCTTCTTTGAGATGGAAAATTGAATCCAATTTATTCAATTTCAATGCATACAAATTTATTTTGCTCTGGGGATCTTCTGGCGAATGATTGAGATTCGATGCATTACGAGATTGTGGGTGGGCGTGAAGTGAAGGTCAAGAGGAAGTTTTCGCCACACATGAAATATTAATGACGACGAGTAGAGAGAGCTTTAATTCCATGAGCGCTCAGCCACACCTCGTGGCTGTAAAAATCTCATTAAAGTAATTAAACAGAATCTTGCTCGCTTTGCATAAGCCAACGCTTTCTAGAATAATCAGCGAAGTGAAAATGCTTGGATTAAAGCAAAGCAAAGCCTTCACAGTTCAGACATGAATTGAGCGAATTGAATGCTCTGTTTGAACATGAGACGAAGGAAGTTAAGTGAACTCTCAACCAACATGAACTAAGCTAACGACGAACCGTGATTTGTCGTGTGATAAATAAAAGAAAAACGAGTGTGATAAGAGGAAATTTTATTTGTGAAGCGAATCAAAGTCAAACTCAACAATCATGCAGGCTGCGTTGATGCTGAGAAGCAAGCAACGCATTGCTCGCAATAAATTGAGGAGGCAACGTTTGGGAATCAAGGGCAACGAGCTACCAACTTGCTGCGCGACGAAAGATATTCCACCCTATCCTCCCTTTCCACCAAGATCGTGGGTAAACTTTTTTGAATCACCTAATCATTCTGAGGTATTAGAGGCTTTTTATTGAAGAAACAGTTTGTTTATTTCCAATTTGTTAATGTGTTAATCAAAGCTTGTTCTACTTCTCTCTCACTTCTCCTTTGTATGAAATATGTTTTCACTTTCCTTTTCACTCCCTGGAGCGGCGCCCGCCACTCAGACTTGTGTATTTGTAACCGCGAGTGTACCGCGAAGTTATATAAAAAGAGAAATTTGCGTGCTTCAAAGTTATCAGAATTATTCGACGCTACATTTAGAAGTCGGATCGATTTTCTGATTCATATCGTCGACATGTTCGTCTGGCAATCATTTCTCGATGTTCTCTCGTGAATGAAGTAACATCCGATGTTTATGATGTTTAATGCAAATTTAATTTAGAGACTCTTACAAATCATTAGCAAAAACACTTTAGCCAAATGACAACGAACGACAGCCGTTGTCTCAATGTTGGAATCACTGTTATCAAACTTATTGCCTGAATCAAAAATTCATTAGTGATCAAATGAAATCAGGATCAATTTATCAATTAAAGTCAATCATCATTCAAATTATATCTCAACCTCCTCCTCGTCGTACATGGAAATATTTATTTTGTTTTCGAAAAAAAAAAGGAAACGCTCGGTAATTTCATTTTCACCAACAAGAAATTTCCAATAATATTGATTTATCCACTCAATGAAAACAATTTGAATGTCTATATTTGCCATCTCATTCATTATCTTAGGTCATGTTTCGTCTGTTGGAAAATCGCTTTATTTCTTTTTTGTTGTTTTGTGTGTTTCCAAAACAATTATTCGTCCTATTGGAATTTTTAAAGTTCAAAACTTTCGATCATTGAGTGTTCAACAGCGAACCGTGAAACATTGGCACGGATATGGAAGTGAAGTTGTCGATTTCATCCTCGCGAAGAATATCGTTCGCAAGTGACTTTAAAGACTTTGATTTAGAGGTTGAAGAGCTTGAGAAGGAAAGAGATAATCCGAGTTATAGACGACGCGTGAGCTATGTCAATAGCGATTCGGACGACGATGATGATGACATCGAATCAAATTATGTAAATACAATCGAAGAGAAAAATATCTTTTCGAGTCGATTAATTAGTGTTTGAATGTGATTAGATGGGAAGGGCTAATGTAATCTGAAACCTTCAATCAGTGAAAGACAAGCAAACAATCTTTTGCATTTTTTAAAAAGCAAAGTTTGTCGACTGAAAAAAAAACTCTTTTATTGTTTAGTGAGTTGGAAGAAAAACTTTTGAAAATCATTTGACAATGTTTGAAATAACAAACAAGGAATGAGTGTTCGTTCTATGCTCCAGCATGTCAGTGCACAATTCCACAATCGAGCGAGCAAAAAGAGGAAAGAAAACATGTTGTTCCAATAAGCCATTTCCTCCAAAATAAATTTTCCAACATCAGAATGGCTTAGGATTATCATTGATCAATGTGTTTCAAAACGAAAAACATGGACATTAGCTTCTACAACTATTTCCGATCGTCATGAGAAATTATTGCTTAGCGAGAACTTAAATTTCAATCATTTCCTTCCTCGTGCTGACCAAACGGCGTGGACGAAAGTTTATGCAAAGAGGTGGATGACGTGATTATCGACGCTGAGCAGTGATATTTATTTTTTTCGTAAACGAATCGATATCAAGAGCATTTTTTTCTGTTTTCGGCCAGTGAAAGCAAACGAACTACGAGTGCGAGTTGGAAAAATATTTTGCCATTCCTTGCGATCGATAACATTTCCATCCGATTAATCTGCTCGTAAAGAAGAAGAGAGAAGGAGAGAGAGAGACTTTTGTTTCTGTCTGAAGTTCTAAAAATGAACTTTGAATGTGAAAAGTATGTCAATGTCAACGAAGTGGAAAAGTCGTGAACTTTCACGCTTGCTTTCTACTTAGGGCGGTGCTTAGAGACCGGCAACGTTTGAATAGAAATAACAATTCGTTTCGTTTCACTACACATTCGAGCTTTACTTTGCATGTAAGTGGGCTTATCATGAAAGCTCCTCTGACCTCTAAAGCGCGATGAAATGTTCGCTCTTATCTACCTACGGATCGAACTTCATGTACTTAGAAATGCAAGAAGGCAAGTGTCTCTCTCCACAGGTGAAAAGCGACGTTGTTGACGATGTCGTGCGATAAAAAGATTCCTTTAGGAGGACTTGTTGTAGGTCAAAAACAATTCAATCCTTCTTCCTCCTCTTTCTCTGTCTTTCTTGCATGTTCAAAGCCATTTCGAAATTCAAAACTTGTACCATCCTTGGTTCTTGTGAAAGTAATTTAGAATAGTATTTAATAGTTTGTTGTTTGTTTTATGTTGCATGTTACAAAAAAAAAAGAAACTTCTACACTCTTTCCTGTTTTATCAAGCAAAAATAAGAAAAATTTCTGTTTGCTAAAATTGGATTTGTGAAAATTTGCTGAAAGAAGAGCAACAACAATGGAAAATGAAATTTCTTTCGAAAGTTTACCTTCATCTCCGTCGGCTTAAACAACTTTTGAAATGTAAACTGACGTGATTATCTTTTCACTTGACTTTAGTGTGCACAGGGTCGAGCAGCATGGCTTGAGCGTGGACGACGATGCAGCGTCCAAGATCCCAACCAATCTTCCTTCAATCGTCGATGGGTGAAAAGGAATCGAGTAAATATTTTTTATTTTATGACTTCCAATATCAAAACCTTTTCGATTCTTATTTTAGGTTCAAGATTCGTCTATTGGCGGCTCTTCGGATGATGAAGATTTATTAGGTGTCATTAGAGGTCCTTCTACTTTTGCCAATGCCTTCCTCTATATAGGTGACGACGATTTATTTCCCAATTAACGTCGAAGACACTTTAAAGACATGGATCATAATTTATTTCAGGTTTAGGAACAATTTCCCTTGGTTCAATCATATTTTTCGTAGGAACTGGTGAAAAAGGCTTTAAAACTCAAGAGCTGCGCTTAATCGGTCCAGCTTTAGCAGGTGAGTCTTCCATTATTCTTCATTAATCTTGCAAACATTTCTCAACTCGCTTCTCTCAGGAATTGGTGCAATATTTTGCATTCTTCGAATCTTATTCTGTGTCTGTCCTTCGCACTGTATAAGCCAACGTGACCGGAATAAAAAGAGTGCGAAAGTAGACGCTGATCATCGAACTTCCCTATTACGCGACACGAAGCGAGTGTCGATAGCAAAAGGACCGTACATAAATGTAAATGGATTCATCGATTTCCTTCTGTTCATGTTCACTCATTTCAAGTTTTTCTTTTTATTGCAGAGCAAAATTCCAATGTCAACATCGCAATCATCTCAATTTCCGCCAAAGTCGATAGTGAAACATAAATCATATGAAGGCGTCGAAGCACTTCGACAAATCGCCTCGACATCACTCTTCTTAGATAACGAACAAAAGGCGAACGGCCAAACGATACCAACCATTAAAGAACCTGATGAAGGTAAGCGAAGGGGAATGAGAATTGATTGTTGCATCTCAAGTTGATTTCATTGCAGAGCCACCGATCGAATTGAAGAAAATTGAGACGCTCAAAGTCGACACACTTAACGTTATTGATATCATGAGCATGACGGACGAAGAAACCGAACGCGAAATTCACCAAATAGATATTAATCAAGAAATTGTCATTCCAAATATCGAACCAATGTCTCTGTTCAGTGATGACGATGACAACGAGCATGAATCGGATAGCGAAGAGAATAACAAAACGAGTAAACTTCATCGACAAAGGCGTTCATTGAATCAATCGAAAGCAAAGGATTCCGAGATGTTGCTGATGGAGACGTCGCTGATATTCATGGATCCAAACTCCTTATCGCCACCGCCCTTCTCGCCGCCTCCTTTGCCTCTTAGTCCCAACACAAATATCATCACAACTTCGTTTAATCGACACGATGCTGATCTATCGTTGCCACTCAAATCGACGACAATGGATCCACCTCCAACAGGCGAACAAAGGAAACACCGTCATCATCATCATCACCATTCCCATCATCATCATAAGAATCATCATAAACATCGTCATTCGACAGCAGTAGGAGTTCAGCAAAAGGATAAGAACGAAGATCGAGGAGGTCCATCACACAAAGGCAGTCATCAACAGCCAGAAACAGAAATCGTTCTGAGTCCGTCAAAGCTCGGCCAATAGAAGAAGTCGACGAACGATAAAATTATATCTCTATTTATTAAATTTTTCAGGACAGCGCAGACGAAACATGAAAAGTATGAAAAGTTCCTTGAAAAGAATTTCTGTTTACCTCTTTGTTAACTCATGATGAAAAAAGAAAACAGTTAGAGAAGAATATTTATTTACATTCATGTTGAACGATCTAAGTTTAAGATTTCGATTTCACTCAACAAACAAAAAAAGAACAGCACGACGACGTTACTCAACTGATCAATTACTCTGCCAAGATGAAACTTGAAACATTTTTTTATTTACCGAACGAATATCACGAAACTAGTTATTCTAATAATTGCTGATACTTATAAGTGTGATTAGTGGGAAAAGCTTAAAAAGATTTGATCGAAAAAATAGCAAATAATTAAGACATCAAATCCCAAAAAAAGAAGATTTAAACTATTTTACTTATCTCTCATTTCAATTGCCTTTAACAGATATAAATTATTAATTAATGAGATAGAAGCTGCACAGATATCAATGATTTCTATATTTTTCTCCTCCTTTCCGCGTTAAGCTTAATGTTAGGACATATCGTTAATTTTGTTTCTATGAAATAAAAAGTTTGAATAAATTCACAACACATGAAGCAAAAAAATGAACTTTAACTTTATATATGAACAACTCAGCATATTATATACAAATCATGTCATTCAAACGCAAAAATACTGTAACAAATAAATGAAGAAAATGCGATTACAATGTTTCATTCATTATTGGAGCTTTGACATATTCCAAACATTTTGTAGAATCAAATCATTTTGCTTCTTCTTCTTATAGTCACAGAAGAACCACAAACAAGTTTCTCGCTTGCATTTGGATTGTTTTCGTTGGAGCTTTGAGCCGAGTACGTCGTCAGCATAACTACGTTTTCAAACAAAACTTTTGTTTGACATAAAAGCTTAAATACGAAAGCTCGATTACAAACTTTTTCGAAGCTTATAAGCACGAGAGAAATGCAAACTTAGAACACACATTCACTTCAAAAATGCCCAATTAATCTATTGCTCGGTGAATGGAACTGTGAGATTGTTGTGTTTGAATAAAACTTCCATGTTTCGTCGGAATAATTCAACTTTTGCCTCTTGATTGATCGTGAATTGAACGAGAATGATGACGTAAGTTGAAAGAGCTTTCACGATCTATTCAGGAAAAGAAAAAATTTCTTTTAAATTCTCTCAAGAACTTTTAAGAACTCACCGTAAAGATCAAAGTTGTATCGAGTGTGAATAAATTGCAAGCTGTGAATTTCACTTTCCGATGAAGAAGTTGCATTGACAATAAAGTTAATCGATTCTTCAAATCTTCGCTTTTAGTGACATTCAACAGTTTGTGAACACAAATCGCGGTTTTCTCACTTTCTTTGGATGCGGCCGCGCTTACATGAACAATCGCTAACACCGACAAGAAGTGCACAGCAATTTGATATGAGAAAAAAATTATAAACTCCACGGTACTGAAGTATTGTCCGGTATTGACGCTTCCGAGGATCGCACCGAATATGTAATATCTGTGGAGAGTTAGAGGAAACACTAATGCTATCACCGCAAATATATTTTCTGCGCCACTTCTTCTCTTACGTATTAAATGTGATTATTAGAAATGCAATCAAGACCGTCGTCAACATTTGTGCGCTGAAGTATTCCTCAACAAGAGAGCAAGCATCACATAACTCGTCGTGAATAGTCGATATATGATTTATGACCTCGCTGGTATTCCCTTGTGGGGCAACATAAAAGCTGCACATGCCGCAGGGCCGAACTATCTTGCATCTGATTTCGCTGTTGAACTTTTTTTGTTGACACAAGGTTTTTAAAATCTGAAAAGGATTTAAATTTGGGGTTTGTTCGTAACCATTGAGTCATTTAATTTCTTTGAAGTCTTCAAAACCTGGCGACAGCAAACTTCAACCTTGAACCGTCAAGTTCCGCCCAATTATTCTCAGAAAATCGAAATTGAAACCCTCCCGCATTCGTTATTTTGACGTTCAAAGTAAGTATCACTCACCTTATTTAAAAGAAGGAATCTCAATTTCATTTGTTTTACCAAACAGATAAACAAAACGACAATAATTGAGATGAAAACATTTGGCATGAAGAAGACAATCCAACAAGTGTAATTGGTTGAGATCCCAGCGAGTTCAAAGAGAATCCAACTACCGATCAAATACTTTGAGAAAGAAATAAATTCTTTAAACTATCAAGAACATTCAAGAACTCACAGTGTTGAAGAAAATAAATTTCACCAACAGAACGAGAAGGATAAACTTTAAAGTGCTCTTGTAATCCATTTCTATGCCAATCTCCTTAAGCTGCTCATCGATTTTCGCCATTAAATGAAACCATAAAACAAATTTACGTCGTTGAATCAAACTGTACAGGAAGACTGTGCAGATTCCAATCAATCCAATGCAAAGTTGAAGAGTGTCGCCGAGAACAGAGATTTCCGTTTTAAAAAAATATGAGACGATACTCTCGTGAAGTGTGATGGTCTTGAAATAGCAGAAGCCAAACAATGATAAATGAATAATTAAAATTGTGAATCCGAAGAAGCTAATTTGTAATCTTGAGCTTCTATCGCTTGTAATCTTGTAAGGAACAATTCCGGAAACGAGAGATAATTTGAGAAGAGGCCGTTGAGCCGTGTAAATATCTGTCGGATTCATAAAGTCTTTAAACGGATTCCACATCACACAAACTTTTCGACTTTAAGTCTTTACACTTTGGACGCTAAAAGGAAACTGAAGTAGAATAATTTCCTCGCTAAAAAGGAATCTCATCCTACGAAGAGATAACGAAGATTGCGCGCATGTGTTTCATTTTCATTTGCATCAAACGAGTGATTTAGGATCACACTTAGTTAAGAAAATTGTCGAGGAAAAGAGAATTTCCAATTAAAACTTAGAGTGAAGTAATCGAACCTTGAAATTTATCGATGAAATTGTGATTTAGTTCCACTTTCAGACGATCGAATCAATTAGGAAGTGACGGAATGCAAGAGCTTTGGTCTATTGAGCTTTGCATAATGGTCAATGACATTGAGAAATATTTCTCTTTACTCGCGACTCTCGAAAACAAGCTCAACTAGACGCTAGCGCATCCCAATGCAGTCGCAAGTCAATAAGAACCTGTTTAAGCTGCGAGAGAGCAACTCAACAAAAGTGAAAAGATTTCTTCACATTGCTCACATTAGGAGAAAAGTTGTTTTTCAATTAGTGAAAAAATCAAATATTTTCGATCTCGAACGTCGTCGTAGTTGTTTCTTGTCATTATTTGCAGAAGAAATAGAAATTATTGTTTTAATTCCCTTTCAGAAACTTTACATTTCACTTTCGATATCGACGATAGAGAAGAAGAAATCGTTTTCATTTTCATCGGAGAGGGCATGGAAATGTCTTCAAAATACGTTAGCTTGAACTGAGATTGATAGTTGAAGAGCTTCGGTCTAGCTCTATAAATAGCTTTATGAAATTACATCGCAAGACGAGTCTCACGTCGTCTCGACGAAGCTTCGGATGATTTAATCCTCCTTGAGCGCCTTCAATCGATGCATAATTGAAGATGGTTCGGCGGGCTGAATAGTGAATGTGTAGAGTGAGAGAGACTCCAAAACAAAAAAAGAGGGGAAATGTAGGAGGTTCGAGTGTGTTTGTTGAATCTCCCAATGTAGGTTAACAAACTCACTTCAGCACCCGTTAGCTTTAGAAACTCGCTCGATCTTCTTACTAATCATTGCAGCATCATAATCATTAGATCGAGTCAAATCTGTCGCGTGAAGTTTAAGGAGGAACAAAAAAAATTTGATAGCCGCTCGTGTCGCCTCGAGATCTATTTTTGACAAAACATTCCGCCGACATCACGATAACAACAAACAAAGCTTTGTCTCATAACAAATTGACGCATTAATTATCTAAAAGTCGGCATGGCAAACAAAGCGAACAAAAAAAGTTCAAGTTGAAATTTTGACTTCAAAGTCCAAGACAATTCCTAAGAACTCAATTAAGACGTTCTTTCAAAAATGTTTAAAAAAGGTTTCTCGTTCTCCTCATTGAAATTCAAGAACGACAACTGCATATAATAAATGTGAATGAATTATGATTTTGCATGCAGTTCCCATACCAACAGCAATTACATCAAAAACGTGAGCATCGAGCTCTATGAAAAATCTCCGCGCACACATTCGTGCGAAAAATCAAGAAGAAACCGTAAATATTTTTCGGTTTTTTTTTCTGTTGGAGACAACACCACAAGTTGCTGTAAGTAAGCTTATAAAGCAAGGTACATTTGGCGTGAGCAGTCAGTCTCTTGCAAGCCTTTCATTCGTTCAGTGGTTAAAATCAAAGTAACAACTGATTAGTTGAGTTTTCTTTCGTGAAAAGACTTTTACAAATCAATCGTTAACAATCTCAGGTAGGTCAGACTTTAGTGTTATCATAAGACGAGAAAAGGTCTTAAGTGAAACCGTTAGAGCTTCTTTTTAAAATCTAAACATAAATCCAAATAGAGAGTGATGAAGAAATTAAAGCGATCATGTGAAAATTGTAACATTAATTAGATCAGCTAGCGGTCTTTGAGATCGACGAAAGCATAAAGTTTCATGATGAAGCAATTGAGATTCTGTCGCCGAAGAACGT
>CP093829.1:6393337-6582337 GCA_033063855.1 Smittia aterrima
GTTGTAGCTACAAGCATCACATATGTTTGGTTTATTAGTGCGAAGACGACGAGAACCACTCGAGACGAGCGAGAGGGAAGACGTTGAGGATAAACAAGCCAGAAGGAACCAACAAAACAGACAGATATTAAAACTATTAAACACCTGTCATTATGTTAGTGCACGGAATGAATTTCAAAACTTATTTTATTCTTTTCGTGTTCCTCTCGTTTCGTTCATCGTCAAAATGGAAGATGATTCTTCGTCGGTTGTTTCGTGGGGGATAATAATGGATTAATGATTATTGAGTAGACGAATGAAGAATATCCCGATGCCTCACCTCGACAGAGAGCTGTACATTTGGATGTCCCGTTCATCGCGCGGAAACGAGTAGAAAATGATTTTCTGTTGCACTGGCTCGGGTATGCGATCATACTTTTCCTCGACTCGTTGAAACGGCTCATTTTCCGCGACGATCCTTGCCGAGATGTCAAGCAAAGAGTCGGGTGTACTTTGATTAGCGTAGCTGACTTTATTGCGATTCGTGAAATCATCGCTCATTGTTAAAACGTTTCGGAACAATGAATCCTCCTTTTCACCAGAAAATTATGATTCAACGTTTGCTTCCGCCACCGAGCGAAGAAAATATCACTTGATTTATCGGAAACCTTTTAAATTCCACACACAGCGTACGAATTAAATGTTTCTTTGTAAATTATTCAGATATCTAAAAGCCATTTTTATTATTTTTGAAATTCAAGTTGTTCGGCTCATAATAAAATCATAAAAAAAAGATGTAGAGGAGAGAGAGGCTCATTAATTTTCCTATACGGGGCGCACACACAAAGACACACCAAAGCGATGTTTAATTTATTTCACTCTTTTGCACAATCGAAAGCCACTGCAGAATGATGCTAATCGAAGAATTATGAGTCTATCGATTTTTCCAAACCATAAAAGTTTGCTCCTTCCATTGCACTTATTGAGGATTAATTATTTAAATTAGGCAAATTTTCGTCCATTTTCTCGAAAATGGAATTCACGATTTTCTGTTTCTTTCGGACTGTTCTTTCACTTTACTCCATGGAATTGTCGATTTGTATACGAAAACACACTCATCTATCCGATTTTGAAGTTCTAAATGAGACTTTAACTTAGTTTTTTCTTCAAATTTTCACAGAACTTAAAATGTTTCTCCGTAATTTATCGTTTTATTTATTTTTTATTGATATTGTGCAACGACTCAGTTGTGGGACGGTTTTCAATTCGGGACAGAGCGAACATCTGATGCTCGTCGATGAGGGTAAAAATGAACTTGCACTGCGACTGAACCGTCTCGAGTTGTCGACTTTACTCCTTAGTTTCGATTTCGTTCAGTAAATTGTTCGTTTCGTTTCATTTCGTTTCAGAAACTCAACAAATGTTAGAAGATAAAAACTTGGAAATTAAATGAAATTGATGAATATAATGAGACTCTTTTATAAATTAATTAATATCCTTGATCTGAAGAAAGAAATAAAATAAAATTTATTTAAATTAATTGAAATTAATCGAGCATAACAAGCATGTCAGTGGTGAGTTTGTAAATTCAAAGCGTGGTGAGAATCTTCTAGAAACATTAAATCGCAGAACAACAAAATCATTTATTTCTCGTTTACCTTACAAAATAAATAAAAATGAGTGAAGGAGACGATGCCAATCAGCCACGGCAACCTCATAATCTTCAAGGGCTCTTGAAGTTTGCGATGGAAGGTAAAAATGAAAGAAATTTCTGGAATTTCATAAAAATTTATTGAAACCTTCAAATAAATTTCAGCTACAAAAGATGAAGACACAACAGGACCATCACGATTCCATAGTATGTCAGCAGAGGATCGCAAATTCCTCGAAGAAGCTTTAAAGTCAATGACAGTCGATGTTATCGAAGAATTGAATCGAGCGATGAAAACATTGACAGGAGGAAATGCATCTGAAGAAGATCAGGTCCAAGCTCTTGAAGTGGTCACGAGTTTTGTTGCAGATATTGACACAGCAAACGGTAAAACTTGAATCATCTCCTGAAGTGAAATCAAACTTATCGATGACTCATTCTTTTAGATTTCTTCAAGATCGGCGGCTTTTGCATCATCCTCCCATGTCTCAACTCACAATACGCCGAAGTCAGAAGTGAAACTGCTTTACTCGTTGGTGAACTTGCTCAAAACAATCCATTTTGCCAGCAGCACTTGTTAGACCTCAACATTCTAACAAAACTAATTGAACTGTTGACCGACGAGGCCGAAGTATCGAGTCATGCCTTCCACGCAATTTCTTGCATTGTAAGAAGCTTCGAACCTGGCATGAAAGCTTTCGTGAGCATGGGTGGACTCGAATGTCTTTTGAGCATAATTGAAAATCAAGAAAACGAGAAACTGATCATCAAAGCAATGTTTCTCATGAATTCATTTGTTCAGGAGTCACCAGCTGTTCGAGATGAACTAATCAAATTCAAAGGGATTGAGAAGATCATCTCAACAATTCCACTCAAGAATAAGAGTGAATATAGCACCAGACTTGAACAAACATTAGCGGCCCTTACCAGTCTCATCGAAAGCGAAGAGTCGGTCAAGATTTGTCGAAACAACAATTTGGAACTTGAATCTAAACTTAAGGATATCATTGCAGCAGGAGATGGAAAGGAAGAATGTCAAGTAAGTTGAAAGTCCAACTCTGCTTTGGTAGAAAACATTTGCTCGAGATCTGTTCTAAAATTAAACAATCCGTTCGTTGATCTCTGACAGATCGAGACTAGAAAGTCGCAAGTTTCAGGAAACCGTAAATTTTCCAAACGACTTGTCTGCTAATTTGCACAAATGTTCTTTAATTTTAGAATCTAATGGAGGAATTTTCTTTTCTTTTTACTCAACAGGAACAAGTCGAATTCAGTCGAAAGCTGCTGGAACGAGTCTTCGATGCTTAAAATTAATTGAGGAAATTCCTTCTTTTCTTATTCGCGACAACAAATTAAATTCAGCCAGACTTTGCTGAAACGGGTTTCGAGTGAATTTCAATGTTTGGAAGAAATAAAATGGAAATAAAATTAAACTGTTGCAAAAAGAACAATTTTCGGGAACGAAGAAATCTTCTTTCAGCTGTTCGCCACTCAAAAAATCATTTCAAGTCGCAATCTACACGCGGACTTCCGAGAATAATCAGAACAATAAATGCGACGACAAATGAAAAATTCGCATCGTTTCATCAAGATGAGGCCGTTTACCTTGAAAGAAAGGCGAAAGGGATCGACGATGTTTGCAGACAGACGGCGGCCAAGGCAAAGATATAATCAACCTTTGTCGACTCTTTCTTCAAAGGAAATGTCAAATGTTCTCATTTCTGAGATCTTCGCCCTGAGTCAGTTGCCACGCGACAATTCACCTGAAAATATTTTTACTCAACGCGCTTTTTCACGGAAACTTATTTTTTGGAGGTCAAAGAAAATCGTGTGTCGATTATGTTGCCAAAAGTCTGATCACGATCTCGGCTCGTTTGGCACGACAGGAGAAAGCGAGAGATGGCGATTAAATTACGTTGCTAACAAGACAGCTGATCATGAAGGTCAAAGGTAAAGAAATGATTCGTTGTACTCAACGAAAGTGCTCTGACTTCCCTACTTGAACTAAATTGATCGACATAACTGACATCGCACCGCGCGAATTTCGTCTTGAAGTTCACATCGTTTTGCGAGTCAATTTTCCTTCTATTTTTCGTCCTGCTTTGTTTCGCGATCGCGAAAATCTTCTACGTCTCTCGCTGTCTCACTCCGATCCAAGAGGAAATTTGAAAGATCGTTCTGATGAAATGAAAACAAAAACAGATTTCTCCAAATGCCAGTCGCACTCGACAGAGATCTCATTCTTCAAGTGAAAGTTGATCAGTGAAGACAGTTAGTGAATAGAAAAAAGAATTTTCCTCACAAAGGGAAAATAGAATAAAGAAAAGAAAATAATTGAAGGAACTTTAGAATTATTTTTTGAAAGTGAAAACGAACAAGACAAATAAAGAAAACTTGGAACAAATCGAAAGACTGAAAATAAAGTTTTCGAAAAAAGTGAAAAGTTCTAGAAATTTAACACTGAAACTTAAATAAAGTTAGTACAAAGCTCTCGTTTGTCTCTCATTTTAAATTCAGTTCAATGAAGCTCGCAAATCAAAAGAGAAAATCTTGCTACGCAGAACTTCTTTGTTTGAGAAAGCTTCGCGATTATCAAGTTCGAGAGTTCGTTCAACCAACTTTTCTACGCAATTTTCACGCCGATGAGAAATGATTGTCTCGAGTTATTTCGTTCTCGGTCAATTTTCCCATCAGTCAGCAATCTTTTTTAAAACTTAAGTAAAAGAATTATTTCCGTGATCTTCGCTAATACGAAAAATGATTTTTCCTGGTTTCGTCTGTTCTGATTTTCTCGGAAAACAGAGTTTTTGTTTATTTTTTTAAAGTTTCATTACTTTTTGTTTGAAAACAAAAACTCAGCTGGTTCGACAGAAGTTTCGAGTCTTAATCAAGTTCAATCGCTTTTGGCTTTTATCCGCATCGGAGATTATCCGCGTTCGTTATTCTAACGAAGCGACAAGAAAAACAATTGAAATTGCGTCTCGATTCGGGAAAGTCTAATTATAATTAATCATTCACTTTTGCTCTTTTCGATGTTTTCCCCCGATTTATGGCGCAATTCTCAAAGCCTGAGAGGGAAAACAGTTCGCGGTTCGTTGAGCGTTTTGTTGTGAAAGATCACGAGCATTTAAAGCTTCACATCGTCACGATTAAAAATTAAACGAAACATCAAACGAGAATCGCAGTTGATGAAAAAATCGTCATGCAGACTTGTCGACGCCCCGATTCGCGACTCTTGCGAAATTTCGTATTTTCATCCAAGATTGTCTCATCGCTTAAGTGAAACTCTTCGAAGAGGAAGCTTCTCATTGAGGGAAACATGATGACACTTTACTCGTGTCGAAATGATTCCAAAGTCCCAGGAAATTTATTTTCTGTTTTGAATATTTCTTCTTCCTGCAAAAACAATTTAAGGGAAAACTACGCTGCTTGATCACTAGAGAAAAATAAAGGAGATTAAGTAATTTTCCGAAGAGTTTTTTTGTTATCGTGGAAAAATAAAATCTTTTGAAGAAGAATCAAAAAATACAGAATTACCGAACATAATATTCAATCAGTATTGATAACAATTCTTGAGATTCGAACTCATGATCTTTCTCTTACGAAGAGCTTCACCCTAATACGCATTCTCTTTGCGTTCAAATCGCTTTGATTTAAATTTAGCTATTTCACCTTTAAGTTCTCTCATCTCTCTCTCATCATCTTGTTAAATTTATCAGAAAAACATTTTCGCATGAAAACTCGGACTTTTCTTCAGTTTTCATCGGATAATAAAAGCGAAATCGTTAAGCTCTTGAATACTACGTCGGAAATATTTAACTTCAAAGTGAAAAATCGGAAAAATATCAAAACAATGGACAACTATCGAGGTTTGTCGGCTCGCGAAAATTTATTGCATAAGATTAATTTGTGATCAAATTGTAGAAAGAAAGCGAAGCTCTTTGTCATTCACCTCACAGACTTCCGTCGTAAACTTGAGTTTTCACTCCATTCAATTAGTTCAGCGATTAAAATCTTTTACGTCGCGGAAAATTTGTGAAAATCTCAAATGACCTTGTTCCAAGTAGAGCTCGCATTAATCGCCTACAATAAAGAAACTCTCTGACGTTGATTCGATGGAAAGCATCGACGATGATAAAAACAACAATGAGCGCAGTTGAATAATTATTCGATCGCTTTATAAATAAATTAGAGATTTCCCAAAAATAAACTTCTCAAGTTAAAATAGAAAAAGGGAAAACTTTGACCGAGTTCGTCGTTGAAACAATGGAAATGTTTATATTTGAAATCAGATGTGTCCCGCTTTTGTTGACGGCTTCTGACATGATATCCTCGAGCATCTGGCGAGTGAACGATATTTCAATTTGTTCACTCTCTGTAGACGCATCATCAGACACAGAGGCTTATACAAACTCTTCAGGATTGCTCTTAATTTCTTTCACTTCATGGATCTCGATCCGTTCGACGATGAAGAACTTCCGCCACTTATTGATACACAAACTAATCTACCAATATCGTTCAATGTAGGAAGAACGATCGCGATGCCTTCGGAGTGCACAACCAACCCGTTGCAACGAGCTCTGGCCGATTCCATCATCAGAATGGTTTCGTTGGACGAGTTGAGAATTCTGTTTGCTTGCGGTGCAAAGGTAAGTGACTTGTGAAGGTCATGACCTCGAATTTTCACGATTTTCTCGCTTTAAGGTAAACGAACCAGTCACTCAGGGCCTTTGTGCTTTGCACTACGCTGTCTGGCAGAAGAATATCGCAGCAATAAATTTGTTGTTAGTTCGTGGCGCCGACATCAATAAAATCGACGATTGCGGTTATTCAGCATTGCATCTCGCAGCTGAGCATGGATATTCTGAGATTTGCAAGATTCTTCTTGATGGAGGAGCGAAAGTCGATTATCGTGAACCAACAGAGGAAATATTTCCACGAACGACATTGTGTGATGAGCCACTGAGACTTGCATTGAGAAACAAACATTATGTAAGTGAAAATTCTCCAGAATTTGTCTCAGATCGTAAAAATTTTCTCTTTTAGGATGTTGCCAGATTACTTCTCGAACGTGGCGCGGATCCAAATAAAAGATATTTCTTTGGAGCAGAAATTAACTTGGCAAACGACATCGAATCACTTGAACTTCTTTTGAACTTCGGTGCAAACACAGAAACCCGCGATCGCTCAGGTTTAACGCCTTTGATGCGATACGCTCGTTCATCGACTGGAATGGAAGCAGTTCTCTTGCTCTTGAAATTTGGAGCTGATGTGAACGCAATGGCTGATGGACGAAACGACTTCAGAACTGTTCTTCATTACGCAATTTTATCAGGTAAACTGAATTCTCCCTGAGTTGACACATCGAGTGGCTTTTCTTGAATTCAAAAATTTCCAAATGAAATTGGAACAAACGAATTTCCTCGACTAATTTATTTTTGTTTTTCTTTTTAAAACTCACGCTGCGACTCACTAATCAACTAATTTAGGAGCGGAATATACTGTTAAGGGTAATAATCTTTCTAATCAAAGTCATCCGCGTGAAAAATCCATAAACAAGTCGTTTCCCATTCCCACACTTTGCTCTTTGATTTGCTTTGAATAACTAAATTTTCATTGCCGAAGAAATTCATTAAAAATCATAATTTATAGGAAATATGGGCTTGGTTACATTGCTGCTTAAACAAGGAGCGAAGGTCGACGTTCAACCACCAGCACCCGAACCAGATCGTGCGTCACCTCTCGATTTGGCAGTTTTGCGTGGAGACCCAAACTTAGTTCGAATGTTGCTCGAGCATGGAGCAAATGTCAATCGCTGTAGTCCAATCATCGGTTCACCTCTTCATGTTGCGTGTGCTGATAAGATATTGCACAGAGTAGAAATCATGAAGGTGAGGAGACGAAAACTGAATTTTATTCATAAAATATTTAAATATTTTCTCTTCAGATGCTACTTTCGTATGGCGCTAATCCAAATATTCGCGTTTATGGTGAAATGGGAACAAACGCAACTTTACGTCCACCATTAGCCGAACTTCTAATCAGCAACGAAAACGTTCAAATGGAGGAAGTGAAGCTTCTTCTCAAGCACGGCGCTCGTGTGATCATGAAGACTCAATTTAGAGATCCCGATGGATTGTTAAACTGTTTGTCAAATCTCACCGGCGACTCTCCTGTTTTCCTTTACCTTCTCGAGTCTGCTGAAGAGTTCGATCCTTGCATGATCCGACGCAATCCACACCTCAACATGCGACAGAGATCACTGTTGCTTGAAAAATCGTCAGCACCTCTTTCCCTTCAATCACTTTCCCGCACATTCTTCCGCAAACTCTTCGGCCGTGAACTTCCCGAGAAGGTTCCGTCACTTGAAATCGCTCATATGCTTCACAAATATCTTCTTTTTGAAACATATTAAAGTGAGAATTAAACTTATTTGGTGTCTAAGACTTTCGCATAAATGATGAGACTTGAATCTTAGTTTTTGGCAAACTTTTCATTGTGGAAAAGTTTTTTAACTTTAAATATTTTTCTTTATGATTTTTGGCATCCTCGAAAAGGAAAACTTTGATTTATTTCTGAAACTTAACGATTATTTGAATGGAGAAGTTGTTTACTGCCTCAAGTATTCAACCGAGAGAGATCACTCGGAAAATATTTTGTTTAATTAATAGAGGAACTAAAAGTTGTGAAACAATTGTGATATATGTTAGGTCAGGTGACTACTTACTTAGCAGAAAGAGAGAAAATCTCGTCGCGATCAGTCGATGCAGAGAAATTTTTTAAGGCGACAGGCGCGCCATGAACTTCAAACTTGTGAAAGAATTATCTTGTCCGACCTACGCTTTGCCCATCAGAATCTTTTTGAAGAAAACGAAACAACGTTTCAAGGAAAGATTGCACTGATCAATCGAGATGATCTCAAATCCTTTTCTATTTTGTAATTGAATTTTAATTCAAAGATTTTTGTGTAAAAAATGTTTTTTGAATAAAAGAGAGAATAATCTTTTTCAATAGCAAAGAAATTGTGTTGACATCTTATGATTTGCAAATATTTTTTGTCTTTAATAAAAAAAAATCGCTATAAAAAGCGACGATTGTTTATTTATTTGGACTTAGGTTCATCTCAAATGAGTCAATCGCACCAAAAACATTTTAGCCACCTCCCCAGTTGTCCGAATCGAGAACTTACCATCGTCACACGCGATACCTTAGCGTTTTTCGGTTCGTGTGTCAAGTTAGTTTAAGTTAAATTGTCAACCGGGTCGGTCGTGCATCAAATAAAATTTAAAATGTGGATTGCCTTATCGCTCATTGCACTCGTTGTGATCCTCGTATCATATTTTTGTTCATGGAAATCGGGAAACTCGGTGGACGAGAATAAAAAATCGATAAAACTTTACCTCATCTTAAAAGCGATTTATCAATTTTGCTTCGTTCTTAAGAGTGAAGATCGTCTCGATGCTTTCAAGTTGATTCATAAGTTTTTTCCACGCTACACTCGGATTAAGTTCTTCAAGTTCGATTTCCTCTGCATTTATGATCCGGAATTGTGTAAAAAGGTTTTCAATTCTCAAAGTGCTTGTCAACGACCTTATCGCAATTGCTTAAAACTTGAATATGGATTGTTGGCCTCTGAGTGTGAGTAGTGCGAGAAAAAGTGAAAGAAGTGATAATTTGACCTTCAATCACGATTTGCAGATAACTATTGGAAGACGTCACGGAAACACTTGAACATGGCATTCAATTTAAACGTTCTCAAAGGATTCATTCCGATCTTTGATCAATACACTTCAATTGTTGTCAAGGACATGGAGAAACATCTTGACGGAGAACCATTCGACCTACTCTTTCCACTGGCTAAGTTAACCGCTCGTTCTGTCGCAGGTGAGAATTGTTTGATTGCCATGAGACAACAAGAAGTTCAACCGACTACTTAAGCTTAACAATGTCAATGGCTCATCGAATTCTTTGGAGCTCTTTGTCTTCCTACACTAAATGATTTGTTCCGTTTATAATCTTTTATTGTTTTGTGAAATTCTTGAAACAGAGGAAAACGTTCTGATCTGAACATAAAACTTGATAACTCACGACATTCCTTGAAATCTAATTTTTAAATTTTTTATTTTATCAGCCACGTGTCTTAACGTCCAAGGAGTCGAAACCAAATCATATCAGACAATGATTGATTCAATTAATTTGTAAGTTCTTTATTTTTAAAACCGAAACTACAAATAACGAATTTATTTTCTTAGATCTCTTGACATCATGTTCAAGCGAGTCATCACGCCTTTTTACAGCTACGATTGCATCTTCAAGTTAACACCCGAGTAAGAAAGAAAACATAAATGGTCAATTTTAGATTGACAAATGATTTCTTTTCAGCTACAAACGCGAATATGAAGCGAGAAAATTTATTATGGATTATGGCGATGAACTTATTGCGGTTGCAAGAAAGCAACGTGAAATAGAAGACAAGATCGTCGATGAAAATGGCAATTTGCCTAATAAGAAAGATATGAAAGTGAATTATATAATCGATCAATTGGTGAACCATGAGGTGAGTTCAATAAATTTGATTTTAGGTGTTTTCTAATAAATCAAATTTTAGGAGAAATTTACTGATCAAGAAATTCGCGAACACATTATGGTGCTCATGATAACTGCATCGGAAACCTCAGCAAATGTCGTCGCGACCATCCTCGTCTACCTCGCAATCTTCCAAGACATCCAACAAAAAGTCTTCGACGAAATTAACGAAGTTTTCTCAGACGAAAACGTTCCGGTTGATTACGACAACATTTGTCAACTGAAATATTTGGAAAAGGTTTACAAAGAGACGCTCCGACTTTTTTCGCCGATTCCCATATCGGGTCGAGAATTGGTTGACGAGCTTGACATCGGTTTCGATAAGCCGCTCAAAAAGGGAACAAACATATTCATCTTTCATTATGTTTTGCATCACAGACGAGACATTTGGGGAAAAGACGCCGATAAATTTAATCCGGAGAGATTCTCACCTGAAGAATGTGCAACGAGAGATCCTTACTGCTTCTTACCATTCGGTGCTGTAAGTTTAATTTTAAATCAATCAAGGAGATTTTAATGAATTTCCTTTCTTAGGGACCTCGAATGTGCATCGGAAATCGGTTTGCTAACTTATCAACTAAAGTCGAGGTAATGAAATTCATCAAAGCTTACAAGTTCTCAACAAATTTGACAGAGAAAGACATGAAGATGAAGATGGCACTTACTGGAAAGATGGCAGAGAAGCATATTGTGTCGATTGAAAAGAGAAATTGATTTACTTAATAAAAGATTTATTTGAGAATCGTTTAAACAACACTTGAAGCTCCTCTTAATGTTAGATATCCTTTGACAATGTCTGATGGCATCTTCTTGACTGTTTGATACTCGTCGGTGTTGCTGTAGTAAAGTTTTGAATGAGGATCGCAGTAGTTTCCGACGAGGCCAGAGAGATCCGAATATTTCTTGGGTGGTCGGAATGATGGTGGAGCGTTTATCGTGGAATCTAAATAACTTTATTGATGAGTACGTGAAGATTTAAGTTTATTTCAATGAACTTACAAAGAACGGCATCGCAGTTCAGTCCGTAAAGATTTCTCTCAGTTGTTTGAATCTGTTTCAGCGACTTCCACATTCTCTTCTTTGGTCCAGGTTCTTGAAGAGTTTTATTTTTAAATACTGGCATCGTGTCCATTGTAAAAGCGAGTTAAATGATTTGTTGAAATTGCGATTTGTTTACTTTTTTAATTTGAAGGGGATACTCAATCTCTAAAAATATTGAACACGTTTCAGGAAAGAACACGTCGAGGATCGAATAAACGTTGATCGAGATTGACTTTAGTTAGATCGAATTAAGTGTGTGAATCAAAAACCTTCAGAAATAAATAGGAAACTTTTTCCCAAAGAATTGCCAAGTGAAGTTTAAATCAAACTATTTAGTTTGATAAGTGCAATGTGTTTATTAGTGATTTGGTTTGATTTAAAAAAAAGTTTGATTTTTCTGCACAATTCATCAATTTGGAGTGAACAAGTGATGAACTTGTATGAATATTGAAATGATTCTGGCGAAAAATTTCTTCGTGTCTTATTGTTTTTCAGCAGTAAGAAATTTTTGGTCTACAGACGAAAACTTTAAATTTAGATTCTAACACAAAACGTGCTCACAATTATTCAACGTGCATTTAATAGTTTCATATATTTTATGTTTCAAGGTAAACTCGAGATTTATATTGAGATTAATTCGTGCAATAATTTGCTACGTGCTTAATTATATTTTGAGTTATTAAATTTACATGTGAATAACTCTTATGTTCGTCGTTGGCTAGTCCGGAACTGGTTGGCTTCATCGCTTATATTTATTTAAATTGATTAAGTTATGAGAAATTCTAGGTGAATAGATTTCTTTATTAAGCTCAGGATCTTCACAGGAGGAATGAAATACTTCAAATCAGAAATAAAGAAAAGAAGGAGACGTAAACATGAGATTTAGCAAAAGCTAAAACTGTTCCGAGAGGAAAAGCTAACAATAATCAATGTTGGTTTTCGTTTGGCTCGCCGTTCATCACGGCGCAGTCTTTCTTGCTCGGCTCGTCGACCATCTTGGCGTTTCATACACAACCAATCTTTAAAAAGGCCTTCAGTTTATTATTATCACTCAAACCATTCAAATCTCACCGGTTGCGCTCTGAAAGAACATCGCTTCAAAGAATTCAAAATTGAAAAATCTTCTTTTGGTATCCAACTAATCACTCTTGATCAAGTAAGCGTAAAAATGTTCGACATGGAATTCACTATTGCAACCCAAAACAACGTAACCGCCGATCTTGCAAAAATCAAAAAGCACGTAAAATCATTTAGAGATCTTTGCAATAACAAACCTCGCTCATATTCTCGCTCATCTCATCTCTCAGGAAATTAAAAGCAGCCAAAATCATCTTGAAAGATTACGGCTTCAAGAAATAAACAAACAAGCTAAAATTTTCGAAACTCTCGCTTCGATCGTTGTTGTAGGCTCCGTTGGTCTCTTGCATGTTATAAAAGGCTCAGGGGCAGCAAATTTAGCTCAATTTTAGTTCAATAAACAATTTCTAATGTAATCAAATAAAAAATCAAAAATATTTCAATTTTTTAAGAACTTTAACGTATCAAGAATCTTTAGTAGTTGCATTCACTACAAAGGTTCAAGAACCAACAAAGCCACTTCAGAAAACTGTTCGCTTGCCTCCTCTCGAGGTCCTAATATTCGACGGAGATGCAAGGGAGTTCGAAAAATTCCGATCCATGTTCAAAGCCATGTACGATGGAGCTGCAATGACTAATGTAGAACGGCTAGTTCAACTCAGAGAAAGACTGTTTGGTGACGCTTTAAAAACGGTAGATAAATCAAATTTGTATCAAGAAAATTACGCAATCGCATGGCACCTTTTAAACAAACGCTTCGACAATCCGAGAAAATTGTTTGAAATTCTAATGACCGACATTCAAGAGCATCCGAATGTAAAACCGAAAAATGCGAAAAGTCTTTGCGATTTGTCTCAACTGTTCTCAAGCGTGAGATACAACCTGGAAGCAATCAACGTTCCGTGAAATGATAGCCTCACACTAAGAAGAAACGATAAGCTATCATAAACTAAGAATAAGTCTCATCCCTCACAGACAAAAATTAGCATAAGATAACAATTATCTCTAGAATTTTAAGTATAAAACTCACAAAAAACAAGAGTGTTATTAAATATTTTCAGAAGTGGTCAAACGGTCTTTTTCAAGACCAAGTGAATATCAATCGAATCCTATAAAGGAAATTCGTTCAGTGGCCTTCGAGCCTGAAAATTAGTGCAAGTTTAAAAGTGAAAAGACAGGGCCCGTCGTAATCACCACAACGTTCCCACAAGGAGTGGGTAAGTAATCGCAGTGTATCTTTAAAAGTTATTAAAATTAAAATCAAGTTTTCTTTTTCTGCGAGGAGCATTAAATCAAACAAATCAAAATTAAATTTTCTTTCGCTTAACAGCGAAGAATCAAAGTTAAAAGCCTCAATTTTTATTCCTTGCTAAAAAGCAGGAACAAATTTAATTCATTATCTATAATAAAATTATGAAAGTTGTAATAGAGAAATCAAAATAATATTAAGTTTGTAATTAAAAAGAAATAAATAAAATTCTTAAAAATAAATCAAAATGTTTTACGGATTTCACTTTTCATATTTTCAGTCTAACTTTCAGATTGTTTTTTTTTTCAGCGAGACAACAGCAAATCTCTAAAGATTAAATCAATTTTTTTCATGTATGAACTTTAGAAGAGAAAACATATTTACGAATTAAAGTTTTCAGCTGATAAATAAAACTTTTGGCAAAGAAATCAAAGTTTTGTTATTTGTCTTTCTCTTCGTTCAGTTTTATTATCCGATTTAATTTTAAAACAAACAAATATTAAGTTGACGAAAAATTGGAACATTTTGATTTTGCGAGTTGACGATAAAATAAGTACTCATTTAATTATTACTTTTTTGATTTAAGTAAAGACGAATTCACGAAAAAAAATTCACGCGTGTTGAAAAGCTCTTGCACATTTTCACAACATTACATGTACTCGATTGATACATTCGATCGAGTGACCACGTTGGCAAGCAATTTATTCAAGTTGAATAAAAAGGCTAGAACAGTGGAAAAATTGGGAAAGCAGTTGGAGCTTCTTCAAAGCTACATCCGCACCATTGAGGACAATCATAAATTGATTGTCAAATTTACAACCCCGCCTCCGCTGGATTACGAAGCTAATTATTTAGAAATCATAAGGTTAACAAAGAAATGCTTCGCATTCTTCAAGAAATTTGCCCCTTCCATATTCAGAATTCAAAGTGTCAACTTCTTTCAAGTCCTCTCATTCGATAAGTGTTCAAAAGGTCTTTATCAAGACCACGTGATCAGCAATGGATTTCTGCTTCAGGAAATTCAAGCACCGATAAAAACTAGAAATAATAAACCTTCTACATTTCAATCATGAAAGTGTCAACTTCATGTATAGACCACGTAATTGAATTAAACATTCTGAGGAATAAAAATAAAAAATCAAAAATATTTCAATTTTTTAAGAACCTAAACTTAGTCTCATTGACGTTTCATAAAAATGTCTGTTTTATCTATTAGATAAACATTTGCATCTCATTAAATAAATCCAGACATCCATAAAAACTTCCCCTAAAAAAGATCTAATTGCACTTAGAATTCCAATAGCAATAAATCAAATGCATTTCGTTCTCATTAAGAGACGAAATGCATCCATTAAGCCATAAAGAAAAGAGGATTAACCGACAAAAAGGTTTTCCCGAATTGCCTTTCGTCTGTAAAGGATCATAAAAAGAATTCATTCTTCAACCAAGAAACATCGTGTGCTTTCAAGTTTAACAATCCAAAGTGTTCAATCAAAAGTCTTTTTCAAGACTACTGCTTAATTTTAACAATAAATCAAAGCGAAGAAGAAGGAAGAAACAAAAGAAGAACATTTTTATAAGCCGCTTTTAGTTTTATGATGCTAAAAATCCTCCCTATTTTCTTTCCTTCGTTCGACCATAAACTTTACATTTCTTATAGCACTTTCAGTGCAATAAACAGATTTAGCAAAATTCTAGACTAAGATAAGCTATCATAAAGACTTAGACGTCTCGTCCTTCTGACAATAAATTAGCATAATAACTACATTAGTTAAGTCTTTTTTGTCTTCACTTAAAAGAAATCCAGAAATAAAGAATTCAGTCTTTGACGGCGATGCAAAAACCAAATACAAACTATCATCACAACTCTGGAAGCAGGATGCATTCCGTTGACGAAGTGGATGTCTAACAATGAAGAAGTACTCGCAAACATTCCAGCCGAAAACCGCTTGACAGCCTATCGTGAAATCAGTGACGACAACCCGAACTTGAAAATGCTAGGAGTAGTCTACAATCTTCAGGAAGACTTCTATTCGTTTAAAATTCGCGAAATCAGTTGGACAACGATCAAATTCTGATCGATTGAGAATGTCAATCAATCCACCGATTTTAGAATCTTTTTCCGTTGAACGATTGTCGAGAGACGAATGGAAAATTCCATGAGAAAATACGTTGAGAAGATCGAGAAGGGATGCGTTGGCGACGGCTGATAATAAACAGTTTTTGTCGGTCGTAAATTACGAACGAAGAAAGACAAAAATGCGTTTCGAATCGTAAAATGCATTTAAAGTTTACGATTCTAAGAATAAAAACATTTTTCCTCTCAAGGCTCTAAAGGATGTAAAGTCATAAATATTCTAGACGATCCTCGAGATAATACTTTACGACTTGCAGCTGCATGATGCAAGCGATTGCGTGAGAAAGCCAATCGCAAACGTTTTTCTCCCACTCAAATTGACTTTAGATTTTAGTACAAGATGAGGAGAAATAATCGAGCCTTGAGATGCGCGAGGAAATCATCTTCACTTCTTTTACAATCGCCTTAGAGTAGAGTCATAAGTTTAATCAAAGTAAAATGTTAAATCAAAAATCCTTCAGACAAATAAAATTGGAAATTTCTTTCCTCCAAAGTTTTGCCAAGTGTTATTAATCAGAATCAACGCAGCCAATCTTTTAAATTCACCAAACGTGGCTTATTATCCATCTGCTCAACGCTCTACGATCCAATGGGTTAAGTAATCCCAGTCATCATGGGCTTTCGCATGCAACTGCAACAATTGTGGAAACTTAATTTGCAATGGGACGACCCAGTCGGCGACAAGATAAAAGGTGAGTTCATTAAAAAATTAAGCAACTACCGTGAACGACAGTGATTTAGCTTCTTAGCAAAATCATTTAGAAGTGTTCAAACGGTCTTTTTCAAGATCTCGTGAATATCAATCGAATCCCATAAAGGGAAATTCGAGCACACTCAAGAGTTTTCGAACGTTCTTAAAAAAATCAATATTCTAAAATCAAATATCACGAGCTTGGTAAACACATAACAGAGAAAACGATAAAAGGGTTTTAAACCACAAAATTTTAGTTCTTGAAAAAACTTTTTTTTTTGCTTGGAATTGACAAAACGACAGCAAACTTGAAAAGAAACTTTTCAATTGTAATCAGAACAACAAACTTTTACAAGCAAATCTCACGCAAAACGACAATTTTGAAGTCAACGAAACAAATGCATTGCTTAGAAAATGTTTAAAGGATCTTTCAACGTTTAATGAACTCAATGAAGAAACTTGGATACTGAAGAAGAAAAAGGAAACGTTTGAAAGAGAGAATCTTGTTAATTGAATTAAACATTCTGAGGTAAAAAAATAAAAAATCAAAAATATTTCAATTTTTTAAGAACCAAAACTTAGTCTCAATGACGTTTGATAAAAATGTCTGCATTGAAATTTATATTTTGTCGGTTTGTCCGAAAGCACTATCTTCCTCTCGAGTTTTGATTAATTTTTAGGATTATCTGTCTGGTTTAAGTAAAGTCGCTTCTTCAAGTGAAGAAGCTTTGATTGATAATTACGGAATTGTCAGGAACTAATCAAAAATTCTAATTCAAATCTTATTCTAGCAGATTCCAACAAGGAACTGTAATTCCAATTCAATTCTTATTCAAGCAGATTCCAACAAAGGAACTGAAAAATCCAGCTACAAGAACTCAGTAAAAACAAATTTGACGAAGTTTGTTCTGAGCGAGAGAAAATGAATAACGTGAACAATGTCCGAATTCTTGACTCTCAACTCGATGTTATCGAGTTGCCAAGTGCTGTAATAACCTATTTAAATCAAATAGGAGTAAACGCACGGCTGAAAAGCTAGAACCTCAGCTGGCTTTACTAAAATCCCTTTTGGAGACATTCACTCAAAATCATGAGTTGATAAAAAAGTTTGACGAAAAACCGCCAGACGATTATCAAATAAAATATGAAGAAACAATCCAATTGAAGCAGAAAAGCTTCGCGTTCTTCATCCAACATTGCCCCGAGATAGCCGAAGGTTTGCAGAGTGAAGTGGAATGGATCGAAGACGATCCAGAAATGCCAGCAAGCGGCAATTTAGATCAATCACCAACGCAACAAGATGAATCAACCATACAGTCCACTATCTTGAAGGATCTTTCAACGTTAATGAACTCAATGAAGAAACTTGGATATTAAAGAAGAAAAAGAAAACGTTTGAAAGAGAGAATCTTGTTAATTGATTTAAACAATTTTTGAGGTAAACAAATAAAAAATCAAAAATATTTCAATTTTTTAAGAACCTAAACTGAGTCTTACTGACGTTTCATAAAAATGTCTGTTTTATCTATTTTTGATAAAAGAAAATATTACTTATTTTAACAATTCATTAAATTTCAGTTAAACTCACTTTTAAACAGGATCCAAGCAGGGAGCACAAATTAAAAGTCTTACTCCTTTCATCGCTAAAACGAAACTGAATGTTTTAAGGCTCGAAAGTGGTCTTTTATAAAAAATTAGTCGGATTTTTCTCATCCTTTTTCTAAAGCAGGAATTTTACATTTCGTAGAATTTAACTTCGGTACATTTCTTTCGATAACGGCAACAAGAATGCAAATTTTTCTCAGAGAAACATTAAGTAATTTTTTCTTTTGCATTTCTTTTATTTTCTCAAATTTTTTCTTTTAAACCTTAAAATTTCTTTCTTAAATATTTTATCAGTTTCAATTGAACTCAAATTTATTTTGTTATTAAAAGCAGTGTGGATGGGCCGCCCATTCGAAAGGTCTTTTTGGGGGCCGAGGCCCACCAAAGGCCCACGACTCAGGTGCCGACCGTGGGCCCAGGCCCACCAAAGGCCCACGACTCAGGTGCCGACCGTGGGCCCAGGCCCACCAAAGGCCCACGACTCAGGGGCCGACCAGGGGCCGAGGCCCACCAAAGGCCCACGACTCAGGTGCCGACCGTGGGCCGAGGCCCACCAAAGGCCCACGGCCCCGGGGCGGCCCATCCACATAGCAAATGTTTTTTAAATTAAAAATTATTAATTTTTGTTGAGCGCATCAATTAAAAAAAAATTGAAGGAAAAAAATTTAAAAAACATTTGCTATGTGGATGGGCCGCCCCGGGGCTCGGCCCCTGGTCGGCCCCTGAGTCGTGGGGCACCTGAGTCGTGGGCCTTTGGTGGGCCTCGGCCCCCGAAAAGACCGAATATGGGCCTGTTTCGGCACATTTGGCACCAGGCCCATCCACACTGATTAAAAGAAAGTCTTATAATTAGAATTATAAAAGTTTGTATTTTGAAAATACTATTTTCCTCTTCAAATGACAATGACACAATAAAAGGCACCAGCTCAAATTATCAGTTTGATTTTACTCTGCTTCTTAACTTATGACAAGGACTTAGTGAGATCGGCA
This sequence comes from Smittia aterrima, assembly GCA_033063855.1. Taxonomy (NCBI): domain Eukaryota; kingdom Metazoa; phylum Arthropoda; class Insecta; order Diptera; family Chironomidae; genus Smittia; species Smittia aterrima. The sequence continues at coordinate 6,412,344 of CP093829.1, forward strand.
TTTGCCGTTTAAACTCGTTTGATAAAAAGGCGTATCTTATCTTTTGAATTGCAGCGCGAATATTAATTTGTTTAATTGAAAATTAATTGAAATGCGCTCTCTTTTAGGGGCGCAAACAGACTTTTAGTTTAAGTTATGAAACAGTTTAAATAAAAAGTTATTCAACAAATTCAAAAGTTGCATTTATCAATAAGTGAGTTCACCACAATCTTTCACTTTGGGTAAAATGAACGATAAAAAGGTTTTAAACGACAAAAATTTAATTTTGAAATAATTTTTCTTTGCTTGGAATTGACAAAATTGAACTACAACGAGCTCATTTGTAATCAATTTAAGTAAAATGAACGATAAAAGAGTTTAAAACCACAAAAATTTATTCTGGACAAAAACTTTTTTTCGCTTGGAATTGACAAATTTTAACTATAACGAGCTCATTTGTAATCAATTTAAGTAAAATGAACGATAAAAGAGTTTAAATCCCCTGTCACTAATTGAGGGATTTTCCTAATCCCTCAACGGATGTCTAATGCTTAAATTTAACAACATTTTTCTATGGAAAATCCCATGGATTTAGAAAAATACTCAAACTGAGTCATTTATGATCGGTCTTTCTCAAGCCATCATAAATACTAAATCCTCCCTCTTTTCTATCTTTCCTTCTATCATAAACTTGCATTTATTATTGCACTTTCAGTTCAATAAACAGATTTCAAACTGTGTAGTTCTTTCTCTTTAGTGAAAAACCTCAAAAGTGTTCTAAAAAGTCTTTTTAAAGACTAAGTGAATATCCTTGAAATCCCACCTAGGGAAATTCAATCAGTGGCCTTCGAGCCTCTAGTGTAATAGTGCAAAAATAGTGAAATCGACAGGGCCCGTCCGAGATCACCAAAGGATTCCACGAGTGGGTAAGTACCAAGTGTATCAACAAAAAATTTAAAAATAAAATTAAAGTTTTTTTTTGCGCGGAGCATCAAAACAAAACAAATTTCAAATTTTCTCTCGCTCTACAGCGAACAACTTTCCAACCCAATTTTAAAACCTCAATTTTTATTCCTTGCCAAAAAGCGGGAGTAATTTAACTCAAAATTTCGTTTTCGTTTACGCCGAACAGCGAAAAAATCCAAATTTCTCTTCGTCTAACAACGAAGACTCAAAATCAAAAAGTTCATTGAAAATTCCTTGCAAAGCTTCTCAACGTACGGAGAAGTTTTTGAGTAGCAAGTCGAAATGAAGTTCAAATTGCGGAAGCTCAGCTCGATACTTTCGAGCGAGTAACCACATTGGCCAGCAACTTATTTAAGTTGAATCAAAGGGCCCGAACTGTAGGAAAATTGGAGCTTCTTCAAAGCTACCTGCGAACAGTAGAAGACAATCATAAATTGATTGCAAAATTCACAACACCGCCGCCACAAGATTATGGCGAAAATTATTCCAAAATTATTGCGTTAACGAAGAAATGCTTTGCATTCTTCAAAAAGTTTTCTCCAACCATTTCACAGGATTTAGAAGGAGACATTGAATGGGTAGAAGATGACGAGGAGTCATTGACTGAAACAAATCCAACGAATCCATTGCTTCAGCAACCACCAGGAATTGTGAAACCGACAACGCCAACAGTAGAAGCCATCAACCTAAACCAGTTTGATTGAACTCAATGAGGAAACTGAGATATTGAAGAAGAGAAAGGAAACGTTTGAAAGAGAGAATCTTGTTAATTGATATAAACACTCTGAGGTAAAAAAATAAAAAATCAAAAATATTTCAATTTTTTAAGAACCTAAACTTAGTCTCATTGACGTTTCATAAAAATGTCTGTTTTATCTATTACCTATTTTACCATTTCATCAAATTTCACTTAAACTCACTTTTAAACAGGATCCAAGCAGAGAGCACAAATTAAACGTCTTACTCCTTTCATCACTAAAACGAAACTGAATATTTTAAGGCTCGAAAGTTGCCTTTTATAAGAAATTAGTCGGATTTTTCTCATCCTTTTTTTAAAGCAGGTAGACACATTTTGTAGAATTTAACTTCGGCACATTTCTTTCGATAACGGCAACAAGAATTCAAATTCTTCTTAGAGAAACACTAAGCAAAAAAAAGTGTAACTCCGACTGAATGTTTTGATTCGAAGAAAAATCAGTTGTTTTTAAAAAGGAAATCAAATTACTAAGTTCTCATCGAAGAAGTAATTCTTAAATCATCATGGAAAATTTTTCAACTGAGATTGCAGCAAATATCAAACAAGAACCTGAAGAACATTTCGTGTTAATATTGCCGGAAGAAACAGCGATCGTCAAAGAAAATTGTTCAGAAGAATTTCCCTCAAATATTAAACATGAACCAGAAGTGCATTTCGAATTAATATTGCCAGAAAAATCAGAAGTTAAAGTGTTTAAAAACTTCAAGAAAACAGCGCTTGAGTGCAAAACCTGCAACCGTTCGTTTATAACAAAAAATCAATTGAGAAGTCATAAATATTGTGTTCACAGCAGCATCAAATTCCAATGCGACATTTGCGGTCATATATCAAAAACTAAGTTTCATATCCTTCAGCACATGCAGACTCATCTCAAAGTTCCGTGTTCAATTTGTAAGCGCATGTTTGCGGCGTGTCGTCTTAAGTATCACCTTGAAGAGCACTCCTCCACCGACAAAGTGAAATGTCATGCTTGCAAGAAAACTTTCTCCAGCAAAAACAATCTAAGACATCATATGAACAGAACTCATAAGATTGATCAAGTTCTGTGCGACTTGTGCAGCAAGACGTTTAAGAATAAATTTTCAATTAGAAATCATATGACAAACCATTTGAAGTTAGCATGCCCAATGTGCAGAAAGTTGCTAAATTCAAATGGTTTGAAAAGGCATGTACAGAGATCTCATTTATTGAAAGCAAAGTCTTTGTCATGTAACATCGTAAAATGTCAGCAAAGATTTAAAAATATTGAAGGTCTCAAGGAGCACGAGAAGATTCATATCGGAATCAAACGCTACAAATGTCTCAAGTGCAGTCATCACTCTTCAACTTTTTTCTCAATAAAAGCTCACATGAAAGTATGCAAAAAAAAATTATGAACTGAAATAAATGTCGTTGTGATAATAATGTAATGATAGCGAATAAATGAATTAAAGAGAGTTTCGATGTATTTTTTCAAGTTATTTTCAGAAAGCGATGAATTTCACAATCTATCTCTGGACAAGTCAAAGCATGAAAATTAGAAATCAACAAATGAAAACAAATCTTTTTGACGTGAAGTTTATTAAATGACTTTTCAAATGACCGAATAATATCAATTTGCTGATTTAAATCATTTGACTAGAAAATTTCTTTCATTCTTTTTCGTGATCAACACTGAAGCGATTAAGTAAGCATCTTATACTTCTAAAGAGAGCAGTAGGAGATTAAGTTTCAGCGAAAGCGTTCGATTAGTACTCATCGCTTTCGCCTCGAATATTCTCAACGATTTGCTGGTAACGTCCTAGATAAAGTGGATCATTCGATCGAGGGAGAACAAGAATCTCGTTCAGTTCACCTCGTGACTGTCTTTGTCGTTGCGATTGTGGTTGGTTCCGAAAGTGCTGCGTTGGATAAGATGGCTGCGGACAATGTTGCGATGGAGGTCGAGAAGGAACTGGTCGGAACGAAAGTAGTTGAATGGCTTCATTTACTCCATCTGAGTTTGTCGTTGTCTGATCGGGAATCGTCGTTTGACTTTGTTGATTAACTAGTCCTGCTAGTTTATTCATCATAGGGATGAATCTTGATTGCGTCTTACTAACATTCGTTGGCATCGACCAACGGCGATTTGGGTCAATTATAGCTTCATTAGGCTCTACGGCAGTCGCAGCAGCTTCAGACCAACGCCGGTATTGTTGCTGCTGCTGAAGTGTACGGAATCTTTGGATTGCACCAGTGCTTGGTGCTTGACATTCGTAGCTTGCACTCATCGGTGACTCTGATCTCGAATAATCAATATAAGAATGTGTCATGTGGTTGAGGAAGAATAAAACTTTCTCGTAAATATTTCCCATCGTCATTCGTATTGAACAAACTTCTGGTTGTGCGTGTTCTTTCTCTAGACTTGCTGAAAGTTGTGTCTTCGCGTCAAGCTCAAATCGTTCGGAAAGAATGTAAAGGTTTCTAAAAACAAAGATATTTTGATTAAATCATGAAAAGGAATTGAAGAAATGAAAACTTACTGCGACCAGTCAATCAATGCTGGAACGCTCTTATTTACAATTGTCTGGTTTGGGTCTACATTTCCCATTATCGAAGCAAGATTCTGTGTGCAAATAGCAAATGTTTGAGCTGCCTAGAATTCGAAAGAAAATAAATTTAGTTCCCGGCATTTATCTCCGAAATAATCTTGCACAACTTACGCTTACGAAATTAGAGAGATTCGTTTGGAACTCTTTAACTATCACATCATATGACGCGCACATTGCTCTGCTGATACCTTCTTATTTATCAAATATTTAAAAGTTATGAAGAATGTTTTTCTTTTCCGAATGGGAACTGTTCACAAATCACGTAAATTAATTGATTAAAAATTATCCAGCAATCTTATCCAACAATTTTTCAGAGCCTTTTGTTTTCAGCTTTTCGTCGGAAAATTCAGCTCCCCCGCTTTTCTTAGTATCCCTTCATGAACCTCCTACGCAATTTAACCCCTGACAGACCGACACACAAAATAAAAACAAAAGTTTAGTCGAAAAGTTAGCTTTGCTCAAATAAGAATTTCTGAATTTTTAATTTAATTAAATGTTTCGCGATGAGACATCGAGAAAAAGCAATTGTTTAAACAATTAGTTTTTCCTTTTCGTTATCAAAGTGTGAAAACAGTGGAAACCACTCGAAGCTCAGACAAAAAGCAATGAGAGTTTAAAGTCGGAAATTAAATTATTCATACGTGTTCTTTTTCACTATCAATCGGCAGATGTTCCTCGAGAACAGCTCGCAAACGTCGTCAGTGGACTCGAGCTTAGACCCAATTATCGATACCAATAGCAATGATGACGATCTGCAATTAAGAAATAACGATAACCCTGATAGTGTAAATAGCCCAAATAATAACCGGATTAATATGATAATTAGCTACGGAAAAGAATTATTATGCATAATTGCGTTTATCCTCACTACATTCGCGAGTGTACAGAATAGTTCACCGAAAATCAGTCGAGCTGTGACTCCCGTTCCATTCTTTCCAAAAGGATCACTCGTCGAGGATTATTTCTACGGGCAGCTCAGTCAACTCAACAATCGCGTTGGACTGTCGGAGCTCTCCTTCGTTCTGTATTATGCGCCTTGGTGCTCGGAGAGCCAACACTCACGAGCTGCTTTCGATCATGTCGCGAGGCTTTTCCATCGCGAGGCTTACTTCTCAGCAATCAATTGCTGGCAACCAGGATGCGAATGTCGCAATCAATACACGAAAATCCATTCGTGGCCAATTCTCATGGCTTATCAACGAAATGGATTTGGAATTCAATATCAAAAGAACCTTTGGACAGAAGGCGCTTTAACTAAATTCATAACATCATTGCTTCATCCTATTCAACGTCTCACCACACCAGATGATCTACTTGAGATGATGACTTCAAAAGATGCGATGGTTGTTGCTTTCATTGATTTGAAGACTCATCCACGGCATTACAAATCTTATTATCAAGCAGCTTTAAAGTTCCTAGAACGAGATCCATTCAACGAAGTTGGATTTGCTGTTGTGACTGGAGAATCGTCGCTCGTCTTCGGTGTCGACAGAGTTCCTTCGATTCGCGGTTATTTCTGGAATGAAACGATTGAATATTTCGGAAACGCAACATGGACAACTAAAGAAATCAACAAATGGGTCAACGATCATCTCCAGCAAGTTTCAATGAATCTTTCACCTCCTGGAACGAAAACATCTTCACTTGCTCCGTATTTGAAGCAAGGGCCAGTTATGATTCTGTTCACGCCACGAAACTTTTACACAGATCTTTCGGATCCGTACGTGATGCTTCAACAAATTGGAATGGAATATTACAACTGCGAAGATGATAATTGGGTTCAAGAGATGGCTCGCGATTATCTCTTCGAAAGAAGAAAAGAAAACCGAAAAAATCATGAGAAACTGCGAAGAGATTGTCGCGAAGTTTATCAACATAATTTCAACCCTGAACACACGAAACGTGAATGCGAATCATCAGTTTCTGTTTCACTTTCCAACGTTCTCAACTCGTCGAAAAACTTTGACGCAAAGTTTAAGAATTTGCCGAGTTTTTGTGACGTATCTAACGATGCAGGTGTTTGTGGCTGTCAGAAAGAAATGGCGTTTGATAAACAGCGTTTCAAATATTCCTATGAAGCCAACAAAAAAGAGAAAAAGTTTCCAACTTCAATGTTAGACAACGAGGATGACGATCGTTCCCCGGAATCAATCGAAAAGTACAACTTCCGTCGGAAATGTGAGATGTTAATGTTAGCTGAAATGAAAAGCGAAATTCTTTTCATGGACGACACGGAAACAACTTCACTTGAGCTTGTATCAGGACTCGCTTGCAAAGCAAACAAAACTTTCACGCTCATCGCAATGGACAGCGTGAACTTCCATACTTTCGCTGAAAGACTCGGAATTGATATCCTCGAAGTTGAAAACAGAACTTCAGCGATTATCATGGATCAGGAAAATGAATCAACTTATCTACTTGACGAACCAGTTAATCTCAACTCGTTAACTCGATTCTTGTATCGTTACCATCGCGGAGCTCTCAACAGATTTCTTCGCACCAACAGCGTTCTCTACAAGCACACGCACTTCTTCGACATGAACGAGTTTCTTGGATCGAAGAAGAAAGAGTTCGTTGGAGATATGAGAGTTAAAAAGCGATGTCAAATTGACACTGCAAAGAGAAAAGTTGATCACATTGTAATTACTGAGATCAATTCAGAAGATTTCGATGATGCCGTTATGAAATCGGATAAGGTAAGAGAGAGACTACAATTAACGACAAAATATTTATCTAATTCTCTGAATAATCTTTACAGACTGTTGTTGTTCTATTCTTCTCTGCGAACTGTGCATTCTGCTCGTTAATGACGCATAGTGTGATGTCAGTGTCGAGAGTTCTGGAAAATCTTTCAGACGTTGAGTTTGTGAGGATCGATGGAGATAAAAACGATTTGCAATGGTAAGAAGAGAAATTGTAATGGACAAATCTTTTATTTACTTCACGACCATTTCTAGGCAATTTACTGTTTCCGAGTATCCATCGTTGATTGTGTTTCCAGCAAAGGCGAAATCGGAAAGTCGAAGATTTCCTTCTAAAATGCCAATTAACCTTTCGAACGTGCTTGGGTTTGTTTTAGCTAATTTGAACCGCCCACAGCGACTCCTCGGACTTGTGATGGCTTGTAATTACAAAGTAAGCATGATGATTATTTAAACTGAGCATTTAGTTAATTAATCTTTACCAACAGCGACAAAACTCAACAAACGATTGCATCGTCACGATTCAGGAGGAAATCACCGACGCGATTTCATTTCTCCTTCGAGAGTGGAGGAAAAATCCGCGACGACGCACGATGATTCTTCGATTCATCAAAGCGTTGAAGGAAATTTATCTGAACTTGTTTGCAATTAAGAGTTCATGTGATTTTGTTGAGGTTGAAACGGATGTGAGAAAGCTCATGGAGCGATGGAAGTCAATGATAAGTCTTTGACGAAAAAGCATCGACTGCTAAACTGATATTTAAATAATTTTTTTTGTTGATTTGCTTTCTGTTGATTTTACTTTTCCTTTAATGTTGGAATGAAACGAATTGGAGTTTCCCAAAAATATTTTTCGCTTTTCCTGCTTGACATTTCGCATTCCAAGATGTAATTAAGATTTGTATATCTGAAAATGAAATAAATGAAAGGAATTACAGACTGAAGGAGTTAAAGGTCTTTTCGCTTTATTCCGATCCACGCAATTACGAGACGATCTTGATAATTCGATTTGATTATACGCAGTTCGTTACTAGACGAAAGAAACAATCGACACTTGGTAAAGTTTATAAAACTTTGTCACAAGATTTCAGTGAAGAGATAAAATTATTTCGAGTTCATTGCTGCGTAGTCCAAAACAACAATCCACTTGAAAGTTCATTCATGAATCATGGTTTTTCACGTCATGGCCATTGACAGTTCACAGACAAAACGCGAGTAAAGGAAAATCAATGTCCGAAAACGCGAACAAAGAGCGAAAGCGTAAAAAAGAGGAAAATGAATGAAACTGATAGCTCAATTGTTTAATCACGTGAACGCTTGCACAACTATCCATGTAGCACGCACAGCGAACGCTATCCACTGATTGTTTTTATGATTATGTTTACATTCGCCCGGTTCGGTCTTTAGTCGGAAAAAGCGAAGAAGTTTCTTTCAGGGCTAGCAAGGAAGCGTTGTTTATGGATAGATCAATTAAAAGGAATGACTGCAGCGAACATTCTCGACAGCGCTTTGTTGTGTAAACGACTCAAGGAACAACAAAGGACGATAACGAAACAAACCAAACGAAAGGAATTCCTTTGCCGAAGTCAACTTGAAACATGAATGCATGAATTTTTAACGATTTTTGATGAAAGATAAATATGATAATTCATAATTCCTCCTTCTTCGAAGCGTTTGTTCATCGCGCCCGCCGTGACATGAAAAAATCGATTCGTGCTTTTCGACGTGGAAGTCGAGCCGACTTGAAATATTAAGCTTTATGCCATTCGTACGATGGACGCGGACAAGAACACAACAAGTTCAGGACTGCAATAAATTCGCTTTCTCAAGTTCAAAGTGAAAGTGAAACTTTCGGGTTTTCCCATCAAATTCGAGTAGAAAAGAAATTTATTTGATGGGATTTGATTATGTCCAAAGTGAAAGAAGAGTGACAACAACAATGGGATGTGGCTTCAGCGACACATCAGCAACTGTCAGAGATTCAACGAGTCCAGAGTTTCGTGCCAATGTTAATGGATTCAATGCTGAAAGAAGTGGTGAAAGAGTAAGAAGTTCATTTTTTTAAAAAAAAAAAAGGTTCAAATTACAAAAAGTGACAAGTTGGACAAGGATTCGAACCTCGATCTTTACTCTTTGAAAAACTAAAATCGTTTCTCTCAGTTCAATAACAAATTTATTTCTTCGAGACTCTCTCGGCTAAACCGAAATATGTTTCTCAAGGTTTTATGCAAAAAAAAAGTAATTGCCATCAACGGCGAACAGACAATTTGCATGTTGCATATCCGCCACGCTTATTCAACTGAATAAATCAGAAGTTATGCTTGTCACGAGCGGCGTATCCTTTTTTATTGACTTACAGTCACCTTGAGAGTCATTAAACTTTCATCAATCATTCTAATTATCGTTTCTCTCTACAAAGCGAACGGAAACGATGATTGAGGCGTTCACTAGACTCGACGGGGAAATTTTGGCACTCGAGAATTTATCACCAGGCTCTCGTCTCACCACATCGGAAGCTTGGGTGGAACATTTACAAGTAAAATGCTAAACGCCCGTCATTCGGTTAAACGATTTCAACTAATCAAATCGCGTGATCTTTCAGAATATGCAATTGAGGATTGATGACACGAAGAGCGATAGAGCCCCATTGGATGTCACTTCGGAGATTGATGAATCGTTGTTGGCTGAGGATAACTTGCCGCCATCGGCAGTTGAACGCGAACGGAACGATGTCGTCAAGGTAAAAAATGTATGTAAATGTTGGTTGGAATTGGCTTCTTCGATGTTGTCAAAATTAATGTTTAATGTTGGTCGTGCTCCAATCACTTATCGCTCGATTTTAGCTCGCCATTAAGCTTCAAGTTGCGTCGGATGTCAAGAAGGCATCAGACCAGGAAGAGTTTCTCGCGAGAATAAGCCGTAGCGTGATGGAAATTGAGGCGGAAAGACTGAAGATGGACATGGTCGAGCATGGGAAGAAACGCGTTGAAACGCTCACTGACTCATTTAATCATCTACGAGAACTTTATCTTGAACAAGACGGTTTGATTGCTTCGATATCCGGAGGAACTTACAATTCATCGCTCGAGCAGGATCTCGACAATGAATTGGAGACGTCACGAGAGATTCGTGATCGATTGTCTGGTGTCGCAGAACAATGGAGAACTTCCAGTAATTTATTGAGAGCTGCTTCGAAAGGAGCTCTTCAAGCTTTCGAATGTTGGTCGCAGGCTGTTCCTACTAGAAATCCTGCAGAACGCATTCAACTCGCTTTAGACACGAGATCTTCGTGCCAGAGTTCACTAACAGCGCTCGACTGCGCTCAACAAGCTCTTCCACAAGTTGAAATTCCCTTCGTCACTCAACGACAATCCAGCGCAGTAAAACACGCTTTGATTTATTTGCTGACTGACATGGCAAGTGACAGTCGCTACACGCACACGAAGAATGTTCTCGAATCATATCAAGCAAACGCAGCAAAAGCTGTTGATTGGGTCCACATAACTTACAAGAAATCGCTCGACGAGGACTTGACTTCGCAGATTGAAAACGTTACAGCTTTAAGCCTACGATTGCGAAAAGAAAGAATTCGACATTTTAAAACAATCGTCGGCAATAAAATTTACTCTCGGCCGCTAATCAAATTAACCGAGTGAAGTTGAAAGTAATCGATTTAGAGTTTAGAAACATTTTACGCTTTGTAGATAAAAAAATGCTTTTATAGCTTGTTGGAGATTTTATTAAGAATAAAGTGAAAAACTTTCGTTGACGAAATTAAAGAAGTCCAGAGTTTTGTGCCAATGTTGATGGATTCAATGCTAAAAGAAGTGGAGAAAGAGTAAGAAGTTCATTTTTTTTTTAAAAAAAAGTTTATTTCTCGGAAATGGACAAGTTAAGTTGGACAAGGATTCGAACCTCGATCTTTACTCTTTGAAAAACTCAATACGTTTCTCTCAGTTCAATGACAAATTTATTTCTTAGAAACTCTCTCGGCTAAACCGAAATATGTTTCTCAAAGTGTAATTTGAAGAAGCAAACGTGAAGTGACTGCTAGCGCCATCGTCTTGTGAAATCACTCTGAAAGTCAATTCTGAGAAAGTAAAATGAAGTTAATCTCACTTTTGTGGATTATTTAACAAGAAAACTTTTACGAAGAACATTACAAACTTCTCATCAATCAATAAAACAACCAACCAATTCATTTCATGAAACATTTTCGGTAAAATGCGATTAAATATTTGAACGAAATCCCACAAAACAAAAGGAAGAGAATAATTTAATTAAGGATTTCACACTGGCACGAAGTAATTGCGCAACGGAATCGACATGAGGTGAGTGCTTGAAAGTAATTTTTTCAATCTTTTTTTATTCAAAGGAAACGCGATGAGATTCAGAAGAATAATCTTTCTTATCTTGCGTGCCACATGTTTGACTTAAACTTCATTTACTTTACAAATAATCTTCTTATTAACTTTGTTTCGTCGTCTTACTTTAAACTGAATATTATTTGATTAAACGATAACAAGATCTGGCGAAGATGAGAGTTGAGAAATTCCGAAAAGATCATCAACACATGACAAGCGTCTTGGGGATTTCCAGAATTCTTTCGTCTGCTCAATGTCATTTGCATTTCATAAAAAATCATAAAACTTTCAGGCGCTTGCAAAACTCAGGTAAAATTGATTTCTTCAAGTTTCCTTTGAAAACGTTCTCCAACTCTCTGAGCTGCCGCTCCACACTCTTTGCAGGTATTTCTTTCCGAAGTTTTTAGTTTTGTTTTGCTCCTCAGTTTCGTTCGCGACTTTGCTGTGTGAAGACGTCGATATTTTCTTCGACGAACAAAAAAAAAACATTTCAGGTTTAATTTCAAAGTCATCAACACCGTGAACATCAAAATCCATTCAAAGATTGATTTGATGATTTCGCGAATGATCGAGTGTTAAATGACATTTCAAGGGGACTCAAAGAAAAAGAAAAGCGAGTGATAAACGAAAGTTAAAGAAAAAGTGAAGAAAATTAATTTTCACGCTGCTCGTGCTTGTAAAACAAAAATCAAACGAAGCAAGAAATTTGATAAGAAGATCGATTTGTGAAGCTTAGCCGGATAAATAGTTCATTTGGATGCTGAACGGTGAGTAATTCAGTGGAAAATCTCGCGGAGATGAAAATACATTTGATTGAATCATCGTCGATATTCTTGTTTCTTGCGTCACGATTTCGATAAATAAACATTCCAAGACTGAGCTTGGCAAGCTCCGATCTGACTCATCTTGCATAGCGCAATTCATTTTCGTTAAAACAAATCTGATCTACCTGTGATCGAGACACTTTTGTTGTTTTATTTGTGATCCTCTGACCCGAAAACTTATCGAACCGTAATAAATTGATTTGAAACCTGTGAAAGAGATCGAAGCAGAGAAATTGCTTCATCATGGATGGACAATCAAGGCTTTCTTGGTGATCATGAGAACTTTAGGAGTCAACGAAGGTTGAAATTTCTTTTTCTTCTGCTCTAGTTTGTCAGCCTTGCCATCGTCCTATGCGTGTCGCGGTCTTGGGCGTTGCTGCTTGACATTAAACATAAAAATTGCCAAGCGAAAAAAAAACCAACACAAGTGATTAATGACTTGGGCACGACAAAGATCCATCCCCGATAACTTCCTGACGATTTTTTTTTTCATTGTGGTTTTGATTCTCTTCGTGCGTGTGAGAAAGTCGGAAGTACCCTGACAGCTTTTCCGATGATAATTGCTAAGCGCACCTTGAAAGGGAATTTAGTCAACCCTCGAAACATAACTTCATGACATAAAATGTTCTGTAATGCGATCCGACGTCGTCTGTAATTTAATTCACTTTCGGAGAGAGCAAAAGGCTAAAAAGGTTTTCGAATATTGGAAAAAAGATATTTATGCTTCCGATCTGTGAGGCATAATTTTGCTCTGTCGGCTTCTTAATGGAAGGTTTAATAATTAGAAGTTGAAACGACGAAAGAGCCGACGATTGCTTTGTTAACAGGAAAATAATTTTATTACATCAGAGAGACTGGGTCCCTGATCAAATCAATTCTGAGATTATTGGTGAATCAAACTTCGCGGAACAAAAATGAATTAAATTAAAAACAAATCAAAGCAGAGAAAGTTTCGTAAGGCGCCGATCGTGTCTTAAGTGGACCGCCCCGAAAAAAAAAACCTGTCAAAGTCAAAATATCTTTAAAGTACACAAAATGTTGTTTAATTAATAAAAAGTCGAGTGTCTGCCGAGCACGAACAAAGCATTCGATTGAAATTTTTGCTATTTACGTTTGTGACCGCGAGACTTGGGTACAAACGTGGAAATTGAAAAAGTTGCATGCGGTTTCTTCAGTGGATTAGGTAATCAATTTCTTCGCGGTGATTTGCGACACTTTTCTACTCGCAGAAAATAGAAATTTCCACGAAGTTTCTTTGCGAAATTACTTCTGAGGTTTGACTTGGGAGTCAACTTGTTGTGGTTTGGTTAAAATGATTTCAATGCGTTTGGAATGTTTGAACATCTATGAATGATCTATGTTGACTTTCCATCACTCTCTACGATTGTTGACATTGAGTCTTTAATCTCAATTCCTTCGAACAATGCTCTGAGTGCTGAGCCAGCCGGTTATGAAATATTCGGGGCTGGATTCTTCTTTGGAATTTGTGGGGGATTGAATTCTCCTTTACATCGCGGCGATGATTGATTGAACGCTCGATTCAATCTGAATCCATTAAAATATTTCGAATGCACGCCTCGAGGTTAAAAAAAATCTTTCTTCGACTTTTTCTCTTACTCGGACATTTGTTGATGTTATCAGCGTCGACTTAAAATGAAATCATCGTTTGATCATTCAAGAATCAAAGTAAGAGAAGTGAAGGGGCTGAGCGTAGAAATCACCAAATCAAATACTTCAACGAGAGAGTCTCTCAAGCTACCGAACAAAGGAATCACACTTTACTTCGCTGTTATCAAGTTTTCAGCTCTGGCAATTTATTTGCGAAAGCAAACACACCTTAGGTGAGCAAACATCGTAAATGGAGTCAGTGGATTTTTCGATGACGAACGAAACAAGATTCATACGAACCATTAAGTCGCAAAGCAGTATTGCAAACACGCGAGCGCTTGCCCCTTTTTCGCAATCTCCGGACGCAATCAAAATAGGATGAGCGAGCAGCTGAAGACGTTAAAGTTTAATTAGAATTGTCGTTACATCATCCGAGTCAAATCGCGAAGCGTTGAAAATCTGTTTTAGCATCAAATGATTTCACGGTCTGTTGAGGAAACATTCAACTCCATGAGCCGAGCATTCTCATCTTGTTAATTTCATGCCGCTTAGTTCTTATCTGGAATACAAATTACAAATTGAAGAGTTTCCAAACCAGCAAAGTTAGTTGCGAATGTTTCCATGGCACGAAAACTATCGAAATTGCTTTTCGATTAAACAAATTGCGTTCGAGGCGATTTTTGTTTGATCAATGGCATCATGTAAATATGCTCGTTAACTTCAAAAGGAAGTCGGTCGAGTAGTTGCGGATAAGTGAGACAAGGTTGGAAGCCTTAGAAGGTGAGAATTGAAACTATTGCGGGGCAAACAGTTATTGATTGCATTGGATGACACTTCGGTCGTAAATAAAAGGATTTGCACGCTTCATAAATAATTTTCTTTCTCTCGCTGGATACTTAATGGTCACATTTTCTAGAACCTTCTCTCGCCTCGCCCACACAAACCTCCATCGGCTTTAAATTCCTTTGAAATGTAAATTCTGTTTTACTATTCTCGCGCTTCGGGATTCGCTCTGGAGTCGTTTCGCAAGTTTATTCCATACGCTTTGGAATTGATCAGATAACGATCGTCAATTTGCTTCATTAAATGTCCGAGACGAAGCCGCGAGAACCTAAGAGCACAAAACATTTGTTTTCCATTTCTCAACATCGTTAACAGCAATGAAATCGCGAGAGCCATAAAGTCGGAAATCGTTGGCTATTTGTTTTGATTTCTTCGCTTTATTTTCCTCCCGAAAACTCAAATTAGCTTTCGGCTTGGAAGCATTAAATTTCATTACATCGCGAGATTCTTGTCGTGAACTAAAATGAATCTCACGTCTTGTTAATCAATTTGCTGTCATTGTTACTTCGTCATCATTCTCGGTTGACGTTCAAACGGTAAAAGATGATGCATTCCATTGTCAAACCGTGATCTGTTGACTTGTCTTTTCACAAAGCAAAGTTTGAGCACTTCTGAAACATTTCGCTTTGCTTTTGAACACTTTTCGGTGACACATTTATGGTCTTCACGTAAATTCTTCTAAGAAAAGTTAATACAATGAAAAGCTTTAAATTCCGTGCAATCGTCAAGCTAAAATTTCGCTTCCTGTGGTTAAATAGCAAGAAATTAAAACAGCGATTAAGTAGAAATGTCGCGTTCAAGAAATTGGAGACACAGCTTTGACTTTCAATCGCGATCCGAATGCCGCTTTTGTCCAGGTGTGGAGCGATCTTGTTGGAGGATTAACTGCAACTGTTTACATGCAATAACGGAATTGGAATTCACTTAAAGCCAAGCGAAGCTTAAAACATCTAAAGAAATGAATCAACCGCTCTGTGCGATGTGCCTTTGTCGTAAATAGCTGTAATTAACTTTTCTGTGTCAACAAGCACGCGTTGGAGATCGGACAATGCAATAAAGATTAGAAAGATTAATATTAACTGCGTTTGTATCTTGTGAAGGGTTTGCATGGAATAATTGAATTAAAAATCGTTGATGGGGCGATTGAGTTAAGCTCATTTGAGGAAATTGTGAATTAAGAGTTTATTAAATAATAATTGAGAAAGGAAATTATCGATTCATTCCCTCTAAGCACTCGCTGTTGTTATTTACTATTTATTCAAAGTTTGGAATCTTCTTCGTTTTGTGATTATTCCAGCATTTGCTGTGTCCAAATCGCTTTACAGTTTCAGAACGTTTAAGTAGTTCAGTCGAGTCTCAAATTACGAAGGCGACCGTTAGCTGCCAGTTGGATCTTCTTGGAAGGAGAAGGTTGAACGATTTAACGCGATTTCGTAATTGATGATCAAAATTTAATTAGCTTTCTTCTTGTGAACGATTCGGATTCGAACGTCGGTAAGTTTACGCTTCAATAGAAGTTCCATCAGATTTAAAGATTCTGATTTCTACAAGAGACTCAGTGAAGAGAAAGAAACGAGTTTTCTAGTCGAAGCCGCAGCTCGTGTTTTTATCCGAAAGAGTTGTTGATCTCTGAGTCAAAATCTCCATAAAAACAACGTCGTCTCGTTAAATTCAAATGATGATTAAAAGCCACAAATCTTATCATCAAGAACGCTTGATGAAGCTCATTAAAATTCTTGTTTCAAACGCATGTGGCTAAAGAGTTTTGATGAGATTTTAAAACGCTTTCGATTACAACATAAACCGAAAAAGAAAGAAGACAGACGATCAAACTTTCCGCAAAAGATTTTTTTACTAATGTGCCACTTGAGAAATATTTCGAAAGGCTTAAAGATAAACTTCAACGCACTTGCGTAGCGAACAGTTCTCTTTCGATCACACGCGAAACAATTGAAATGGAAAGTAAGAAAGGCAGTTGACGAAACCTTAGCGAAATCCAATTAATTTCTTTCGAACTAAGTTACGCAAGTAAACAATTGTCATTCACCGCTAAGCTAACTGAATTTACAATCCAAAAAGATTGGTTGGCCAATCAAAGATTAAAATATTTGAATATCGACTAAGCCGATTTCCGAATTTGTTTTGGTTCATCGCAACCTTTTCGGCTGGTGCCCCCCAAAATGTGTATCGACTCGCTTAATTTCTCAATTAACATTCGGTTCCGCTAACATGAAGATGCGAATTGTAAAATCGAGTTCCATTGTTCGCTTGGATGAAGAAGTCGAGACTCGGGTTGTTGTTCTTCTCATGCTGTTCACACGCGAATTTATCGCGATGTAATGCAAATGAGCCAGTCGTGAAAACGAATCTTTTCACAAACTAACATCAATCGATTAAAAAGCTTTTAATTATTTCGTTCCGCTCGATCGTCGTTAGTCAGAGAAATTTCGCTTTTCTCCGTCGAGACGATCTCCATGTTTTAACGATTGTTTTCCTCAATCTTCCAGAAGGCAAATTATCGCACATGTTACATGTCGATCACTTTCTCTAGCTCGCGCCGTCAAATCGCTTGCACAAGACGACGAATGATAAATGAGTCTAGTCGCGTTAGTGGAGGCGAGAAATCTTGCAAATCCTGATTCTGCGAACCCGTTTTTGAATTTGTCACATGTTTGCATATTTTAATCGAATTCAATGAACTCGAGAAGTTCTACAGTTCTTTTGATTTTTACGCTTCGCTGAGCGTGACATTACCAATCTTTATGAGTTGATCGAGCAGGTGTCAAGTCGATGTAAACTGAAGCAATTAATTTCCATGTCAATCGATATTGCTTTGATTCCGTCTTGATTTATGAAGTCTCGTTTTCTGGTATCGAACGAGCGACAACAAAAAAATATGTGGAGCGAGTCAAAAGTCAGAAAGCTGACGGAAATTAAGCCATAAATCATGAACCAGATTAGTGGCAATTAAATCGAAGTTTTTATGATCGAGGCACGAAAGCACAAAGGAATTAAACTCGACTCTGAATTGACCATCTAACGATGATGAATATTTTCTCAATCTCTCAATACTTACAAACAACAATCGACGTCTTATGAGAAGAAAGAATATCGAGGTAGAACGATTAGACGAGATTTGATTCTCTCGATTATGATTGTGTAATAAAACCAAAGTTTTTTTGTTTGTTGAACATTCTCTGGGAGATTTCTTTCAAGAGGGATTGAAACCAGAACAATCATAAATGCAATTACGAGCTCTGAGATTTCTTCTCGTTCTTCACAAATCGCAGGTGGATCGCATAATTTGTATCTTCGAGTTATACCAACGAAGCGTAATAAGAAGAACCAGTAGACAATCTTAAGATTTTCATTCTCCGCTTTGATCCATTTTCTTCGTCTCATAAATTCGTTTTGTTGCTGCTGCAGCTACTGCTTCTGGCTACCGAAACCTTTTACTTTGATTTCCTGTTTGTTCAATTCTTTTAATTGACTTTTACGCCCAAGCAACTTGACTTGACCACATTCTAATGGAGAAATTCTTACGAAATCTGTTTTATTTTAATTATTGAATAACTTTCTTGATGATGATGATGATCAACTCAATTTCTTTCTTTCTCGTTTCTAGATTGCGTAATTTTAAAGTGAACATCGCTAGACATTCATCATGCGTTGGCTTCGAAGATCATCAGAGACGCCGCAGCTTCTGGGACTCTCGCCATTGAAGAACGAAGATTCGTTGTCCGTCAGCACATTCAGCATAAATTCGATCGATCAGCATCAACAGAAACCGACAGTTGAGACGATATCTGATATTTTAAGGAATAAAACTCCGAATCAGTCGACGAGAAAGTCGAGAATTGGTGAGAATTTTTTTTGCAATTGATCGAGTTTTAGCCAAATGATTTCAAGAGAGAAAAAGAGTCAACGTTATTTGACAATGAAAAGAGAAAATATTCAAACTTTGTTTGAACCCTGGGTTCGAATCCCATCAAATTTGAGAATTATAAGTACCAGAAAGGTGTTTTTTTTAGTTTTGAATCAAAACTTTTGATTAAAATTAAAACTCTTTTTATTAAAATTGTCTATAACATTAAGAGGGCTTTTAGTTAACTTCTTACAAAGTGATAAAATCGAAAAATTTAGCTAAACAATTTGAATGTTTCATGTTGAAAAAGTCTTTCGTGACACACGGGTTCGAATCCCAAAATCTTTGGACAAAAATAAAAAGTAAATAAAGTGATCTTATTTTGCCGCTCATATTGCAATTTTTTTGGCACATTATGTGTTGATGTCAATTGAAAATATCCGATATTGACGAAAGTAAATGGAGATAGCATTAATATTTGGCAGCTCATCTTATTTTAAGACGAAAAATGGGATTTTTTTCTAATTGATTAAGCTTTAGCCACATAATCTACAGAGAAGAGAGTTGAAGAATTTATTTAAAAGAAATTTGTCAAACGTTCTTTTAGACCTGGGTTCGAATCCCAAAAAATTTACCATCGATTACTATGAACTTTTTTATTCATAATATATTTTTTGGGTTCGATTAAATTCAAAAACCTTTTTACAAAAGTTTGTCTTTAACGTTAAAACCATTTTTTGTTAAATTCTTTGAAGTGATAAAATCATAAAATTAAAAAGTCTTGCAAGTGGCGCCAAGGGTTTGAATGTTAACAAATTCTTATCAAGTCTAAATACTTTTTCATATTCATTCTGTTTCGTCGGATTTTTTACGTCAGCTCCTTCCTCTTTGATGTTCCTTAATATCCATTCGATAAATCTATCGACTCGAGTGTAAACTGAAGGAATTCCTGGTCGTCCACAAGCTCCAACTCCATTTTCTTCTGTTTTTGAAACACCATAAGAAGTTATCCCGAAAAGCTCGTTAGGTCTCTTTATCATCAATAATGGTCCACCTGAGAAAACGTTTTAAAGAAATCTTTCTAATTATTTATAATGAACTGACCTGAGTCACCGTTGCTAGAAATGTGAAAATTGATTAAGTTCTTATTTAAGAAATGACAAAGAAAATGATAAAATTTGGCTTACCAAGTGTCTTTTCCTGTAAATATCGAACATTAGACATTTCTTTCGAAATTTGATCGCACTCACCGTCTTCTCCTCCCGCGCAAATCTGAGTGTCTACGATAGTATTGTTGTGGTCTTTTATAATTCTCATGCAATCTTCTTGTGATACTTTGGGAAGATCAACTCTGCCTTTGATCGTTCTCCATTGCCCAGTTTCCGACAATCCCCATCCTAAATTTTTTTAAACTATTTGTCATTTTAAATATAAAATGTGGAATAGAAATTCTGTTTACCAACAGAATAGTATGAAGAATTTTCATCTCTCTGGATCCACGGTAAACAAACTGGCTTCGTGTTTTTGGACCAAGGAACTTTTTCACTTAATCGAATTAAAGCAATGTCATTGTGAGCTGAATCTTTATCGTAATCTTCATGAACAATTTTCTCCTTGATTCCGAAGTCTCTATGAGTTATTTCGACAGCACAAGCTCCAATATCATCGCATTCTATGTCATTCTCTGTGTCATGTTCGCCAGTTCTGACTGCAGTCAAGTTCCATTTTCCCGTGTTGACAACACAATGAGCAGCTGAAAAAGTTTGAAATTAGCAAAATATTTATGCTGGCACATTAATCGATCTCACCTGTTAGAACATATCGATCACTTATTAAGCTGATAATGAAAAAAATATTAGTCTTCTATTTAGTTTTCTGACTCCTCACCTCCCAGAGCACAAAGGTTTAGTTATCGCTCGTCTCTTAGCTAAAAATGAATTTTCACTTAAACTAATTGTCACAATCTCATTATCAATTAAGCTTACTGTTAACGTAGTAGAGTAAAACTATCCAAGGATATTCGTACATTCCAGTCGGATCGGCACCGACTGAAGATCCCTCTATAGGAATAGTTTCGTACTTGGGTTGGCCACAATAAGGTGGTTGCGGTAGTTTCTTCATTAATTCACGAAAATAAGAGGGGACGGCAGTCATATTCTCGGCAGCGCAACATATCCTAGTCCAAGAACTTTCGTGTTTTAAACGCTTATCATACTGGTCACTCACATAATTATCAATTTCTCCCCCAAATGTTTTCCTTAATAATTGGCAAGCTCTGCCACTTAGATAAAATCCTTCATTTTGATTCGAATCTAAACAAGATTGTCCATAATTTAAAGCAAAAGAAAATTCAAAAAATAAAAACAAAACGACGAGGAATTTCATCGCACTTTGAAAGTTGAAAGTAAACTGATTAAAATGATCTTTCATCATCTCAATTTCGCCGAGTAATTCTCCAAGATAAGATTAAATTGCTGACAGGTCAAGCGTAAAGTTCATTTTGAAAAAAAGAAGTCTTGATCTTCACTGAAAGAAATTTAAATTATTTCAATAACTTGGAAAGTGAAACATTTTGTTTGTTTCTGATAATCAGAACGAGATTTTGCCAAATCGTTTCAAGGAAGAAAACTATTCAAAGAAACGAAAATAGAAAGAAATGTTCAAGCTTATAAAGAGTGCAGGTTCGAATCCTGACCCAAAGCTCTGGTGATTCTATTTGGCTCATATTTTTTCAATTTTTTTTTATCATCTGGAAATATTTTTGGACATCTTTTCAAATGAAATCAAAAAAAAAACTTTAATTTTTATTTAAAAGGACTTTCTGTTAAACTCCCTTTAGGTGATATAAAGAGAAAATTTGATCAAATATCATAAAAGAGACTTTCATTGTAAAATTCTCATAACTCAAGATCATTGGGTTCGAATCCTATGGGATTATTGAATGTTAATTCAGCTTTTATATTTTTTGCAACTTTCAATCAAAATTTTTAGCTTACTAAAAATTATTCCGCCCACAAGAGCACAAGTCGTTAATTAAATCGTTAATTAACAAACGACCTTGTCTCATTATAACAACATTTGCTAATTTATTTTCCAAAATATTTTCGTATCACGATCATCTTGAAATTCAGAGATTAAAATGTAAATTAACTTCGAATGAAAGTGGATTTGCTTTCAAAAAGATCAAAAAAGTTTGATCCGATGTCGGTGATCGTTTTCTCGGAACTAATTAAGAGAAGAAAATCACATGACAAGTTCATGTTATGGCATCTCGAGCACTTCCAAGACGCTTTCGACGCAAGTTCCGCTGTCTCGTTTTGTCTTGTCACGTCTCAAGTTTGAGGCGCTAATTGAAAATTAAAACTTTCTGTTGATTAAAGGAAATTGCAGCGACGTTTGAACTCAACTGAACTTTCACGAGTTCTCGCGCATTCCTCAATGTCCCCAAAATCCTTTCAAGCGTTCAATTGTGAGTAATCCATTGAATTGATAGCTGAGAGATTATTGACACCACCGCAAAGGGAAAGTGCAACGTCAAACGACGTGAATGACTCGAAACTTTTATTATGCAAATTTTGACTGATTAATAATTCAATGCAGAGAAAGCTTGCGCGCGGACGCGATTGAAATTCCAAGTCATTTGATTAAAAACTCCATTAACGCCCACTCGCCGGCTTGTTTGCTCAGCAAGATAGATTGGGATGTTCTTTCGCAATAAAAGATCAGAGTTATCGATTAAACAGCGCCTTGAACTGCTTGTGCGTGCGATTCCTGTTTTTTCTTTGAAACGAGTTCTTTATTTTTATAGCGCTCAACATCGCCTCGAATCATAATTTAAATTGAACATTGTTGTTTGATACAACAAAAGCAAGAAGCCAAGAGATTAACTTTTCAATTAAAATGTCTCGTTGATAGTTCAGAAGCAAAAGTCGTTTCCCTTCTCATTCCGCCAACTTTCATCAACATTGCAACTCACTCTCTTGACTTGCCGGCGCGACCATGGAACAGAAAGAAAAATGCGATCGCTCGACATGAGAAATATTTCAATGATTTGTCAGCTTCTCATTCGGTTTCCGTTCCATTTGAAGAATGAACGTCGACTCTTTTAAGCTGGGGACTAGCGAATGCTTTGATTTGTCACTTTAATTCAAAACATCCTGTGCAATTAATCAAACGATTGCCGGAGATGAATTGATGTCTGCAGTTGTGTAACTTTCGAGATCACGAACTTTTAGAAATTCGCCAGCTCACAATTGCACAACTTTCCAAATGCCGATCGCGTTATTCGAACGACCTTGAAAGGCGAAAACAAAAGTCATACCGCCGGCAGACACAACACTCCAAGCGCGATGTTTTATTTTGATACAAACTTCTCAATCGTGCTTGAAATTTCCAAAAAGAAACGAACCAGATGTGAAGGAATGCTGCGTCGATTGACGAGTGGGTGTGCATACGAGAACGAATGCATGTTCGGTTCTCTCTCTTTTACATCCACAAATGACGTGTCGGATAATCTCAGAATAAAAAAAAATCTTTCTCGAGCAACCCGAGAACTCGAAGGGATCAGCATGATGATGTCAGTCGCATATGTGTTTGTCTTATGAAGAGTCAACACATGCGAGGAGGAGCACAACCAAAAGTTAACACCATATGGCTCAAGCCAAATAACGAAAAGTGTTTTGTTACTAAACAAAATCACCGAATCGCTGCTTCAGTATTTGTTTAACTGTGCACGAGTGAAGATCAACGATAGAATTGTTCTTGAATTTGTTAGTCATCGCCAAATTTGTCAATTGTTTAATTTTAATAAAAGCAAATTATCCATTCAAGCGTAAGCGCTCAAATTGTTTCCTAAAAGCGACGATCTATCATCGGAAGAACTCGTAAATTAATGAAAATATTTCGCAACTAATTTGTCATCGCTTTTTTCTTTTGCACAGATCAATCAAATGCGTCATCGCTCAGTTGGTCGAAAAAGTTGACAAAATCAACTGAGAATTGTTATAACATTCAAGAAGGAAGAGTCGTTGAGCGAGGCTTGAAGGGCAGATACATTTCTCCAGTTCGGATTAAGAATAAAAACAATTCTTTGATTCGATCGACGTCACCAGACTCGCAGTCAATAACCAGCATCGGCGCGATCTCAACGAGCACACCCACACATCAGTTGCCTTACAGTTGTAACTCACAAACACTCAGTCGGAGAATTTTGCAGCGCGAAAAACTCACAGCGAATGGATTCGCTGCTGATAAGAATGACTCGAGTGATGAATTAGAGAATCGATTGAAAAGCAAACTAAGTCGAACAATCGGAGGCTACAGTGTTCCATATCGAGAGAAACGAAATCCTTTGAGCAGCACGAGACTTTCTTGTTATAAACCAATTAGCGACAGGAAATTTGACATTTCCAATCTTAAGAATTATAAATCAGTTGACGACTTCTTGTCTCTCGATCATCCAGACATGAACGATTCTGATTGCGGCATCGCATCGTCAATGCCTTTCGTTGCATCGTCACAAGATCTCAGTAAGAACACATTGAAGAAGAAAAATTCATGCGAAGAAACACCAAAGATGAATCAACAAGACTCTGAGTCCATCCACAAAGCAAAGAAGCTTGGAATCGGCAACAGATTCAAGTCAATGTCCGACAAGACTCACAAACTCTTCTCGAAAATCTATTCGAGCTCCAATCTCAAGTCAAACAGCAATTCATCGTCGTCTGACGTTTGCAACGATTTCATTATGCAAAGACCTGACAAACCAACGACAAATGTGATCAACAGTCGAAGAAGTCTCAGCTACGGGCAATTGCCTGGTCTCAAAGATTTCGAAGCCAAGAAAACGGAAACCGAAGATGGCGATTCTGGGATTTTAGTAAATGAATCAGGAGCTTCGTCGATGGTTGAAACAGATTCAAGTTCAGATGATGCAAAGACAGAAATCGAGCCAATCAATTCTGCGAGGTAAGAATGAACTTTTCTTTATTTTTGATTTTGTCATTCAACGAATTTCTTTCAGAAAACTTTCAAATCAAAATATTTCTTCATGTGCTGTCATCGATCGAGCTGAACCAAAGAACGAAACGTTTGATCTTTCCGCTTGTCGTCATTCAAGTAGCACTGATCAAATTTTGTCGCCGACGATGAGTTTCGCTACGAGAAGATCAAGAAATCTTTCGATGGATGAGCTGAGCGATAGAAAAGGCAACGAAGCTCCAAAACGCAACTCGATCGTCTCAGAACTTGTTGCAATGTAAGTTAAAGACAAATTTCCTTTTATGAGATCACAATTTATTTTTTAAACTCTTCAAGGATCGAGAAAAACGAAACAAAGTTCAACACAATGAGAAATCCTCGACGATCAAAGCCAATGACTGTCAACGATCATGAAACGTCTCCAACTTCGCTTTGTGCCATCAGCATCTCAAATCTTTGCGACGACGACAAAATCAGATTAAAGACAAATCAATCAAAGGAAAATCTCTGCGATCAAATCGAGAGATCAACCAACTTTGACGATTCAACAAAAATCAACGCAACTTCAAACTTTTGCACTTTGCCTCGAAGACCAAAAACAAATCCGCAATGTTCATTCCTCACAGTTTCATTCGAGAAAGGACCCGGAAAGAAGTCACTTGGCTTCACAATCGTCGGCGGAGCTGACAGTCCACGAGGTGCACTCGGAATCTTCATCAAAAGCATTATGCCGAACGGTCAAGCAGTCGACAGCGGTTTATTAAGAGCTGGCGATGAAATTCTCGCTGTCAACGGACAAGTTTGCCACGATCTCACTCATCAAGACGCCGTTCGTATGTTCAAGAGCATCAAGACCGGCGAAATCGTTCTCAACATTTGCAGACGTAAATCTCACATAAATGTGAAGTGAGGAGAAGAAATCGAAATAAATAGAAACTGAAAGTTTTAAGAAAAATCAAAAAAGTTTTATTTTTTTCTATAAAACCATTTAATAAACTAAAGATCTAACGAAGCGATTACAAAGGTGTTTCGTGCCTCAAGCCACCAGGAAAGTTCCTTAATTTTATCACCTAATATCACTACTTAGCTTACTTAACTTAATTGTTCAATAACTTGACGAGCTCAGGATTGCTAAGCATCGAAGTGTGGTTTCCTTCAATGACATTGACCTTCACTTTGCTCGTACTGAACTTTGCTAATCCGTAATCGTCTCCTAAGCCTGGCGCTGACGACTCTGAAGATCTGATTAGCGACAATGGAGTCAATTTAAGTGTCGGCAGATCAATTTTGTCAGCGCTTAGAGAAATCTTTATCCTGGCAATCAATGCTGACAACATTTTGCTTCCATATTCTGCGCTGTATTGACTTTTGGTTTGAGCAACTTGAACGAAACTCTCAAGTTTTGCCTCCCAAGTCGAGTTCGCGAAAATGCTCTTGACGACATCGTGGAAATCATCGGGGAAGAGAAGTCTTGTGCAGGTCGAAAGGATCAAAGATTGAATGTTATCGTCAGTCACAACAGGAACGAAGAGATTTGACAAAGTGCTGATGAACTGAGGTGAGCCGTCGATGATTTTTAAAACTCCTGTCTTTCCTTTTGATTCCAGAATCTTTGCAACTTCAATAGCCAAAAGAGTTCCGAACGAGTAGCCAATTATGTAGAAGTTTTCTTTTCCTGAGAAAAGCTCGAGAATATCCTGGAAAATAAAGAAAAATTAGATAAGTTTTTAGAAGAATTTTTCATTTTGAATTTACCTTTTGAACTGCTGCGACCATTTCTTTCATGTTAGTAGCTCCTGTTGCGTTTCCTAATTGAAGAATGTAAGTTGGGTGTTTGATATTCTTGGCAACATTGAACCAAACATCGCCAGCCATTCCTTCGAAGCCAGGAATTATCAGAACCTTTGTGTTTCCTTTCTCTGCTGCACTCTTCACTTTCAGGATTGTCTTGTCGCTGCTTGATTCATCACCGAACGACGCCAACAAGAATGCAAGATCTTGTGGAATCACATCTTGAACTTCAGTTGCTCCTGAATCCTTCGAGTTCACTCGTTTCTCAAGTTGACTCAAGGTCAGTGATCTCATTTCTTGAGACGAGATGACAACGTCGTAATCTCTTTCGAGAATTTGTTGGATTTCAACTCCCATAAGCGAGTCCATGCCGAGACGAGACAAGGAAGCGTCCATTGAAACTAATTTCTTATCGCGAATCGACATAATGTTCAAAACAGCGTCGACAATGTTTCCTTTCTTCACGTCATCGAATCGTTTCTCAGCGACGACCATACTGGCAACGACTGGCTCATCAACGTTCAAGAGAGAATCGAGAACTTCCAAACAATTTGTAATTCTTTGTGGCAAAGTTCCACTGATCTCCATGTCCATGTTGATTTCTTGTAAATCAGCTAACAGACCAACATCTCCAACAGCTCCCCATTGAATTGCTTTCGCTGGCAGACCCTTCTTTGCTCTTTGTTCCATAATTCTCTCCATGATCGAGTTACCCATTCCGTAGTTGCTTTGACCAGCATTACCGCGACCACAAGAAACACTCGAGAAGATAACGAAATGCTTCAATTGAGGGCAGAGCTTTTGAGAAATCTCATCCAAGAAAATTGTAGCGTCAGCTTTAGGTCCGAACGATTCAATGAACATTTGCTCGGTTTGATTGTCGAAGATTCCATCACGAAGTGCAACAGCCAAATTGTAAATTCCTCCGACTGGTCCTAATTTGATGGCATCGCGAATAAGTTCAGTGCATCCGGCCTTTGTTAAGATATTCGCTGTGTTGACGCTGATCTCAACTCCATAAGTTTTCCAAATTCTATAAAAGGAGAAAACTTAAAATCGTTTCAAAGGTTTCAGAGATGGCGAACTCACTTTATTCTTCCAGCTTGATAAGCGTTGGTGATGCCACGACTTGAGCTCAACACAAGTTTCCGGCAACCTCTGAGGATCAACCAATCAGCAAGTTCCAAGCCAAAGCCTCCAAGTCCACCAACGAGAATGACAGATTCCTTTGAATCGCAATAAACCTTTGGCAAAATGCTGATTGGAAGAGACTCGAGATCCGAAGGATTTTCTCTCATTTTAAGAAGAACTTTTCCAATGTGACGACCACTGGCCATGAAACGGAAAGCTTGCTCGACATCTCCAGCATCGAAGACATTTGTTTTCAAAGGCTTAACGATTCCCTTCTTGATGTCGTCATTGACAAGATTGCGAACGAGCTATGAACAAAAAAGTTTAAATGAAATATTAAAAGACAAATTGATTTAAAGTGCTTACTCTAAGTTCCTCTGATTCAAGTGGCAAATCATCGAAGAAAACTGCTTTGAAGTTGATTCTCTTGGCGAAGTGTGACATATCGAATTTCGTCTTGTTCATGATATCGTACTTTCCGATTTCCAAGAAAGTTCCATTCATGGCGAGGCATCGAATCGACGCTTGAAGTTTATCTTCAGACAAAGAGTTAAGAATGAAATCAACGCCTTTGCCTTTGGTTCCAACTCGAATCATTTTCTCGAAGGTCACGTCACGAGAGTTTCCGATGTGCTTTGGATTCAACTGAGGGAATCTCTCGAGCAGGAATTTCTTCTTCTCGTCACTTCCGACTGTTGTGTAGACTTCAAGTCCATAAGACAAAGCAACTTGAATACCCGCAAGTCCAACTCCTCCGCAACCAGCGTGAATCAAAATAGTTTTGCCTTTCTCGATCTTTGAAATGACGAAGAACGCGAGATAAATTGTGTAGTAAACGAGTGGAACTGAAGCTGCTTCTTCCAAAGTCCAGTTCGCTGGAACATCCCAGATCAAAGTGCTATCCAATGGATAATGAGTTGCCATCGCTCCAGTTGGACCCATGCCCATGACTTTCTTTCCCTTGTCGGTTACTCCAGAGAATTCAAAGCCCATAATGCATTGCTGTTGAATTCTGTCCAAGACGTCGTCGGAATTAATTTTTCCTGAAGCCAACATGACGTCACGGAAGTTGAGCGACGCGTATTGAATTCGAACGTGAGGGATATTCAAATTTTTCAATGGACCGCCTAACCAAGTGAGTGATGAAAGATCGCCCTTCATGACTGTGTTCGTGTAGAAATGTCCACTTCGTGGCTTCGCTTCCAAATTGTCATTGATTCTCAAATGACGATAACTTCCCCACTTTCCATTGCGGTAAACGTTAGTTGAGAGACCGAGCGTCAACTGTTGTTGGTAGAATGAGTTGTCGATGTCGAACTTTGGAGCTGAAGCGTCGTCAATGAAGAAGCATTTGACCTTGTCGCCATTTGGTTCCTTTCGAATGCAATTCATCAAACCGAGAATTCCTGACAGAGTTTCTCCTTGAGAATAAGCTAAGACTGTTCCTTTCTTGACTGCTTGCTTGAGTGGCTCGAGCCATTCAGCGATATTCGAAGACACTTTAATAATTGACTCGGGCTTGACGTATTCGCTCTTGACAAATTGCGCCATGAAAATAGTTTCGTTCTCAAGTGGAATGACGGCAAGAAGTTGAAGATCGTTTGGAAGAGTTGATGGTGGTTTGTTGTTTGCGGGTTCTCTCGAAATGATGTAACCTTTTCCTCCCAAAGCAGTCTTCGCTGTTTCCAAGAAAGCTTTGTCATTTATGCAATTCGACTTGATGATGATGTTGACATTGCTGAATGACGAAAGTTCCTTATTGTCAACAAGAACATTGTCGAGCTCAACAGTTTGAGTGGTCAAATAATTATTTTCTGGAGTGATCAATGGCAAATCGCCTAATCCCAAGAAGAAATGTTCGCTCAAAGGTTCCTTTCCGTCATTCGAGTCGACTTCCACTGTCACGATCTTCTTGACTGGTTCATTCTCTAAAGCTAACTGAACACAAACCTTTGCCATGTCAATCTTTGCGAGAGTTGGACTTGGATAATGTGAAATGAACTTGTGAACTTCAAGGACGGGATCAGAAGCTGGACGACGACGATTAACCAAACTTCCTTCGAAACCATGAATCTCAACGCCTCCAGCTTTGATGATGTTGAGATAAGGACAAGCTTGAACTTCAAACATGACATCTTCGTCTTGACAGTTGTTGATCATTTGCATGTGACGTCTTGGATCGATGATGACTTTTCTGACGTTCGTTGGAAGAATCAACATTCGAGTGTCTCTCATCAAAACTTGGAACTGAATCAAACAATCCATGAAAGTCGTCCAGTCAGCATTCCACTTGATCTTTCCAGTCAAACCGTCGTCTCTGATCTCTTTGATGGCTCGGAAGAGACCGCGATGGTAATATCCTCTCAATCGCATTTCTTTGTAGAAATCTGGCTCTTGCAAGACAACTGCGTCGTTGTTCTCGGGAACGTCAATGTCAGACAATTCGACGTTGTCAGCGACCTTGATTGTTCCTTGAGCGATGGCAGATTTTCCTTCAATAATCTCGAAACGTCCGGAAGCTTCATTGGAAAGAAAACATCGTTAAAAATAATCTTTAAAGCGATTACGATTGTTTACCTCGATGAATCGCAATGGTGACGAGAATGTCTTGATTCTTCTGAAGTGATGTCGCTCTCATGAACTTAACATCTTCAAACACGACCTTCATGTTCATCTGCGGCACTCCGTACATCAAAGCAAACGATTCCCACACCTGGAACAACCAACCAGTGCCCGGGAACAAAACTTTTCCTAACAATTGTAAATATTTGTGTTGGGTCAAGTTTAAGATTCAATTAGTTTTATTGACAAACTCACCGTCGATGATGTGTCCTTGAACGAATTCAAATATTTTATCACTCAAGTTGATGACCACGTTTCTCTTCTCGTAGAAATTGAACGAGTCGAACAGTGGCACGACGTAATTTTCTGAGTGATCCCATTTGATGATCGGCGAGATCATCGCTGTTCCACGTGAAACAGGGAACGAGACTTCTGGGTAAAGATTTTTGATGTCGACGTCGATTCCGTTCTCGAAAAGTCTAAAGAAATTATTTGTTGAAAAGATTGTAAATTCTTTTGGAAAAGTTAAACTCACTTTCCGAACGCATCCATCAAGAACAAAGCTCCGTCCTTGTTGTCACGTTGAGTCAAACTCAAATGAACTCCTTCTTTCAATGATCGCTTCAAGATCGATTTGAGAAGAGCGTGAGGTGCGATTTCAATCGTCAACGAATTCTTCGGCAGCATATCGAGAACCTCTTCGAACAAGACGGGACTCAGCAAGTTCTTCGTGTGATATTGACCTGAAGAGTATTGACTCTCGGCTTTGTTCCAATCATCTTCAGGATAACTTGAGCTCAACCATTTCGCCGAACGTTTGCGTGGAGTTTTAATGACCTCGTTGAGCTTTGTCAGCAAATGCGAGCCCATCTCTGCGATGTAACGACTGTGAAGTGGAATTCCACTACAAGCGACTTCTCTTGCGAAAATATTCTTCTCGGTAAGTTCTTGAACAAAAGCTCTGACGCTTTCGGCTGGTCCCGAGATTGTTGTTGAGTCAATTGAGTTGTGACAAGCAATATCGATGTCGCTAGGTAAAAGCTTCTTCACTTCTCGGTGATTGATTCCAACAGCAGCCATCGCTCCATTGATCGTCTTCGACTCAGCGCTTGCTTTACCACGAGAGTAAGAAGCCAACATCGCTTCTTCGACTGTGAAGCATCCGTCAGCATAAGCAACTCCAAGTTCACCAACTGAATGACCAATCATGTAATCAGGTTCAAGGCCAAGGGCTTTCAAAACATCGGTCAACGCAATCTCGATAGCTGCGATTCCAACGTAAGAGTTTAACACGCTGTCGAAGAGTTTCTTGTCAGGCGACGTCAAGATGTGCTTGAGGTTCAATCCTAATGGCAACAAAACAGTGTGGCATCGTTCAATTGTTTTAGCGAAGAGAGGAATCTTCAATAAGTCAGTTCCCATTTCTGGCCATTGACTTCCGATTCCAGCAAACACCCAAACGATCGGTCGCTTTTCAGTTGTGAAAAGTTGAATATCCTTTTGTGTGCAAACTGCTTTCCCTGTCTCCTTGTCCTGAGCGAAAATTCCGTAGCCACGATAAACGTTTGAAGTGTTTGTCTTGCTTTGAGAGTTTTGTAACAAAGCGATGTGCTCAACGTCAAGTGATCGCTTTGTTATGTCGTCAAAGATATTCTTGACTGCGTCTTCTGTTCTTCCCGACCACATAACGAGACGACTTAGATTATCACTTGGCAATCCGTTGTTCTTCTTCGTCTTGGCGTTTCCTTGGAACAAAGCGTGAGCGTTAGCCCCTCCAAGTCCAAAAGAGTTCATTGAAATTAATGGACCATCGAGAGCTTCAACTTCTGTCACGACTCTCATTCTTCCTTCAGCGAATGCTGGAATCTCAGCGCGCGCCTCAGTGAAGTTAATGTTTGGTGGAATTTTTTGATTTTCCAAAGTCAAAACAATCTTTGCCATTGAGGCAACACCTGACGAAGCTTCAGCGTGACCCATGTTGGACTTAACTGAGCCAACTGGAAGTGGCTTCTTCCTGTTCTTTCCTTTACAGAAGACTTCATCGATAGCTGCGACTTCTTCAGGATCGCCAAGCTTCGTTCCAGTGCTGTGAGCTTCAACGAAGTTAACCAAACTTGGATCGATGTTTGATTCTTTGAAGAACTCTTCAATCAGCTGCTGTTGCATAACTTTCGATGGGAACGAGCTTCCTTCCTTCTTGAAGCCATCGTTGTTGGAATTTGTATGACAAAGCTTTGCGTAGACTCGCTTTGAGTTCTTTTGACGTTGAAGGAAGATTACAGCGATTGTATCAGCTCGAGAGAAGCCGCCAGCGTCCTTGTCAAACGGACGACAGAAACCGTCTTGAGCCAAAATGCGAAGTCTGTTTAACAATTAATCAAAATTAGAAGAAGAAAACTAACAAAATCTATTCACAACTAATTATTTTGTTTATTTAGTTTTCAATTACAGCGAATTCTTTTAGAAGAAGCCACTTCTCAACTTACCGAGTATATTCAACAGTTGAGCTTAAGTTCATAAGCAATTGAGCTCCGCCAACAATCGCAGAGTCGCAAGCACCACTCATGATATATTTGTAAGCACAATCCAATGCATAAGCAGAGCTCGAGCAAGCAGTATCGACAGTGAACGAAGGACCAGTTAATCCCAAAGCGTATGAAATTCGATTCGAAAGATAAAAGTTAGCGTTGCCGAAGATTCCCCATCCTTCTTTAGCAGGAATGCGATATAAGAAAGTATCGCGCGAGTCAGAGAAGCAACAGCCGATGAAGACACCACATCGACTGCCAACCAACGATTCAGGACTAATTCCAGCGTCCAAAATCGCTTCGTAGGAGTGTTCCAAAAGGATTCGGCACTGCGGATCCATTTGATTGGCGTGCTTGTTCAAGATCGAGAAGAAGGAAGCATCGAACTTCTCTAAGTTACGAATCTTTCCCGATCGTTTGGGAACTTCCGGATTAAAATGCTTCCAACGGCTCTCGTCTTCATCAGCCATATCGATTTTATTGTAAAGATTATGCTCGAACTCGCGCATGTTGTTTGAGTTCGGAAATCTTCCCGAAATTCCCGACACGACAATGTCCTCAGGACTGAACTCTTCCTCGGTCGACATGTTCACGATTTTATTTGATTTTTCACTGCACACTAAAAAGGATTTTTCTCTATTTTCTTGTTCTACTTCTTCTTGAGCTTTTTGTTTGATTTTTCTTTTAAGCTTTTTCAATGAATTTTCTTTTGAAATTCAAACTTGTATCACATCACTTTCGTTTTCTTTTTCACTTTAATCTTTTTCTCAGTATTTCTCTCTTTTCTGATTATTGATTTATCTCTTCAACGACAAGTCGTCTTCACTTTCGACAATGAGATGCGATCAAACAATTATCAACTTATTACACTGTGAGGAACTTTTCCAACTGAATCGGCTAACGCTTGAAATACGAGTGAGCTGCTCAGGAAAATTTTGGGCTTTATATGCCAAAAAACGTTGCTGGCTGTGTTAGGCGCTGTCTTCTCTACGTTATGGTTTGTAATTAAGACTTGTATGGTCGATCGTACGTAGAGAAAAAAATTATCTTCAATTGAAAAAGACGACTAGCCGTGGTTGTGTTCACAATAGGATTCCCTTCGTGCGCAGAAAGAGTTCTTAAGATACGTAAACAATTTTTTTTCTATCCGACTCAAGTTGAACTTTGACGTAAAAATCAAGGAAAAGACGAAAGGTGAGGTAGAGATGGTTCCTCATGACGTCAAGCTCATTGTTTCCTTTCGAGTATTTGAGCAATTCATGCTCGATTGGATCGTCAGAAAGCAATTAGACTTCGTGAATGGTCAAAGTCTTCGATTATGTTGAGAGTGAGGATTTCTCCCGCGAGGAATGTTTGTTTGTTGTTAGTAAAGTCGTCAAGTGCAGACTCACGACCTCAATGATGTGCATTATGTCGCAATTATTCGCCACTAGGCAATTCACACCACGAGGCTAATTCATACACGATCTCTTTTAGATTACTCGGTCAATTTCCATTCGGAACCAAATTTTTCGTAGAAAAAAAAGTTTTTTTTTGGTTCTCGGAAAGCAAGTCAAATCGTCAATCGGTTGTGATCATTAATGAGAATTGCTTTGTGGACTTATCACAGTCGATCACGTTTTGGTGACTGCGAACCCAACACAATTGTCGATGAAATTTAGCAAATCACTAGGAGACGAGACTATAAGACATTATGCAAATTAAACAAAGTTTTATTACAAACAAAAGTTTCCAACAATGTTTGCATGAAGATTTATTTGCTCGAGCCTTGAGTGGAAAATAAAAATTAAAAAGACATCGCGTCATTGATGAGGAATATCAGGCACTGGCGAACTGACGTCTAAGTAAAAAACTGTCGATGGATAAATATTTGAACGACAAACACTTCATCCAACTCGGCTCTTAATCGCCGGGATGAAAGTCTAATCTTGAGCATGTGCGCTAACTTATCATCAGAAGCCGAGAGAATATTTTTTTCGCATTTCACGAATTATCTTTCGTTGAGACAAATGAGACTTTAATCTTGGTCAACGGCCGATGGCAAATAGCCACACCAATGTCAAGGGGGAGGGTGTAGAGAAGGGCATGAAGAAGACATAGCACTTAGTATGACACAATACGTCAACAAACACATCGATCCATGTAACAATTGAGAGGGAACATCTTCAGTTGCTCATAAGGTCAGAGACGAACTGACCTACCTCTAATTGAAGTCTAAGCATTTATGTTAGTTACCGATTATTTTTTAAACAAAAGGCTCAACTTTTAAATGTCACAAAATAGTTTGACGTCAAACTCTACAATCAACGCGCAATTCAGTGGCGAACGAAAATCTTTCGCCACCAACAACGACTCGTAATTCTGATCTTTACTTAGTCGACCAGAGCTGACCAAACATCGTTCGTTTCATCATTCACGCCAAGCACACACAAATCGATGCTAAACAGCAGCTCACACCACCAACAGCTCTTTTCCCTTAATGTTTTGAAACGCTTTCGTAAAATTTCTCAACGCTCTTACATGTCGTTGAAAAGAGTTTCCGAAGGGAAATATTAATGTTCAATATTGAATTTGAATTAGTTCGGGCCCTTTGAATTAAATGAGCGCACTTGTGCAATCGATCGCACGTAATTTCGTGCTACGATTTTCCGCGCTCTCTCGCAAAGACACTGTTTGAATTTCTCATACCATCGAAGGTCTTCTAATGAACGAATCAATAATTAAATGATGAAGGAATGAACAATTATTCCAAGGTGATCGCACAACCGTTTTCAGCTATTTCTTTCCGTCTAAAATCATTAAGTTTAATGACACGCGACTCTTTAGTTTCTCTTACACTTGAGATACGTGAAATATTATTTATGAATTGTTCCTTCGTCGAATGACGCACATTAATTGAAGTTAAAAGAAGTTTTATTATTACTTCGATAACAAAACAAAATAAAATCTATTTGCGATGTTCAATAAATCGCGTGCGATCGTGCGAGCCCTTTGTTCTCATTGAAAGAAGAACTGATTTCGTCCCTGATCTTCAATGATTTTTCATTCTTCAATAACTTAGCCGTTGGCTAAGAAGCAATGATCACACTCATTGCAGGTGATTATCGTAAATATTTGTACTCGTCGTATTAAGACGAAATTGCTGTAAACAAAATATTTGAGAGATTCCACGAACTCATTCCCTTTCAGACTCATATTGACTTTATTTGTATAACTTTTGTTTGCGATGACTTGAGTCGGTCTCTCCCGCCACCGCAATAAATCGTGCATTTGACACAATCCATCAATTACTTTGATGTCACTGAAGCGTGAATGAGAAAAACTCGAAAAGGGAAAACAAAAGATTGAGTTCTGTCCATCGTGGGAAAGTCTTCATGTAAGTTTAGCAGAGTCTCCAGTAAAATATTTCAAGCAATCGTGATTGAATTGACTTTAGAACTCTGAAGTCCTTGTTATTGCTTTGTCATGTAATCTCACCGAAAGATGCTCCAGTCAAGGTGATTCCATTTCGCGCATCAGATCAAGCTTTACTCGAATAAATATTTACCAACCTTTGACTCTTAGTGCGACTTAACTACTTAGAATTTACAATTTATTAAGCTTAAGCCAATTTTTACATTTAATATTTATTAACGAAAGAATAGAATTGCGTGAAGGTTTCACTCTTCTTCAAAATTAATGATAGTCCTTGTACTTTAACTATTGACATGAAAAACCTTGTTCCTCAATCAATAACCGATAATTACTTTATGTCCATTCATCATTTGTCAGAAGCTGCATCAATCGATGTTCGACAACTTCTTTTTCAGTTGCCGGTTAGCGCACATGTTATGGCCGTGTTTTGGTTCCAAAATAAATCGCTTTGCGAGAGTCAACAGACGATGACTTTCAAGAGAGCGTGTAGTTTCATAAGAGACGAAGAATGAAGACGAAGAAAGATATTCAGAGAGCTCAAGACGTGTTCAACGATTCAAAGAAGTTTCTTTGGGTTGTGTACCTGTCACAAGCGCCAACAACTCCTTCCATTAGCTTCCTTCAGAGAATCCTAAGATTTGTTTTAAGATAATTCGTCGCCTTCGCTTTCAAACCTAAAAAAAGAATTTTAATCATTGTTAGTTACTTGTCACAAATATTTGCTACACACTTCAACATGATGACAATTTATTTGCTCTTAACACAAAGCATTCTAATAAGATTCACTACTAAGTGATAAGCATTACGCAAAATTATTTCAATAGAAAGAAGAAATTAGCAGCTCAAGAAAATTCTTGATTTCCGTTCTTTTCAGAAAATTATTTGAAAGCGGTTCCTTTCAAACTTGTTTTCCGTGAGAACTTCAAACCCTTTCAACAAGCAAACAGCACGAAGAGCAATTAAGCCATCAACGTTCCCGGCCGGAGATCTCTTCAACAATCTGCGTTTGTTTTTTTTTCGGGCAGCCAAGCAACAAACCTCACGTTCGATGAGCAAATGCACGAAATATAAATTGAATAAGCAAACAAATCGTTGAAGACACTTGGGACGGTAGAAAGGCTTGGTTGACCTTGGGTGGGCTTCGAGAGTCTTGAAATTTCTCCCAACGATGCTTCTGTTGAATCTCATCAGCAAACCGGTCAACGAAATTTGGTTCAAGGTCAGTTTAGTGCATCACAGCATCTCATGCACTCGATCACTTCACAGGTGAAACTGGTTTCGTAATAAAAGACATTTTATTGATTCTCATGTCTCAACGAACGTTCGAGTAATGCGAGATGCTCAATGTAGTTGCCATAAACGATTAATTTCGATTGAAATGTTACAAGAATCGACTTGCGCAATCGTAAAGTCGTGATCGAACTTGTCGAGACGAAAGATGATCTCAAATCCTGAAAGTTTTAAATATTTTGATGTTGCAAAAACGAAAGAAGAAAGATGAGAAAGCAAAGGAAGAGAAAGAATGTCGCTTTAAAGAAATAAAAAATGTTTTTTTGTCCAAACTTTAGTTTTGGCCTTTTCAAGATAAAAAGAAACGAGTCGAAGCTGATATCACAGAAATTCCATCCACTTCCTTCTGAATCATTCAATGCGAAGTAGAGAAATGGACAAAAACAATCATTAAAAAGATTTTTGGCAGTCACGACCGATGAATCAACTCGAGACGAGTTTCTTTAGAGAATCGCGAGACTTTTTATCAAAAGATTCTATTGAGTTACGAGCGACGCCTCGATTCCTTTGTGCTCCAATCTTCTCGACTCGTTCTAACGAGGAAACTATGAACTCGTATCTCATTCGATGACGGAACGATCATAAATCTTTGGACAAACGCAAGAGTGTCTAACCTTGACCCTTAGTTGGCTTCGATCAGCTTTTGTGAGTGATTATCGAGTCGGCTCTGGAAAAATCAAAAGAGCAATCACTGCGAAACATTCTTTAATCTCGTGCCATCTGCTGCAGAACTCAAATTGCTTTTTTCCTTGAAATCAGGAATTTAAAACCGAAATCTCTCGCCTTGGGCGCTTAAGAATTTCTCAATCCTATTCAAATTGCTTTCTTCTCGTTAAGACACAATTAGCACTTTGGAAACTGCGTTTTGAAAATCAACGGAACTTTCCACACAAATGTTGGTCAGTGCAATCGTGAATTGGGTTGTAACATGAAACTAGAAACTCTCAAAATCTATTAAGACGTTGAGTTTCATCGAAAACATCAACCACGCGATCACATGAAACCAAATCGTAAAATAAATCGAAATTCGCCAAAACAAAAATGAAGATTTCTCATCTTCGCGTAAGATTAGGAAGGTGCGATCGCACAGCTGTCGCATTAAGCTGTGATAAAGATCGCTAAACGGGGAATTATTGGCATTCATTGATTTTCGCCTTTTTTGGGTTCGCTTAGGTCAAAATTCTTCAGCGAATTCTTCGCGAGCGACACAGAAAAAGAATTCTTCGCCTCCACACGGCACAAAGCGCGAGAAACCGCAACTAAAAGAATTCTCGATTATGCACACGGTATGACCTTGGAAGGTAAGCAAGAAACGAGAAATTATTGCAACATAAAAATTTCATTCTTCGTCTCACGACTTAATGCAACTTTTTCTTCATTTTATGCAAAACTGAAACCGAACAATTTCTGTTTTGGAATTAAAAAGCGAAGCTTGATTGCCTGAAAGAGATTATTCATCATTTGCTGTGATGATGGCAAATTGCGGTGAAAGTGATCACTTCGAGGCGTAAGTGACAATTCGCCTTGGGCTTCAGAGAAACTGAAATCAAACAAACGACGTCGATGAGTAACAAGAAGGAAGTTATGTTGATCACGCGACATTGTCGCTTCAAATGAGCGAAAAAATTCGATTAATTTGCTCGAACTCTGCATGTTAGCGAACTCCAATTATTGAACAATTAGCGTCTCGAGAATGTAGGTTAAGGCGATGTTAGACTTGCGACCTGTTGAACTGTTTGCATTCCCATTCCATTGATGTCGATCGCAAAAACTACTTCAATGGACATTCCACCTCAGAAAAATTATTCACTTTTTTGACATCCTCGAGTTGATTTGCGTAACAAGCTACCAACAATTCGTCAATGCCTGCTCGACAATAAACCGAGACTCAAAGGTAAATCTTTTGGTTCTTAATTCATCTCGGAAGGCATTGACCTAATACAGAAACTGTCTTGAATATTAAAAGACGTAGACCACCTGGTCGAGATTCAAATTTCTGACATCCGCTCTCTAAAAACAAAAAAAGTTCACGGGAAAAGTCCAGAAGCCGTAACAAGTCGCAGGTTGTTTTGCGTGATCATCCGCAAAAGCCACGACTAACGACTCAATTAATTCTTTCCAACACAAAGCTCTCTCGTTACGCAACTTGTCCATCTTCACATGCGAGGCATGTCGCATTTTGCTTCGCTTGTCAAAAGCGAAGACAAGAAAACAAAGCCGAGAATCGATTTTACGCTTGGGTTCTCTCTTATCAGGTTACATAAACCATGAAAATTAAGGTTTGTCGTCGGCGAGAGGCACGGAAGAAGAAACTTTGACATGAAATGTTAATTAAATCGACACGAATTTACGTTTATCGCACACACGAAGCTCTGAAATGTTTTAAAAGTTCTTGACTTTATCAATTTACAATTTATTAAAGTTTGCTTTGTTCAATAAATTTGATTAAATCACTTGACACTAATTTTACGCCGGCAAATGTTCAGAACAATTTCTCCGCTTTTGACGCTTTTAAACATACGAACGGCGTCTTGATGAGTGAGATCGTGGCAAACTTGTCCGTTGACAGCGAGAATTTCATCGCCAGCTCTTAACAAACCGCTGTCGACTGCTTGACCATTCGGCATAATGCTCTTGATGAAGATTCCGAGTGCACCTCGTGGACTGTCAGCTCCGCCGACGATTGTGAAGCCAAGTGACTTCTTTCCGGGTCCTTTCTCGAATGAAACTGTGAGGAATGAACATTGCGGATTTGTTTTTGGTCTTCGAGGCAAAGTGCAAAAGTTTGAAGTTGCGTTGATTTTTGTTGAATCGTCAAAGTTGGTTGATCTCTCGATTTGATCGCAGAGATTTTCCTTTGACTGATTTGTCTTTAATCTGATTTTGTCGTCGTCGCAAAGATTTGAGATGCTGATGGCACAAAGCGAAGTTGGAGACGTTTCATGATCGTTGACAGTCATTGGCTTTGATCGTCGAGGATTTCTCATTGTGTTGAACTTTGTTTCGTTTTTCTCGATCCTTGAAGAGTTTAAAAATTAAATTGTGCTCTCATAAAAGGAAATTTGTCTTCAACTTACATTGCAACAAGTTCTGAGACGATCGAGTTGCGTTTTGGAGCTTCGTTGCTTTTTCTATCACTCAGCTCATCCATCGAAAGATTTCTTGATCTTCTTGTAGCGAAACTCATCGTCGGCGACAAAATTTGATCAGTGCTACTTGAATGACGACAAGCGGAAAGATCAAACGTTTCGTTCTTTGGTTCAGCTCGATCGATGACAGCACAGGAAGAAATATTTTGATTTGAAAGTTTTCTGAAAGAAATTCGTTGAATGACAAAATCAAAAAAAAAGAAAAGTTCATTCTCACCTCGCAGAATTGATTGGCTCGATTTCTGTCTTTGCATCATCTGAACTTGAATCTGTTTCAACCATCGATGAAGCTCCCGATTCATTTACTAAAATTCCAGAATCGCCGTCTTCGGTTTCTGTTTTCTTGGCTTCGAAATCTTTGAGACCAGGCAATTGCCCGTAGCTGAGACTTCTTCGATTGTTGATCACATTTGTCGTTGGTTTGTCAGGTCTTTGCATAATGAAATCATTGCAAACGTCAGACGACGATGAATTGCTGTTTGACTTGAGATTGGAGCTCGAATAGATTTTCGAGAAGAGTTTGTGAGTTTTGTCGGACATTGACTTGAATCTGTTGCCGATTCCAAGCTTCTTTGCTTTGTGGATTGACTCAGAGTCTTGTTGATTCATCTTTGGTGTTTCTTCGCATGAATTTTTCTTCTTCAATGTGTTCTTACTGAGATCTTGTGACGATGCAACGAAAGGCATTGACGATGCGATGCCGCAATCAGAATCGTTCATGTCAGGATGATCGAGAGACAAGAAGTCGTCAACTGATTTATAATTCTTAAGATTGGAAATGTCAAATTTCCTGTCGCTAATTGGTTTATAACAAGAAAGTCTTGTGCTGCTCAAAGGATTTCGTTTCTCTCGATATGGAACACTGTAGCCTCCGATTGTTCGACTTAGTTTGCTTTTCAATCGATTCTCTAATTCATCACTTGATTCATTCTTATCAGCAGCGAATCCATTCGCTGTGAGTTTATCGCGCTGCAAAATTCTCCGACTGAGTGTTTGTGAGTTACAACTGTAAGGCAACTGATGTGTGGGTGTGCTCGTTGAGATCGCGCCGATGCTGGTTATCGACTGCGAGTCTGGTGACGTTGATCGAATCAAAGAATTGTTTTTATTCTTAATCCGAACTGGTGAAATGTATCTGCCCTTCAAGCCTCGCTCAACGACTCTTCCTTCTTGAATGTTATAACAATTCTCAGTTGTTTTTGTCAGCTTCTTTGACCAGCTTAAAGTTGGCGATGACAGCGATGATTGATCTGAATACGAAAAATAAGAAATTCAGTTACTTTCACTATTTCGATTATCTAATATAATTCAGCTGTCATTGAGTTGGAGCCACTAACAAGTTGAAAACCTGATTGGAATGCCCTAAAGGCGAAAGCTAACAAGAAGCAGATGCTCCGCTTTCTACAAAAATTGATTCCAGACACAGTCGAACCAACTGCACTTGCAAAGCGCTTGACGAACACTGAATCAATTCTCGCTCCTCGTCGACGATGATTTTCGAGTTTCTTTATGAAACACATTGTGCATTTTAATGTGATCTTTATTTGTATATTCAAATGTGACTCGAACGACACAAACACAGGCAATAAACTCAAGTGTAAACAATCTGAACCCTCATGCGAACGTCTCGATCATTCCATCATAATTCCGACACATAATTTCTCGTTTTATGACCGTCAATTTGTCGCTGCGCATTGAAATGAGGCGATGTAACATTCTTATCGTGAACTCCCACATAAATTTCAATGCCTCGTCTAAGTCGTTTGTCGTGCGGAGACTTTTAATTTTGATCTTCTAATCAAAAATCATTAGCTTGGGAAATATTCAACTTAATTGGAAATGTCATCATCGACATCGGCATTTTCCTTTGTCAAGGTCGTTCGTTACAGAAAACAACACAATCTTTAGAAACTGCACGAGCTGTGGGTGGATTTAATTAAGAGTCTGTTAATTAACTTTAATGACATAAGCTCAGCACGAGATTTGACAAATCGAATAAACGTTGATCGAGATTGACTTTGAGGAAACGAATCAAAAATATTAAAATCAAGATTTCCTTGATAATAATAAATAAAGTTTTTCTTTAATCGATATCAACAGAGAAAGAGCAAAATAGAATGAAAAAAGGGGAAAAAGCTTTCAGAAGAGTTTTAATGGGATTCGAACCCAATTACTTTTTTTATTGAAATTTGTGATCTCTTTAACAAACTATTTCATCAAATTTTTCTCATTTTAAAACTTAAAACAAATTTAACTAAACGAACTAGATTTGATTCTAAACAAAATATTGATTTCTTTGATTTTATTTGAATCGTTTTTCACAAAACTTTTTAAGTTGATACAAACGAAAAAATAAAAAAAGAAGCGATATCTCACAAACATTTAGATTTACAAATTATCAGGATTCGAACCTGGGAAGTCTCTCTCACGCTAAGTTTGAGACTTCTTTCAACTTTCGTTTCTTTGAATATTTTACTTCCTTCTAAAAGATTTGGCCAAAGTTCGTTATGATTGTCGGAAACAAATAAAATTATTTTCTTTTTCATTCATCACGGAATTGAAATTGAAGATTTTAAATTTCTTTCAAAGTAAAAATTAATTCCCCTTAATGCGTCTATGAGCGTCGCCGAGAATATAACTGCCCTATTACCCCGTTTACATCATGAATTATCGAAGAATCATCAACAGTGTTGATTCAACACAGAAAGAGCAAAAAAAATTATGAAGGCAAAAAAGGTTTTGACGGCCAGCTATTTATGATTCTTATCGATAAGAATTTATAAGGATTCGAACCCAATGTCATTTGTTTTAAAGTTTGAAACGTCTTTTACAAGTTGTTTCATAAATTTTTCTTATTTGAGCACTCGAAAGGAGTTCAACTAAAAGTCCTTTTAGATTAATATAAAAGATTTTCTTGATTTCATTTGAAAAATTTTTCAAAAACATTTACAAATGATAAAAAAATTAGAAAAATTGAAAAAAAAAAGTTTTATTCATCATGACTTCATTGATTTTATTGCACAAATTGTCAGGATTCGAACCTGGAGTCTCATTATGACTGAAATGTTTTTTGTTATGAATATTTTTCATTGGAACGATTTGCCAAAAGTTCGTTCTGATTGTCGGTAGAAACAATAAAAATAATTTGCTCTTCAATTTATTAGAACTTTTATTTCAATTTTTTTCGTTGATTAGCTCTCATCGTTGCAAAACTGTCTTATCTCTTCAGAATATTGAGAATTTAGATGACCAGGGAAAAAAAGAGTTAAGCAATAAAAAAGTGTTGCTAGCAGAAACTCTACTATTGGATATTTTTGTCCATGATTTGTGCCTCGAAAGACTTCTTCAACGTACACATTCACGTTATTTAGCTAAATTTTTCGATTTTATCACTTTGTGAAAAGTTAACAAAAAATCGTCTTCATATTAAAGACAATTTTTTAAAAAAGATTTTTGAATTTAATCAAATTTATTGGGATTCGAACCCAGGTTCAAACGAAATTTGAATATTCTCTTTTTTCATTGTCAAATAACGTTGACTCTTTTCCTCTCTTGAAATCATTTGGCTAAAACTCGATTAAATGAAAAAAAATTCTCACCAATTCTCGACTTTCTCATCGACTGATTCGGAGTTTTATTCCTTAAAATATCAGATATCGTCTCAACTGTCGGTTTCTGTTGATGCTGATCGATCGAATTTATGCTGAATGTGCTGACCGACAACGAATCTTCGTTCTTCAATGGCGAGAGTCCCAGAAGCTGCGGCGTCTCTGATGATCTTCGAAGCCAACGCATGATGAATATCTAGCGATGTTCACTTTAAAATTACGCAATCTAGAAACGAGAAAGAAAGAAATTGAGTTGATCATCATCATCATCAAGAAAGTTATTCAATAATTAAAATAAAACAGATTTTGAAAGAATTTCCCCATTAGAATGTGGTCAAGTCAAGTTGCTTGGGCGTAAAAGTCAATTAAAAGAATTCAACAAACAGGAAATCAAAGTAAAAGGTTTCGGTAGCCAGAAGCAGTAGCTGCAGCAGCAACAGAAGAAAATGAATCAAAGCGGAGAACGAAAATCTTCTGATTCTTCT
The DNA here is from genome assembly GCA_033063855.1 of Smittia aterrima. Taxonomy (NCBI): domain Eukaryota; kingdom Metazoa; phylum Arthropoda; class Insecta; order Diptera; family Chironomidae; genus Smittia; species Smittia aterrima. The sequence goes on from CP093829.1 coordinate 6,456,759, forward strand.
TATGACACTTCATCAGATTCACATTACGCGATCTACCCGAATAAGCAGATAACAAGAATCAATCTTCAATTCTTCATTTGCATCTTCCAAAAGATTTTCAATTTGAAAGCAGATTCTTTGTTAATGACGCGTTTAATTTACTTTTGAGCCTCGAGTAACATTTTGAATCAAATTCGAATCATTATCGGTCAACATCTCATGAAACCTTTTCGTTTCTTTATTCACTTCGGCTCTGCTCGCCCTGGCATGAAATCTGGTTCATGTCTTAGCATCAATGAGGCTTCAACAACACGAAACTCATCATGAATCGCTGGACTTCTTAATACGATCACGATAAACGCGATTCTTTAATTGTGAAGAAAAATTCTTTCTCGCTTTTCACACATGAAGCTCTGTAGATAATCGAGCTGACTTAACGACGATAAATAATGTTTCCATTTGACCTTGAACCAAGTTTCAACTCGCTTTCATGTTTCGAATCGAGTTACATGCGAAAGCAAAGATAGCAACTTCGAGATTATTTCCCTCTCTCGAAAAAAATAAATGAAAATAAAGAGAAACATTAAAGCGATCACTGTCAAGTGAGTCGTAAAGCAGAAGTTGTCCATCCGCACGAATTAGCTTCGTCGTTCAATTGAATAAGTTAACTTCACTTTAAATTTCACTTTCCATTTTCAATTGTTTTCGCGTGTGATCGACGAACGACGAAGTAATTTCATTTGACGTAGAAATATTTTGGGAAAATCAAGAGTTGAACAACATCGACAGCAATTTATAGAGTTTCCAGTTATTTGAAGCATTTCCACTTTGCCTTCAGCTTCTTCTGCTTCTGTCGCATCGCTTACTCGACGAGAAATTTATTTTCATCCAAAGTGCATAAATTTAATTGCTTTCAAGTCGTAAATTCTTCGCTCCACGATCTTATAGCATTTAAGAGTTTCGTTAATTAATAACATCAAACAGAAAAACGATTCTTTTACGCATGAAGAAGCGATTTAAAGTTCTATGCGATCACGGGGCTTTTTATGAGACGATTGTTTATGGTGACAACGACATGGGGCAAGTCAAACGACCATAAACACTCAGCGGAAAGCTGAAAACTCGTTTTTCTCCGCTTTTTAACTCCTAAATGCACAAACAAGTGACCACAGAGCTCAAATTAGCAGCTCATGAAGCATAAACGTTCAATGCAATTAAAGATTCGATTGCAATGCTGATGACGCTCAACACGAGCTGGTTCTGAGTTTTATTTTAACGGGAAACGTGTGGAGCAATAATCCTTAACTGGATTGAATCTTTCTAAAACTGTAAAGACAATTTCAGAGGCTCGTGATGCAATTTTCTTCTGAAGCTCGGGAGATTCCACAAATATTTACGATTCTAAGACAATCTTTGTTGACTCGTCTTCGTTAAGCAAAGCACAGTTTTATGAATTTACATTTTAATCTCCTTAAGACAAAAATTTATCTTCGACTTGAAGAATTTGGTGAGCAAACAAAACGAAAAAGAAAAAAAAATCCAGAAAAGTGCTTAACTCATTTTTGATGATTTGGCAAAAGGTTCTGAAAACGGTCAACGTTTAATTAGTCGTCGTCAATCGCATGTTGTGCCAGAGACGGTCATCGACAATCTTTCAAGCAAGCAAGAGCAATTAAATTTTCGTCTCAGTCACAGCAATTAGCTAATGACGACTTGTCTATGAGTGCGAGCGCGGACAGAACCTGATTTCAATGAGAAACGCCTTAAACGGTTCGATAATGATAGATTGGAGCTAAGATGTGACGCAATCTACGGGAAACTGCGAGAAGATGCGCTTAATTCACTTTTACTTTTCCTCTACAATTTCACAAGATTAGTTTTTACGCAAAAACAATGCTCAATGATGGCAAACAAGATTCATTCAATTTCCTACAATTATTTCGAGTTTCTCAATTTCTTGAAAATTGCAAACGATTATAATTAAGACATTAAGAGCTTAAGTAGCGAGATGAGCAACAGTTTGACTTGCCTCAGTCTGCAATTTGCGATCGATTGAAAAGTCGTTGCGCAATGATCATGAGTCTGAGTGTAAATTTAATTGAAATTACTTCGATTGGACTGAATCTGGTTAGCGAATGCAATCTTGTGCTTCATCAAACATTGTTCCAGATTCTCTTGCACGGTCGAAGTAACTGAATTTATTTTTCATGATAATCTAATTATTTGCACCACAAGCAAAACAAAAACTTCTTCCAGCCTGTTTCATGTTCATTGCAAATCTTCTCTTGTGCAGTTAATCTGAATGAGAAAATTGGGTCGTGGTACAATAAGAAGGCGATGCAGTTCTGAGGTTGATAATGACGAAAAAATGAAAAGATTCAGTTGATAAGATCACGTAGATCTTCGTTCTTCATCTTTATGAGACTTAATTCCACTTCTCATCAGCACTCGACGCTCTCTTTCTCTTCTGCCGCTTCAAAGTCAACAACAAAATCAAGGCAAGTGATGCGGCACATTCCAGAGATTCCAGAATCCTTCAGAACGAACTGCACGAAGTTTCAACTTGTTTACCTTGAAACATTCATCACGTTTTGCTCATTATGATATTTGCTATCGAATTAAAAATATTTTTCGGGTCTTCGTTCGCGGTTTCATCAAAGATTCTTTCAGCCTCCGTTCATTACATAACAAGAAACTTGTCTGTTGTCGATCGAAAGAACTGCTTTTGTAAACAAATCTTTTTCATCCTAATTTGGACGTGTCATTGATTTCTTGTGCGACCCCGAGGTCGACAAAGTCGTATTTTAGGATTAGTGAGTGAGTGGTCGTCGATAAGATTGAGATCAGAGTTTAAAAACTCGACGACACTCAACGAACTAACTTTCTATCTTCGCATGAGACGGAGTCGAAAGTTTTCAATTTCAATTACCGCAAATCAGAGACAAACGCGCGGTTTGTCTCAATCTAGCTCTTGTTCGTGCCTAGATAGGGAACTTTAATTTATCAATTTTAGGTGACATTAGATCATCAATAAAGAGGCTAATTTTCACTCTCGCATTTCTGCGGCGACGAAATTGAAACCAGCGAGATCAACTCACTCTTCAAAGACTTTCACTCGGCATCGCAAGACATTTGCGTAAATATTGAATAAGTTTGCGTATTTTAAAAGGCATCTAAGTAATTTATGATCATCCATTTCGTATTTAGTGTCTCTTCTCTCTTCTTGTTTAAAACGAAACTTCCGCTTCTGACATGAATTTCAAATCGTCACCAACGCTAAATTTGCACAACAATTAGAAGAGATATTTAAAATATCAATGGCAGCTGATGAAAGAAATATTTCGCCTTTTGAATCTTCAACTAAAACTTTCAAAGTAAATGCTCCGACAGTTAATCATCGGAAGTTAGAATGAAATGCAGTTTGACGACAAAAACCGTAAATTAAACAAAATATCGTATCGAGTTGCATCGAAAAAGTGGAACGAAAATTTATGAAAGACAAAACTGTTTTGACGACTAAGCGCTAACGGAGGAGATTTCAATAAAACCTGACGCAATTCGACACGAAATGCTCATAAATAATTGGGTGACAATCGCTTGGCGCACCTTCAGAAAAACCTCGAAGGCAAATCGACGATTTTAGACATCTTATGCTAATTAACGGATCATGAACGATTCAATCATCTCAGAAACAAAGACTCTTCGAATGTAAATCGATTCGATTCCATTTGATATGGAGGCGAGACCCCCGAGTGCGGTTAAGAAGGTCTAACGCAAGAAAATTTCTTTCGTGATCCAATCAGAAGAAATGAGAGTGCAAGATTCTCAACGTCGCCGAAGGATTTCTAGGTCTGAACTCCTTCTTCGTCTTCTTCTTCTACGCTTCATTTAATTGAGAATGATTTATTTTTTCTTTCAGGTCAAAGCACAATTGGTTCTCAATCTCAGGTAAGAAATCCCTTTCAAATGGACTTTCAAAGATTTCAACATGCAGCGTCACTTTTCACAAGTCTCTTCGTGTAATAAAGAGCGTTGAACAAGTGTTCAGATGAATCATGTGATGGATGGACGAAAACGTCTTTCGCAATATTTCGTGATTGATTTTGTTTGTTGAGCAAAGGCTAAACAAAACTCACCAGCGATCAAAGTTTATCCAGTTCCACTTCTTGCTTAATGCAATTAATAATTTTTCTCACTCATTTCCTTATCAACGAAACTTTTCCGCTTTGTTTTGCTAAACTTTTTATTTTTCTTTCGTTCTGCCAACTCCGAATAATTCACGGCTATCAAAAGATTATGCTAATTGAGTTGTTTATTATGTTTAGGCCCGGCTTTTTCTGCTGTGAAAACTTATTTCATCAACTAAATAGAAACTTGAACACGACTCGTTGACGATCAAAACAAAACTGAAGAGGAAATTACCTGAGCACGAAGATTGAGAGAAGGAAAGAGAAAAGTTGAACGTTTTCAAAAGCAAAGTGATTCAAGATATTTTCCTTTCACTTCTGCAATCAGCGAATCTCAGTTTGCCAAGAGTTTCTTTGAAATATTCTGTAAACTGTCAGATTTCGATTTTTCTTTAAAATTATTTCGTGAAATGGCAAATCAAGTTGAGAATCTAAATTTGCTCGCAAAGGAACGTGATGACGAAATTGATAAGTTACTAAAAATTCAAGAGGAAATCGAGAAAAACAAGAAAGAACTTGAGAAAGATCCTGAAAATCCTGAGCTGAAGGAAACATTGAAGGAAACGATCGATCAACAAAATAAAGAAGCTGCGAACTTAGAGAATCGAATTTCTGTTCTCAGCAAGAAGTTAAAAGAAGCGAAGAAATCCAGCGAAAGTAAGTCAATGATTTCCAGAGTTTCCTGTGATCTAAGAAATATTTTTCAGATGGAAAACCATTCAAACATCCCAACGTACAAATCGACAGAGCTCTCAGCGTAAGCGAAAGTGGTGGAACGATAAATTCAGTCTGCACTCTCACAAATGTTAGTTCAGAGGAAGATGAAGAGATTTTGAAAATCCTCCCTCATCCAAATATTCTTCTCGAGCGCAATCCGCAATTTGGCAAAACGAATCAAGAAAATCTCAAGTTCGTTGGTCATCCAAACATCAGAAATATTCAAAATGAAAAGAGTGCAATTCCCGCTAATCAAGTTTCTATGAGTCGAGTTAACAGCGCTGCAAAACCATTCCCGATGGCTGATGAGTGCTCTGGTAGATTTAAAAATGATTTTGATAAATTATGAAAAATTTATTCTAAATTTCTTTTAGAACAAAGCTCACGAGAAAGCTTCAAGACTTCATCGTCTTGCAGATCAACTTCAGTCTGCACAACTTGCGGAAACCAAATGCAACGACAAAGCAAAGTTCAAGTCCGTCCGGTATCATCTCAAATGCGTTACAGAGCTTCTCGATTGTCTTCAAAGCTCAGCAAAGGAACTTCATGTCGATCCTTCGATTTCTGTAATAAATGTGGCAACAACAGCCGAAAGGTCAAGACGAGCAATGTGAGAATTAAACCGTTAGACGATTCGTCTTGCGACACATTCCAAGATTGCAGTGACTGTGGAAAAGATAAGAGCAAGTCGTTCAATGGAATCTCAAGCAATTGCTCGAGGCAACCGCAAATGAATGAACAAAGCAGTGGAACGACTTGTAATTCTTTTAAGGAATGCGGCAAGTGTAAAGAGACAAACAAGTCGTGTAAATCGATGGATATCTGCAATAAATGCGCGAACAACACAAGCGGCGCTAACCCATCGTGTGAGTCTTTTGATGTTTGTCAAAAGTGTAAAAGCCCAGCTTGTCAATCGAGAGACAATTGCAGCAAGTGCCAAGTGAATAAGCGAGTTGAACCTTCTTGTGATTCTTTGAATGTTTGTAACAAGTGCGCGTTACAAACTACAAAATCTTGTGAATCCTCAAACGTTTGTGATCCTTGCAAGAAAGGAGTTGCTGCTGCTACTTCAAAATGTTCAACTTCTTCTAAATGTCGGCCAACTTCCTCAAGATCTGTTACGAAGTTTGCAGATGAAGTTAAAACTCCTCCGAAATCAGTTTCTCAAGTCTCGAAACCAAAATCAATCACAAATGTTCGCTCTAAGCTATCAACGATTCCCAGTGGTGACTCCGTAGCAACTACTCCAAAGAAAAGCATTTCAAAATCTCTTGTGGTTCCAAAGGAAAAACTAAACTGTCGACCAGAAGCTCCACAGACTCCCGGACGACAACTTCTGACACTCAAAAAGAATCATAAACAGTTTGATGAACTCGAATGTCCCGATAAGCCTTGCGAGTCGAATGAAAAAAGAAATTTTGTGAAGACGCCTCGACCAAAACCAAAAGACAAGAAATCGATGATGACATTGAACTCGGCAAAGGAATCAAAGAGCGACGTGAAGTCAGTAAATTCACAAGGCAAAGGCAAAGAAGTAAATACTCCAAAGGAAGACTACAGCAGCAGATATTTGAAAATGAAATACGAAATCGAAATGCAGAATTATTTGATCGACAAGATGCACCGAGAGTTTGAAGCTAAAGCGATGAATTGTCGTCCAGAGTTTGAGTTGTGTCAGTTGCAGCAGAGAATGGATTTGGAAGTGATTAAACTTGGGAAGATGATTGAGTTCGCAATTTGCATTCAACGATTGAATCCTGAAGAGAAGTGGGGCCCGATTCCGATTTCGACAGTTGGCCAATGCAAACCAATGAAGACTCGATCATGCCCGCGATTGACGAAGAAACTTAAATTGCCACAAACTCCGTCAGGAATTTCCCTTGTCAGTGGTTTCGATGAACTTGAAGACATTCTCTTGAAAGAGGATGAAGAAAATTGTCTGCAAGAAGTTTCCCGGAAGCTCAAGGAAGAGAGAATTCAAGATTTGTGTGGGAAAATGGGAGAAATGGCTTGCAAGTTCAAACATTTGCAAGAAGAACGTCTTCGATTGGAGTCTGAAGGTTGCAACCGGGACATCAAGTGCAGTGAACTCTTTTCCGGTTCATGTCAAGATACCGACCCAAGCGACGATGAAGTTAAAGCAAAATTACGCTCAATTGATCAAGCAACGAAGCAATTGCTTTGTAATGTCGATAAAATGAAATGCAAAACAAAGAATTTGCTTCAAGATTTCAGTTCCTTCAAACAGACAAACCAATGTTAAGAAAGCGACAATTCAATTAAAGTTCACGAACTACTAATTCTAAAATGTTTTTTTTTCTGTCTGCTGACTAATGAATACAATTTTTTTGTGCCTTATTCTGTCAGTCAGCACATTTAGCATAAATCCAATCGACCAGCATCAACAGAAGCCGACAGTTGAGACACGATATCTGATATTTTAAGGAATAAAACTCCGAATCAGTCGACGAGAAAGCCGAGGATTGGTGAGAAAAGATTTTGCAATTGATCGAGTTTTAGCCAAATGATTTCAAGAGAGGAAACGAGTCGAAGAATTTATTTGACAATGAGAAGAGGAAATAATTAATCTTCGTTTGAACCTGGGTTCGAATCCCAATAAATTTGAGAGTTATATGATATGCTTTATCGTAAAAAACTTTTTTTCTAAAAAATTTTGATTAAACTACAAGTTGTGTTACTCAATCGAACGTATTGTGATTGATTTTAATTTTCCTAAGAATCCAGAATCCTTTGAAATCGTTTTTATGAGACGATGCTTTTTTGAAGAAACGGGAATTTTGTTGAAACTTCCAATGGAATGAACCGCATTAATTTAAAATGAAAAATATTTTTATAAAAGTTTGCTAATTTCTTTTTAGTTTGGTATTTTTATATTTTTACATTTAATTCAATTTTCTACACATTCGGTGTTGATGTCGATTGCGTGTGTTTCTTCATGAGATAATTTACAAAAGAAAATGGGGATAGCAGTATTTATTCTCGGCGGTGCTCATATCATAGACGAATAATGGGAATTTAACTTTTTTATTCAATTTTGCTGATTTTTGATTTTTATCAACTGGAAATGTTTTTGAAAATCTTTTCAAATGAAATCAAGAAAATCTTTTATATTTATCTAAAAGGCTTTTAGTTGAACTCCTTTCGAGTGTTCAAATAAGAAAAATTTATGAAACAACTTGTAAGAGACGTTTCAAACTTTAAAACATAAATGACATTGGGTTCGAATCCCAATAAATTCTTATCGATGTAGATGGCTGCCTTTGTAACCTTTTTTGCCTTGATAATTTTTTTGCTCTTTCTGTGTTGATGATTCTTCAATATTTCATGATGTAAATGGGGTAATATGGCAGTTATATTCTCGGCTTATAGACGCATTTTCCCCTTGGATTCAATTTTTACATTGAAAGAAATTAAAAATCTTCAATTTCAATTCTGTGATGAATGAAATAGAAAATAATTTTATTTGTTTTCGACAATCATAACGAACTTTGGCCAAATCGTTTCAAGGAAGAAAATACTCAGAAAACTGAGGTTGAAAGAAGTCTCAAACTTAGGGTGAGAGAGAGAGACTCCAGGTTCGAATCCTGACAAAGTTTATTAAATCTATACTATTTCAACAATGGTTTTTTTTTCTAAATTTTCTTTTTTATAACAAACGCTTTTATTAATTTATTTTCCAATTGAAAATTGAAGCAAATGAAATCTATATTTTTTAAAGGACTTTCTGTTGAACTTTTATAAGCGTTAAAATGAGAAAATTAGTTTAAACAACTTGAAAGAGGCTTTACAACCTTCATAAAAAACATTGGGTTCGAATCCCAATAAAATTTTATCGGTCGCATTATTTGTTAGTCAAATTTTTTTAAGCTTTTAAAATCATATTCATTGTTGATATCATTTTAGTTTTCATTTTCATTAAAATATTTATTTAGCTTCTGTACCAAAATATTATTGAACTTTTTCATTTCAGTTAGAAAAATGTTATCAATTTAGAAGCTTTCGAGTCAATCGCAGTAAACGGAGAAGATTGAAAATAATTTTTTATTCATTTCCTTTTCAAAATTTGCAGTGAGTGGTTGCTATTTCAAATTTCATTGAGAGGATGTCACTGGAATCAAAGATTTACGATTCGCTTAATAAACAACCGGAGCAAATGAAGAACTCGTTGATGGCTGAAGAAGGAAGGAGAAGCTCACAGCAACACATCAAATTTCATCGACGGTCGAGCACTTCAAGTGATTCCCAAAATTCGATCAGAAACAAAAGTAAGTCATGCGAATCGTCATTGAAAATGAAAAATCTTCAAGATTTTCCTTTCAGAATTAAGAAAACGAGCATCAACAGGAAAAGAAATTGAAGAAAAATCCTCGGAAACTTCTCTCGCGTGCAGCAAATGCAATGTCGATTCTTGCCACTCATTCGGAATTTGTGATCGATGCACTCCTTCAAGTGCAACCAGCGCAATGAGTTTGTGCAGCAATTGCGGTGACAAAGGATTCCTTAAACTCAAATTATGCAAAGGTTGTGAGAAGCTCAGTCTCGATTTAAGAAAAAAGAAATCGAAAGCAAATCTACCAGCAATGGCTGATCGACTTTCTTTAATGTCAACGGATGGAAATTCTCTTTGCGATTCAGTGGATGCTTGTAGCAAATGCGCTGGTTCGACTGATGATGGAGCTTCATGTCAATCTGTTGGAGTTTGTAAAAGCTGCACACGCCGAGCTAAGGAACCAATGAATAGTGCATCAGCTTTGACTCTTTGTAATTCAATGGACGTTTGTCAAAATTGCGCTGGAAATTCCTGCACGTCAATTGGAGTCTGCAAAGATTGTACACATCGAGCTAACAAGGATTCAGCTCCTTCAGAATGTAATTCGATGGATGTTTGCCGAGATTGTGGTGGAATCAATGATGACGGAGCTTCATGCAAATCAATCGGTTTATGCAAGAGCTGTACTTGTCGATCTGAAGGAAAAGATTCTGTTGTATCAGAATGTGAGTCCGTGGGAGTTTGCAGCAAATGCGCTGATGGAACATCTTGCAAATCAATTGGAATCTGTGAGAGTTGCACAAAACGAGCCGAAGGAAATGATACAGAAAGTGAATCCGTTGGTGTCTGCAGTAAATGTGCTTCATCAGTTTGCGAGTCCGTTGGTGCGTGTAGTAAATGTGCTGACGGAACTTCCTGTAAATCAATTGGAATATGCGCAAGTTGCACAAGACAAGCCGAAGGAACTGAAATTAAAGGATCCGCCGTTTCAGAATGTGAATCTGTTGGTGTCTGTAGCAAATGCGCTGATGTAACTTCTTGTAAATCCATTGGAGTTTGCAAGGATTGCACAAGACGAGCAGAAGGATTCACTGATGTTGGAACTTCTTGTACTTCAATCGGAGTTTGCAAGAGTTGTACTCGTCGTGCTCAAAATCCTTTGGAATGCAATTCCATGAACGATTGCAATGAATGCGCTGGAGGTGAGTTCACTTGAAATTTTCAATTCATTTTATTAATTTATCAGTTTTAGGTTCAACTGATAATCTCGAATGCAAATCGTATCTCGAGTGCAACAAATGTGCGGCAATTTTGAAATCAGACTTTGCCCCACCAAACTCGGCCCATGAGCTTGCGAAACCAACGATTGGCATGTATCGAGATGAAATCGTTAGATCAACTGATTCCGACGAGACCAGATCGAATAGACGAAATGTAAAGAGAAAGAACAAGACACGTCGATCGCAGGAGTCGATGAGCACTGGAAGCAAATATTGTCCGAAATATCGCAAGATGAGACATCAGATTGAACGTCAAAACTACCTCATCGAGAAAATGAATCAAGATTTGCAACTTCGAACGTTGAACTGTTGCCCAGAGATCGACTCAAATGACCTCAAACATCGTTTAGGTCTCGAAGTCTCAAAGTTGAATAAAATGATCGAAATAGCGAAGTTCACTCAACGAAGTCATCAAGAAGAACTCTGGGGCGCAATTCCAATTACAAATGTTGGTGACACAGTCAGCATTAGAATCCCACGAACGCCATCAGGAGTCACTGACGTCAGTGGATTTGGAGACCTTGAAGAACCAAATGTAAGAGGCAAATGTTTGAGGAATGAGTTAGACCAACTCAGAGTTCTGCGAAATCTTTATCAAAAAAGAAATTTGAAAGCTGAAAGTGGAAGCTCCGACAGCAGCGGCAATCACAAAAAGTCTTCAAGACAATTAGAAGAAGAATTGGAGCGAGTTCTAACAGACATGCACACACTCTCGATCAACATCAGAAAACTTCAAAATTCCTGATTTCCTCGAAACTTGTGAAATAAACAAGTCAACGACAATAAACAACTTCATGTTCTTGTAGAAACAATTTATGCATTAAAATTATTCTGCAGCTGAATTTATTTACATTACTCGGTGGAATTTGTTTTGCAACTTTCTTCGGTGCTGTCGAGTTCGTTGTCTATGAAAACAATTAATGATGAAGGCGAGTGAATTTGCACATTCTATAAACCTCTGGGCTGGGCTGAGAAATAAACTTTAATTGATATTTTGATCAAGCAAAGGTCAAATGGCGCTGCTAAATCTCAATTTCATTGGTCATGATCAGGCAGCGGAGTTTTTATTGCCTTCTCAACTTCGCGGATGATTTCCTTGAAAGATCGCTGAGCGGTTAGTGAGTTCGCGGCTTCTGAAAACTTTCAATCGCTCGAGACGAAGCGATTTAATGAATATTTAAATTTCAATGAAGCCTAAGTAAATGTTTGTTCTATAAATCGCTTGATTAACGATCAAAGTTTAATCACATTATGAAAAAACTCTTCATTGCTCTTCGCTGCGAGTAATTGAACTTCGCGTGCGAAATAAAAATTGAAAATAAATATTTATCATCGAAGCATCTCGAATGAAGCTGATCATGATCAACTCAAATTCTGACTTCTGACTTTTGTTTTGCAAGTCAGATTTCATCTTGTTAAGTCGCTGAGATAATAATTTTCAGCTTGTGCTTGCAAAACAATGCAAATGAAATGCGGGGAGGGAATTTCCATTCCATGCCTTACACGAGTCTTACTTTGACTTCAATACTCGAAATCGAATGTTAACGATGCCGCTCACTTTTCCGAAATCCTCATCAATATTCACGAGGAAAACAAAGGGCGATGACGGATTTTGAAGCAAGCACATTGATTCACAATAATTAAACACGCCATCGTGCAACCAGAGCGCGACCGTTGAGCTCATGCTTGTTGTTACATAAACAATTTTTCTGTAACAAAAGAGAAGCTACACACGCTAGAGAATCTAACAAAATGCTGTTAAACGAAAGCTTTTTCTGCTTCTAAACCGAATGCGATTGAATTATCGGACTCGAAGTCTCGAGTTTGGTTGTGAAACTTCCCTCAACCAGCCGAGTCTATATAAAGTCATAATAACATACGAATCAGCATCGCCATCATAATTATTCAATTCCAATACATCGCGGACTCTTTCGATCTCATCCATTCGCGAGCGAAAACATCGCGCATGGAATAAAATTAAAATTATTAATCACGCGAGAGATTAAATGCGGTGATGGGGCGAGCACATGGGCAGACTGTAATTGCATGTTGGATTTGTGGACATTCATCAATGACGTTCTCTCAAACTTCAAGTGGAAGCAATCGACAATTAATTATCACACATCATTGCAAAGACCTCCCAAGCTCATAGAGCAAATCGACGTCTTCAGTCTGAAGACTTTATGACATGACCACTTTGAACAATAATAAAACTTTACCGCCATAAATCACTCGTTGGGGTTACTGAAAGAAATTTGTCAAAATCTCAGCGATGATGGTTCACGAAACGCATGAAAATGTCAACAACCTGCGACATCCAAAGTCGTTAATTGAAATTGCAAACAGCGAAGCTTCGAAATTCGGCGAATGATGGGCGATGATGGATTTGTATAATTCAAAAAAAAACTTTCCTTTTCGATTTATGGAGCGACGTTTGGGATGGGACGATATCGCGTTGTGATGGCAATGAGATGTTGGTGGGAGTGTGGAGAAGAGAAGATTGATTATTTTATCTCTTTTGATTAATATTGCAACAAAAGAAATCTTTTTAACTTTGTAAGAATAAAAATTCTTCTTCAAGTTCTCTTCGAAAGATTTTTCATTTCGTTCATTGCTGGAGAAAACATTGAGTTGCTCTTACATTCAACAACATTCTCTCATTGCTCTTCTCAATGAACGTTCAGTCTGCGAGTGAGTTTACAAGCGTTCGGGTCGTTTAGCTGTTTCGCTCCGACCATAAAAATAAAACAAAGAAAAGTGATTTAAAGTGAAGTTCGCTTGGAAAAAGGTTCATTTGTGATTAATTAAAGCAAATTTTTTCACTTTTTTTTTCATCGGGCATGACATGAAAAGGGTGTTAAGTACGAACGTGATTGAATTGCGCGATTAAAGTTAGCGAAGCTTTCAGCTCGCTCGCGACTCTCGGCTCGTTACATAAAAGTGACATCATCGGGTGTGAGAGCAACAACAAACAAACCAGAAATCATAACAAGAAACTGCGTGCGAATAATTTTGATCATTGGTGTAAACTCAATTATCGCCTCGGAAGGAAAGTTGTTGAAAGGGAATTGAGTAATGAACCACATGAGTTTGATTTATTAGCCACCGAAAGTTTTCATCGATCACGGATTACGAAAGCTGTTTCTCTTCTCATCGAGCAAGCCCAGGAAACTCAGGAACAAGGCAAATCTGTAAGTGCAATTCACCGTTAATTAATCCTCATCTCCATTATCTGTGAATCTTTCGCGCGACTCTTTGAAAGGCATTCGCGGAACAAAGCAAAAAACAAGATAACAAGAAGAAGAAATAAACTTCCAGTTTGTTTGTGTCTCTCTCTCCATGAACCTGAATTGTAACGCTTTGATCTGCAAGCCGTTTGACTTCAACCCGCGCTTATTTGCATGTTGTTTCGATTCTCGAATTACATTTAAGAGTCATCACATCCGGGTTGTCCATCGACTCTTTCGTCGAAACGTTCCAACCTGCCATTCTTGCAATGTCTTCCGCGTTTCTTCATCACTTGAAGCACCTTAAGGCACGATTTAGCAAAGTTCATTGCATAAACGTGGTTTTGCTTAGAGGGAAAACTTGTCTTGCGAAACATTGACGAGAGCGATCAGAACCGAAGATGAAACCGGTTTCGATTTGATGTAAGTCGAAGTGACATTTCTAAAGCTCTTCGCCGGCTTGTTTTTCCTTTTAATCTCCGCGAAATCGAATGGAGTTTAGTTCTTCCTTGTATTTAAGTGGTCAATCAGGAAAATAAAGCTTTTCTTATGTCAGTTCTATTAATGAGTCGTTCCGATTCACTGAGTGCGCTCGCTCTCCGGATTTGATGAATTTTTTGTTTCATTCGAACCGAACAAGGTTTCGCCGAAGTTTGATTTTTGCGTTAAAATTAAACAAAGCCGCAAGTCTCGCGCTCGCGTTTTGAGTTTTATGCAATTTGCCAGAGCGACACGTGAAGGTCAAGATCAGATTTGAGTTGCTCATGAGATCCGCCAGCTTCTCGCATGAATCATTAAACAGAATTAATTTGGAAGAGCTAACGGAAATCAAAATTGACAAGAATGTTGAGTGATCATTGAAAAATAAATAAGTTGAGTCATGTCGTTGATTGAATTACTTGCAGAAGACAACGAGCCAAGTAAATTATTAAATTTCACAGTGAATTTAAAAGCCTTCGTCATTTCCATGGTAACAAGCTCTGCTTCTTCACCTTTCGATGCTTGTTACTCGACAGACGAACGGTTGTTGATAAATTCACAACTTTCCATTTCATTTCTCTCTCGTCTACTCCGTTGCTGCTGCCGCTGCCTCCACCGGTGCTTTCTTTGTTTTGGAGCGTGCGAGACGAAAAGTGAAATTTCATTCGTGACGTCAACAGTCAGTTTACACTTTTCATCGAGAGTTAGTTTGAGAGTTTAATCTGATGAGGAGTTTAATGACTTCTTCCATGATCTGGTTCTACGAACCTTCGACAAAAACATTTCCTCAATTAACTAACTCGATGTTGATACAAAATCCATTTCTGGCGTGGCACATGTCCATTGAAATCTCATTTAAAAAGCCAAACCGCTAACTATTTAAGTGCTCAAGTCACAGTTCCTTATGCCCATTCAACGACCTTCGATGGATGTGGAAATAAATCGAAGTCGTCGAGTTCCGAAGAAAATTGTCGGCAACGGTTAACAACCTTCGGTCTGGGCAATGTATCCAGCTTGTTTAACACGATCAGTTAACGTTTATTCTGCTTAAGTTGTGACCAATGTGCGATTCGTCGGAATTCTCGCGCCGAAAGACTTCAACGACCGGATCAGAAGGAAACGCTTAACTTATCGAAAGTTGAAAGAAACTTAAACTGTGATAACGCTTAAGAGACTTAAAAGTTTTCTTTAACGGCAACGCAATTAAATTTTATGTTTTTATCTTCTCGAGCTCTTCGTTGCCATCATCACATGACACTTGATCATCCCACCAATAATAACAGTTTAATGATGTCCAATTAAGAGCTCAGTCTCGTTTATTCCACAACAAATTCAAGTCCAATAAGAGTTTTATGACACTGGTTGACAATAATCGTTATTGAAACGATTACCGCACCAAAATGAAAAGCTGCATTGGAAAAGTCACGCGACTTGAGCTCCACCGCCTCAAGTTCCTTAAATGTCGTTCAATGTTGATATTTTGAAATTGTTCTTGTCCGCGCGCACGATACTTGATTGTTGAATTATGACATTAGCTGACATGGTTGAGGTTGTAGAAGTCGGAACATGAAGTGAACTTTCAAATTAAATTAAAATATTTGATTGAAATAGTTTTAATCGCGAAGTTTGATTGAATTCGGATCTGAACTTCTGATCTCGTCAAAGCATTTAAAATTCTTTTGTATTCAACGTTCGTTCGGAGACGCTGAAAAGAGAGAAATCACAGAAACATCGATCGCGCAACAAGAAGGAAAACATTGCGCTCGTTCAATGTTTCGACTCACGTAGCTCGTCACATTTCAGTCAGTTAGTGAGAAACTTAGTTTACGATCGGGTGGAAGTTCCATTTGCGAATAATAAAAAAGTTGAACAAATAAATCTCAGACAAACATTTCATTGTCATTGTAAATCGTGCTTGACGTGCGTGAATCATTTGTTAATCTGAAGTTGAGAGGCAGAGCCAATAAAGTGGACTCAACTTTAACACCAATTTAGGAATTGTCATGTCCTCACAATCAACTTGAACACAGAGTAATTCACATGAGAATTTCTCTGTCAAAAACATTCAATCAAAAAGAGAAAATATTTCGCAAAGTCTCGCTAATGATGTCCGATCATCATCAAAGTGCCTCGAGTGATTGCTTGGTGAAACTTCTTTGAAATTGGAATTTTCGCTGCCGAACTTTGTTGAGCTAATAGAACAATTTAAAGTGGGTAAGTGGTCCAGACCGTTAATTAATCCCATGAACTGCCACACCAATCGCCACACGGTGTCGTTACGAAACTCAATTGCGGAACAAAAAGAGTTGTCCGAAATAAAAATGAAAGAAATTTTCATCTCACGTCTCGCCATGAACCTGAATTGTAACGTTTAACTGTGTATGCGACCTGAGACTCGATCTCGAGATAAAAGCAATCCACGCAAGGCGAAGAGCTTTAACATATCCGGGTGCCATCAAGAATGGACGTCATTAAACTCTAAAGAAGAAGCAAAAGGAAGACGAAGAGGTTTGTTTGTGCAACTCAGATGATTCTGCGAACAAACGACTTAGCTTATGTTTATAAAATTCCTTCTCTCCGCCTTCTGCTGCTCTCGGCTACATTCTGATGAGCTCTGTAACCGGTTCTCACCGATGGCATTCAAATAGCAATTAAAGTGCTTTTTGTTTCATTTCAAATGAATGTGTATTGTGAAGTCTCGCTGGGCGCAACACGAGAACTCTCTGACGCCTTGATCTTCCTCACTTGTGCTTCTATCCTCATGCGAAATAATTAAAGTTTTTTTTTAATTTGTTTGTTCGCTGCAAAGATTCTTAAAGCGAGTTTCAACGATAGAAGAAGATAATTGCGAAACAAAGCGAGTTCTTCAATCATGTTCTTGTTTGTTAATCTTCGCGAGCTCCAAGCGTGGAAATAATTTTGTTATAAGTCGACAAACAGGAAGAGCAACACAAACTTCTTTTTGCTGATTCATCAAACTCATCAAAGATGCAAACGGAAATCCTTTCCGGATGAAGAAAAGTTAACATATCTTAAGTTCGAGTGAATCTCGATCATAATCGCAAGTGTTTGAATTATTTTTTCGGAATTTACTCAAGGCCACTTAAAGCTCTTTTTTTTTGCTGAAAATCGTTTGTTAATATTTTTTTCGACTTCGCGATTGGAATCACACAACATCGGAGAGCATGGTGTGCAAATACATTAACAATCGCACATCGACGTCATGCGCGTAGTAATCCGAAGGTCAAGATCAGCTCGATTTTTATGGATTGCTTTGCTTGCCGAGAAGCTCAAGTGTTAGCTTGGTGTTGGTTACGTGTGTTGGCTCACGATCTCTCACCGCTCGCGTCAAGAATGTGAAAAATTCACTTTGAGGAAATGAAAAGTCCTTGTCGGAGGTCAATGGTGCTCGATCAAATGTAACTTTAAACTGTCCGCTCTGCTCTTGTTTAAAATATACTTTTGCCCTTCGCTTATTCTTCTTTCGACTTTACTTTGCTTTCGCGGGCAAGGCTCTTCCTCACTTTTTTCTTCTTCACGGCTTCGTCATTCGTTGACTTCAAGTTGAAATTGCGGGGAAGAGATCCGTGATCAGATTTTAAACGATTTAGGGTGCGATAAGTAACCAGAAGCATTTGAGCTTATTTTTAAGTTTCAAGTTTTTTGAGTCTTGTAGAATTAAAATTGAATTTCAAAACACTTCGCATTAACATTTATGTAACCAAAGCGCGATGAGCTTTGCATACTCGTTTGTCTCGGTCTGTTTATTGTTCGTTATTTCAGGCTTAGCTTGAACTCTTGTTAACGCGATGTCAAATGCATTAAAATATTAACAAAGACTTTCATTTTCAGATTTTAGATTTCGTGTGACGAGCGACTTACAAAAGGACAATGAAGGGATGGTTCGATGCCTTTCGAGATGATGGAGCGCCGACGCTTTACTCGTTCTCTAATAGAACGCCAGTTACTGGAGATGTCTCAATTGTCGCTGTCTCAGTTCTCTTCGCTACGCTTTACATTGCATTTTTAGTTATTTTTCCTGGTGTCCGAAAACAAGTGAGTTCCACTCTGTCATGTTTATGACCCGCATTCATCATCTCTCTCTCCTCTGTCTGTTAATGGCGCGCGACTTGCTTTTATATAATTTAATTTTCATTTGAATTATGAAATTTCGCCTCAATCATGGCTCGAATTATCCGCCAGCTCGAGAGATGATGAGCGATTATTTTTGCTTAAAGAAAATCACTTTTTCCCTCTTGCATAAAGCGGATTTAATTAATTCTCGTTTACTTGTTTCTTCTATTCTCAGAAATTTTCGACATTCATCACGGTAACTCTAAGCCTGTTCGTCGGTCTAGTCATTCTCGGTGAGTCGATCGTTCGCCCGCACACATCGACAAACGTCAAACTTTAGCTTTGACACACATTCCTCCGACGAGATTTTCCAGCTAATTGCTCAAATGATAACGCACGAAAAAAAAAACGAATCATCGCGATTTTCCATGCGCTTTGATGCAACTTGAATGAGGGTCACGGTCGTAAGCTTAAGCGATGAGAAGTGAACAAAGGAAAATCTCTTTCTGACTTTTTGTTCAATTTAATTAAAACGTTTTGTGTTGCGCTGCAGTGAAGAGAAAAAAAATGCTTGACGAATTAGCAGCGCCAGTAACCAGAAAAGTATTTTTCTGAAACAAAGCGAACTTTTCTCACATTTATAATTTCGGAATTGTCTGAGCATTCATCATAAAGTCTTGAAATCTTTTACGTTTTTCCCGATGAGCTAAAGCGATTTTCGTTGATTTTTGTAGTTGGCCAATTGGGATCGTCATGGCACGTTGCGACGCAGAACATCGTAGCTCCTTACAAAGCGTTCTCAAGGGAGAAAATGCCCGCGAAGATTGGAGTTCACATTGGACTGATGCACGTGAATATCACGCTGAGCGGATTGCCTGTTGGCAATTGGTCGACGCCTGACATCGACTTCAACGAACGATTCAATTGGAATGAAGCGAGTGATATGGGCAACTCGTACAAGAAAGCTTTGAAGAGAGGTTTGCCCTTTCCAATTCTCACCGTCGCTGAATATTTCAGCTTAGGTCAAGAAGGATTCGCATGGGGTGGTCAGTATCGAGCTGCAGGCTACTACGCGAGCATTTGGCTATGGTAAGTCACTTTAATTCATCTTCTTTCAATCTCAATGTAATTGAATTTTAATTTCTAGGGCTTCATTAGCTTCGTGGCTTCTGATGAATCTTCTATTGACTGCCGTCCCACGTTACGGCGCATACGGAATGTGCACGACGGGAGCTTTGCTTCTTGGTGGAGCAATCGGTTATTACCTCATGCTGCCTAAGCCACCTCTCATCATCTACATCGAAGGTGCGATGATTGAATTTGGTCTTGGTTGGTGTTTCTGGACAGTTTTAGTCGCTGGAGCGATGTGTCTCTTCATTGGATTGATCGTGTCGGCAATTGATTTGATTTGGCCTCACAAGTTCTCAACAATTCTCGAAGTTTATTACGACACGCCATATGATCGTCATGTTATCCTTGAGGAGTCGCACGATGTGAGGTACAGGAAGAGAAATAGCAAAGGTGGACTTGAAGAGCCAGTTAGCTTAGGATCGAGAATTCTTCGGTAAGAAAATGTTTGTTATCGTTCATTGAACTTTCATTTAAATAATTTTATTTCCAGACGACTTTCTTCAAAGACTCGCGAACAGCAACTCAACGACATTAGTCGAATGGGTGTTGAGAATCGTGGCTTCCAGCAAGATCACGTGCCAAAATCTCCATGGCGTTATCCATTTAGACGCAGCCAAGTGCCAATGCAACGAACAGTTTCTCAAGACTCTACATCAACGATTGCGTCACACGCAAATGTTAACGCAGCAATTCCAAGTAGCAGCACGCAAAGCTTAAGACGTGAAGCTCTCGCAAGAATGCTGCCACCGTAAGTTTAAATGGCAAACATCCAATCGCTTGATTGATTGAATAATTCTTTATTTTCAGACGACCACCAATCGATCGCAACAAAGATAAAACTGCTGTTGAGTTGACGAACTGGTAAAGAATACTTCTCCAGCACATTCACGATTAGAAAGTTAAGCAAAGAGAGAAGATTGAAAGGATCAGATTTAAGAAAATGAGGAAATTGTGTGATGATCAATGTGATATTAACTACTACAACTATTTATGAAACAAATGAGAAATTGCAGGTGAAGCTCACTTGAGTTGTCTCTCTGCGACTGTGACCATTAACTTTGAGTAGCTTAACGTAGACATTCATCAAAACTTGCTCACCGAAATGATTCGACAAAGCAATTTTAAAAATTTCCATTCGACTCAGCAAATATCATTTAAGAAATTGAAAAATCCATTTTAGCTTTTTAAGATTTTGTATTTATTTCAACAAGCTTCAATTTAATTTAATTTCTGTCATTCAAACTAGTTTTACACTCGAAGCAAAATAAAAATGATTGAAAACTTAATCAAAACCCTCTTATGAGCGACACGTAGAGTTTCCAGCTGTAAAGATATTTCATTCCTCGGCTGCCTTTGACGATGCCACGAGCTGTTCCGTTTGCGGAGAATTTCGCTTGGAAAACTGGAAGAAATTTGTCGGACATGTAAACGTTGCTGACTGTGTAGTTTCTCTGAAAAGAATTTGCAATCGAAATGGACTTCTTCTTAATGAATTAGAAAAGGTTCAACCTTTTTGAAAGGACAAGAAAACGAGAAATCAGTTTTTTCGTCGAGATGGTCCAAGTAAGTCTTTGCCATGATTCCATTCTTTTTAGTGTTTGAAAATGAGCAAAGGTCAATCGTTGATCGGAATACTGTTCGCCGGAAGTCTAGATCGTCTTCATCCTCTGGAACTAAACTTAAATATTATTTGGAATCTTTTTCATAAAAATCGACTCAACTTTGAATTGTGATGCTCAGCTGGAAGGAAAAGAAATTTACTGCATTGGTCTCAAGTTGACGGTGATTGACTTACGGTTTCTCGAATTACGTCAACCAATTGCTCGTACCTTGCTGAAATAAAACTATCGTTTCCTTTATGTTCCACACCAAGAAAAAGTATTCCAAATCTTGAATAGGAATCAAATTGAATCTGATCAATTTTTACAGCGCAATCCTAAAGCGGACGAGAATTAGATTGCTTACTTAACAATCTGCATCAATTTTACCATAGAACAGAGGATAGCTAAGAAAAACAAGACCTCAACAAACATTTTCAATGGCAATTGTAAATAAAAGTTCGAAAATATTTTAAAAATAATTCGTTTATGAATGTCGTAGCTTCCGCGATTTAAAATAATTCTGGTCAGATAATTTCAATGACTTGCATTGCGGTTTGAAAGCATCGCAAGGTTCACATTCTCTTCACTCATTTTGGTCGATTCAGTCTTGAAGAAACCCAAGTTCTTGATAAATAAATGGAAGTTTAATCAATTTTCATGTTTCGTCGGAATATTTATTAATAATCAAGTAGATAATAAAGGCGTATGTAATTGTTATCTAGTCATTTGGAAACCATTTTCCCATTCGTCAACCAAAGCGGTAGTGATTCCAGATTTTTCGAGATTTCAAACGGGTTTCATTAGATTTGCCACATTTTTCATCAAATCCTCGTAGTTTGATTTTAATCTTTTGTTTTCAGCCTCTAGACTCAACCATTCGGCACTTTTATCCATTCCGTTTGCGCTGATGTCAGTCTGTAGCTCTTCATTTTCACTTTTCAGGTTTTCTATCGTCGACATCAGCTGAGTTATATTTGTTGACAAAACGAGATTCTCTCTTTCAAAAGTTTCCTTTTTCTTCTTCAATATCCCAGTTTCTTCATTGAACGTTGAAAGATCATTTAAACATTTATAAAGTAATAAATTTGTTTCGTTAACTTTAAAATTGTCGTTTTGCGTGAGATTTGCTTGTAAAAGTTTGTTGTTCTGATTACAATTGAAAAGTTCCTCTTCAAGTTTGCTGGCGCTTGTCTCTTTCTCTGTTAATGTGTTTACCAAGTTTGTGATGTTTGATTTTAGAATATTGATTCCTTCAAGAACATACGAAAACTCCTGAGTGTTGTTCTTCTTTAAAGCTTCGATTTCAATCTTTAAATTTATGTTATTAATGTTTAAGCTTTCGATTGCTGAATTCTTTTGCGTTATTTTAGTGGTTAAAGCAAATTTTTCACTCTCGCAAATTTCCTTATTTTGTTTCAAGTTCTCATTTTCCTCTTCTTTTTCTGCTAAAGTTTTATTAAACGCCATAGCCATTGATCGAAGCGATGATTCCATTTTCTCGAGATTTCTTTGTAAAAGTTGGTTACTCTCACTAGAAGCGACAAATTGCTCTTCAAGTTTACGATCATTTGTCTTTTCCTCTGCCAATGCAATTTCTAGGTTTTTGATGGTTGCCTTCAGTTGCTCTATGGTTGTCTTTTCTTTGCCCATTGAACTGGCGCATTTGGACGCAACTTCGTTTTTAAACATTATCAAATCTGAGATTTCTTCAGGGAATTTTTTGTTGATACATTTGTTATCACGAAAGTTAATGTATTTTATTGTTGAAGGCAGAACAGTGTCGATTGTTTGTAATTTATTATATTGTGATGAGAAACTATTTAATTTATTATTTTTCAAGAACAAATCAGCTGGTAATGAAACTAATTTGTTATTATTAAGGTAAATTTTCTCTAATTCGATCAAATCCATGAAGAGATTTTCAGGTAATGTTGTCAAAGAAGTGACCTCGATATCAACACGAGTAACTTCCTTGCAGTTTGTGAAGACTTCTCGCTTAATTCGTTTAATTTTTTTGCCATAAATATCAAAACGCTTCAAGTTTTGGAAGAATTCACAAACCTTTGTTGGAACAATTTCAGTTTCAACACCACCGTGTATCACAAACCAATCGACGTCGCTGTTTATTCTGACATCGTCATTGTATTCTCCCGAAACTGAGGTAACGGCCACGTCGGTTTCAAGAACTTTCAGTTTTTTCACTAAACACAATCCAGATAAATCAAACTCGCATTCCAGTTGAAAGCTCTCGACGTATCCGCAAAGGCACCAAACAATCAGAAAATATTTAAAGAGTTCCATGTTCTCTAATTAAAGCTTCAGATCAAACTGAAGCTGCCAATGCGAATCTCATGAATTTAAATCTTGAATTTCTTATCACAAACTTTCGGGTTTTGTTGTCGGGCGATGAAGAAATTCTATTTTTAGGGTTTTTCATCCGGAGGATGGAACACCCTATTGTGGTCGCTTTGTCCGTCTTCCGTCTTCCGTCTTCCGTCTACCGTCTTCCGTCTTCCGTTATTGAGATAACTCGCGAACGCGATGAGCTAGCGAATTGATTTCCTCACTAGTCGATAGAGAATTTAATTAGGAAAAACAACTTTTGAGGATTTTTGGCTAGCTCATCAGGATCGGGCCCACGGGCCAAAAACCTGGAATCTCCATACAAAAAGTCGATTTTCAGTTTTGAAACACGTTTTCTCGAAAACGGAAGCACATTTCCGCTGTGACTTGTTCACAAGAAGAGATCAGCATGTCGAATCGAGTGCATGGATCTTATAGCTGACCAGATCTGGGTCCACCTCTCGCCAGCGCCAAGTGAAACTTCTTTTCCTTTGGAGTTAGACCATTGCGTTGTTCATATAAAATGATCAGCTCGACACGACAAAGCAATAAATCCCAGAAAATCCAAGCTCAACACATTGGATCCACCTCTTGCCAGCGCCAAGTGAAACTTCGTTCTCTTTGGAGTTAGAGCATTGAGTTGTTCACATAAAATGATCAGCTCGACTTGACAAAGCAATAAATCCCAGAAAATCCAAGCTCCACACATTGGATCCATCTCTGGTCAGCTCAAAGTGAAACTTCTGTTCCTTTAGAGTTACAGCTTTGAGTTGTTCACATGAAATGATGAGCTGGTCATGACAAAGCAATAAATCCCAGAAAATCCAAGCTCCACTCATTGGATCCACCTCTGGGGAGCTCAAAGTGGAACTTCGTTCCCTATAGAGCTAGAGCATTGAGTTCTTTACAAGAAATGTTTAACTGGTCACGACTAAGAGATAAATCCCAGAAAATCCAAGCTCCACTTATTGGATCCACCTCTGGTGAGCTCAAAGTGAAACTTCGGTAAACAAACCAAGTAAAATGTCCCCTGTAACCAGTTCATCCAGAGGATGAAAAACCCTACAGTAAGTTCGGTACGAACTGCTACTGCCACTTGTTATTTATTTTGGCTAAATCCATTTTATGATTACTCTGTGAACACAAAGACTGCTATCAAACTGCCTGACACAAGATTCGACCTCTGGAAGATTAATCAAATTTTTAAATAATTTATTAGACAGAATTGTGATTTCTCGGAAAAATGGAAAGTTTAAATTAAGAGCGTGCAATGTGAACTGTCTTGTTCAGCCAATACGAACCCAAAAACTTAAAAAAAATCTTTATTTGTGTGCTAGGAGCCGAGAGGACCAACAATCTTAAAATTCGCTTACTTTGGGGCTTGTTATCTCAAAATTTAAAAAGAATTGAATTGAAGGGAACAGATTTCTAATCTATTTGTTTTTTATAAATATTCCGACGAAACGGCACTTCCAGGATGACTCGTTCCTCAGTCACGTCAAGTACATGCATTCTCAGAATGACACTTTGTTTTATTTAATTCGCACAAGTTTCAAAATTGCTGGATGAGTCAACGAGTAATCATTCGAATCGATGCTCTCACTGCTGTCATTTATGACTTGAATTGGTACAAGTTGACACCCACCAACAGAAAAAGCTTTTAAATATTGTTAATGATGTCTCAGAACATTCGAGGATACAACGCAATAATTCACGAAGTCAACATGGAAACTTTCCTAAAGGTAGAAGCTTCGAGGGAATAAAAAATCTACTAAAAATTACTGTATGCTAAATATTTGTTGTTTATTGGTTTTCATTTATTTCTAGAAGCTTCAATTCAATTTAGTTTCTGTCGTTCAAACTCCAAAATCAAAATCCAATTTTGAGCGAAACGTAGAGTTTCCAGCTGTAAAGATATTTCATTCCTCGGCTGCCTTTGACGATGCCACGAGCTGTTCCGTTTGCAGAGAATTTCGTGTGATAAACTGTTTTGAGAAAACCTTGAAGATAGTTGTCGGATATGTGAACGTTGCTGACTGTGTAGTTTCTCTGAAATGATATTATAATCGAAATGGAGATCAATGAGTTGGAGGATGTCAAACCTTTTTGAAAGGACAGGAGAACGGGAAATCAGTTTTATTGGCGAAATGGTCTAGATAAGCCTTTGCCATGATTCCATTCTTTTTAGTGTTTGAAATTGCGCAGAGGTCAATCGTTGATCGGAACATTGTTCGTCGGTAGTCGAGATCGTCTTCATCCTCTGGAACTATAAAAAACGAATTAAATATTAATTAAAATATATTTTACAAAAATTGACTTACGCTGGACAGTGATGGTCAACTGAAAAGAAAATATTAATTTTAGAAAGAATTTTTTTTACGTCATTAGTCTAAAGTGGAGATTGACTTACGGTTTCCCTAGTTACTTCAACCAATTGCTGGTACAGCGCCAAAAAAAAACTATCGTTTCCTTTATGTTCCACAGACAGATTAAATATTCCAAATTTTGGATCAGAATCAAATTGAATCTTATGAATTTTCACAGCGCAATCCTAAAGAAAATGGGAATTATATTGGTTACTGAAGAATTTTGATGATTTTACCATAAAACTGAGGAGAGCTAAGAAAAACAAGACTTTCACAAACATTTTCAATGAGAAATGAAATAAAAGTCCGAAAATATTTTTAAAAATAATTCTTTTATTAATGTCGTAATCGTAACTTCCGCAATTCAAAATAATTTCAATGATTTAAATTGCAGTTTAAAAGCATCGCAAGGTTAACATTCTCTTGATTTTTATGGTTCGAGCATTAATGTTAAATGTTCTCTTAAATTATAAGAAAATGTAATTGTTTGCTTAAATAAATAAAATATTTATGCTCAATATTTGTTGTTTAAAGGTTTTCATTTATTTTAACGAGCTTCATAATTTCTGTCGTTCAAGTTAGTTCTAAACTCGAAGCAAAATAAAAATGATTGAAAGCTTGTTCAAACTCCACTAACGGTGACGTAGAGTTTCCAGCTGTAAAGATATTTCATTCCTCGGCTGCCTTTGACGATGCCACGAGTAGTTCCATTTACAGAGAATTTCGTCCGTAAAATTGTTTTCAGAAAACCTTGAAGATAGTTGTCGGACATGTGAACGTTTCTGACTGTGTAGTTTTTCTGAAACGATATTTCTATCGAAAAGGAGATCAATGAGTTGAAGGACGTCAAACCTTATTGAAGGGACAGCCCCACGAGTAATCAAGTTTATTCGCGAAAAGATCCAACAAAGTCTTTGCCAGGATTCCATTATTTTTAGTGATTGCAAATGAGCAAAGGTCAATCGTTGATCGGAACATTGTTCGTCGGAAATCACGATCGTGGTCATCCTCTGGACCTAGTAAAATACGATTCAATTATAAACTGGAATATTTTAATAAAAATTGACTTAACTTTGAACTATGACTGTCATCTAGAAAGAAAATATTAATCAATGGAAAGAACAGAAATTTTCCTCATTAGATTGACTTACTGATTCTCGAGTTACATCAACCAATTGCTCGTAATGCATTGAAATAAAACTATTGTTTCCTTTATGTTCCACAAACAGATTAAATAATCCAAATCTTCGTTCGGAGTCAAAACGATGTTGATCAATTTTCACATCGCAATCCTAGAGCGATCGAATTAGATTGACAACTAAAGAATTTACATTATTTTACCATAAAACAAAGGAAGGCTAAGAAAAACAAGACTTTCACAAACATTTTCAATGAGAATTGAAATAAAAATCCGAAAATATTCTGAAAATAGTTCTTTTATGAATGTCGTTGCTTCCGCGATTTAAAATAATTCTTGTCAGATAATTTCATTGATTTGCCATGCGATTTGGAGGATACAACGGAATATTTCTTGAAACCAACATGTAAGCTTTCCATAAGGTAAAAACTTCGAAGGAATAAAAAATTTATTAAAAATATTCCACAGATTTTGGAATTTGCTTTCTCGTAAATGATGTTCATGAGGTCAACTAACTCATCAGCATAAAAGTAGAGAACGCACCCAAAAGCTCAAAATCGATTGATCTTTAGATATAATGGTTTTCATTTATTTCAAGAAGATTCAATTTAATTTAGTTTCTGTCATTCAAACTAGTCTCGAAGCAAAATAAATGATTGAAAACTTAATCAAAATCCAATTATGAGCGTGACGTAGACTTTCCAGCTGTAAAGATATTTCATTCCTCGACTGCCTTTGACGATGCCACGAGATGTTCCGTTTGCAGAGAATTTCGTATGATAAACTGTTTTGAGAAAACCTTGAAGATAGTTGTCGGACATATAAATATTGCTGACTGTGTAGTTTCTCTGAAATGATATTGTAATCGAAAGGATGTTTAATGAGTTGAAGGATGTCAAACCTTTTTGAAAGGACAGGAGAACGGAAAATCAGTTTTATTCGCAAAAACGTCTAGATAAGCCTTTGACATGATTCCATTCTTCTTAGTGTTTGAAATTGCACAGAGGTCAATCGTTGATCGGAACATTGTTCGTCGGAAGTCGAGATCGTCTTCATCCTCTGGATCTAAAATATTTACAAAACGACTCAAATATAAATTGAAACCTTTTTCATAAAAAATTGACTTACTCTGAACTGTGATGGTCACCTGGAAATAAAACATTCTTTTGAAATAAATATATTTACCTCATTAGATTTACTAACTGTTTCTCGAGTTATATCAACCAATTGCTGGTACAGCGCCGAAATAAAACTATCGTTTCCTTTATGTTTCACAACCAGATTAAATATTCCAAATTTTGGATCAGAATCAAATTGAATTTTATCAATTTTCACAGCGCAATCCTAAAGCGAATGAGACTTAGATTGATAACTGAAGAGTTGTGAAATTGAATAATTTTACCATAAAACAGAGGCAGGCCAAGAAAAACAAGACTTTCACAAACATTTTTAATAAGAACTGAAATAAAAATCCGAAAATATTCTGAAAATAATTTATTTCTTAATGTCGTAGCTTCCACGATTTAAAATCTTTCTGGTCAGATAATTTCAATGATTTGCATTGCGGTTTAAAAGCTACGCAAGGTTCACATTCTCTTGACTTTTTTTGGTCGATTAAGTCTAGAACAAACTCAAGTTCTTATTAAATGAATGGAAATTTAATTAATTTTCATTTAAATATTTAATCAAAAACCTCTAACAAATGTCAATACCAATTTCCAACTATAAAGATATCTCGATCCTCGTGAGCCTTTAACTACGCCTCGTGTTGTGCCGTTTATAACCAACTTTGTTTCAAATACAGGAAAGAATTTGTCGGATACAAGAACGTTGCTGAGAGTGTAGTTTCTCTGAAATAAATTTGAATCATTTTCTAATTTTTCTCCAGTCGAAAGTGATCGAAAACCTTCTTGAATGGACAAGAGAAAGCGAAATCTACAGAATCTTGCATAAACTCCTTAAAGCTTTGAACAACGAAAGAATTTTTTTGTGATTTCATTAATGCGCACATGTCGATTGTAGTTCGAAACAAAACCCGACGATATTCATTATCGGTATCATCCTCAGGAGCTAGAAAAAAAGTTTACAAAGAATCTCTCTTGTTTGAATTGATTTTCACTCAACTTTGTACGATGAGTATCAACTGAAACCAAAACATTTATTAACCTATCGAACTGATGCATGAGCACTCACATATTCTCGAGTTATTTCAATTAACTGCTCGTAAGAGCCGGAGAGATAACTTTCATTTTTTCTGCTATCCAAAACGAGATTGAGATGCCCAAACCTCGAATCAGAATTGAATTCAATGCTTTCGATTTTCATTGCGGATTCCTTAAGTAACGAAAGTATTTTGTTCCGAGCGATTTACATTTTTCAATTTCGTAAAAATAATTTTACCACAGACCGCTCCAAGAAGAAGATAAATAAAATTTTAAAAATCATCTCGCTTCTTGTTGCGAGAGCCAAATGAAAGTTGAAAAATATTTTTAGATTTAGCTAAAATCAAAATTCGCATCCGCAAATTAACAAAATTACTGTCGGTGGTGAGGTAATCCTCATTTATCAATGAAAATACCAGTCGAGAGCTTCTGAAATAAAGTTTTAAGAGAAATGAGACAGCTTTGTGTTAGTTGACAATCTGAAACTTTATTCAATATCAGCGACACTAATGATTCAACATCAGCATCAAATTTAATGAGATTTTCTTTTCATGTGTGAAATAATATCTTGAAATGTTTTAGCATGAGAATTGCAAGTCGGACACTTGTAGCTTTTGACTCCGATGTGAATCTTTTCGTGATCCTTTAGTTCTTTAATATTTTCAAACTTTTGATGACACTTTCCGATGTTACAAGCCAAATATTTCCCTCCCGATGAATGAGATCTCTTCATGTGCACGTTCAAACTCTCTTTGCTAATGAACTTCTTGCACATTGTGCAAGGAACTTTTATTGTAATTTTCTTAGGAGGAAACTTGAGATGGATTTGCATGTGGCGTCGAATGTTGGGCAAACTTTTAGATACTTTGCCGCAAACATCGCAGTGGATCTTGATTTCAGTATGGGCTCTTACTTTGTGGTCTCTTAAGTAGGGTTTAGTTGCGAATGAGCGATTGCAAATTTCGCACTCAAATATTGTTTTTTGTTCCGTTGCATGTATTCCATGACGATGTTGCTGTTGATGAAGTTTCAATTGATAGTTGTACACGAAGTCTTTGTAGCAAATTTCGCATGAAACTTTTCTCAAATGAATTTGATAGTGATTTTGAAGCCTTGCTTTCGTTGAAGTCTTGATATCACATTTTGAACAAAACCAAGTTGAATCCTTGCTGTGAGCTTGCACCAGATGATTTGTCTTGCAGTGATTACAATCAAACTTGAGGTCACAAAAATCACATCTTTTTGAACTTTTGGATTTATTAATGAAACCGCATCCATCGCAATTTTGATTACAATTTGATAAATGTAATTTTATGTTTCCCAATTCATCTTTGTTATTATTTTTTACTTCTCTTTGTTCTTCAATTGATGGATCAGATTCTTGTTTTATAATTTCGAAGTTTTGCGCTAAATAATTTTCTTTGACTATTTCTGTTTCTGTTTCTGCTTCTTGCTTGATACTGTCGAGGGTCTCTTCTAAATATTCTTCATCAGTGTTATCTCGATCTGGAGGCAAAACTATTTCAAAATATTCAGGTTCTTCTTGCTTGATGTTTGCTGCAACTTCAGCAGAATAATGTTCCATGATTTGTTTAATTTTAGTTTATTCTACGAGGACTTAGTGACATTCACAAGCAAAAAATCAAAACATTCAGCCGAAGTCACAAGAAGAAACGTTAACTGAAGTTGGTAGCCGATCACAGAAATCGTTCGAATATTTCACTGAATTTTTCACTGAGAAAATGTTCAGGATTATTCTTGAAGTCACTCAGCTTATATTATTAATCACAAAAGAGAACATATTTTTATATACTCAATCTTGCGCTTTCAACCTCTTCAGGCGAGTCAAGCTTAGTCGAACTAGTTCTCGATTCGAATCAACAGAATGACCGATCAATACAAGATGTTTTCCGCGATATCTCCGTCCCAAGCAGTATCAACTTTTTTTTCCCACATTTTATATTTATTTTAAGAAGCTTCGATTTAATTTCATTCATTCAAACTAGTTTTAAACTCGTAAGCAAAATAAATAATTGAGAACTTAATAAAGCGACACGTAGAATTTCCAGCTGTAAAGATATTTCATTCCTCGGCTGCCTTTGACGATGCCACGACATGTTCCGTTTGCAGAGAATTTCGTTTGGAAAACTTTTAATTGAAAACCATTAATATATTGTTCGGACATGATCTTCATGTTGTTGATGGTGTAGTTTCTCTGAAATGATATTGCAATCGAAAAGATGTTTAATGAAGGATATCAAACCTTTTTGAAAGGACACCCCCATGCAAAATCAGTTTTATCCACGAAATGGTCGTAAAAAGCTTTTGCCATAATTCCATTTTTCCTTGTATTTGAAATTGCACAAAGATCAATCGTTGATCGGAACATTGTTCGTCGGAAGTCGAGATCTTTGTCATCCTCTGGATCTAAAAAATTTGAAAACGACTCAAATATATATTGAAATCTTTTTCATAAAAAATTGACTTACTCTGAACTGTGATGGTCACCTGGAAAGAAAATATTAATGATGGAAAGAAAATATATTTACCTCATTAGATCACTAACTGTTTCTCGAACTACATCAACCCATTGCTGGTAGCCCCCTGAAAGGAAACTTTCGCTTCCTTTACGTTCCAAACCCAGTTTAAATATTCCAAATCTTGGATCAGAATCAAATTGAATCTTATCAATTCTCACAGCGCAGTCCTAAAGCGAATGGGACTTAGATTGAAAACTGAAGAGTTTTGAATACTTTTACCACAAAACACTGGAAAACTAAGAAAAACAAGACTTTCACAAACATTTTCAATGAAAATTGAAATAAAAGTCTGAAAATATTCTGAAAATATTTCGTTTATGAATGTCGTAACTTCCGCAATTTAAAATAATTCTGGTCAGATAATTTCAATGACTTGCATTGCAGTTTGAGAGCATCGGAAGGTTAACATTCTCTTGACTCTTTTTGGTCGATTAAGTCTTGTTTTTGTCAAATGGTTTTTCAACTATAAAAATATTCCGCGGAAAATTTAAATCTGAAGAAACTTTCAACTGAAGATGGCAGTCGATAACAAAAATCTTTCGAATATCATTTTTCACGGAAAAGTTGTTCAGGATTATTCTTGAAGTCACTCAGCTTATATCAATAATCACAAAAGAACATTGTTTTATATGCGCAATCTTGCGCTTCAACTTTTTCAGGTGAGTCAAGTTTATTCGAACTAGTTCTCGATTCGAATCCGCAGAATGGCCGATCAATACAAACAATATCAACTTTTCCCCAAATTTTATATTTATTTCAAGAAGCTTCGATTTAATTTCATTCATTCAAACTAGTTTTAAACTCGTAAGCAAAATAAATAATTGAAAACTTAATAAAGCGACACGTAGAATTTCCAGCTGTAAAGATATTTCATTCCTCGGCTGCCTTTGACGATGCCACGAGCAGTTCCGTTTGCAGAGAATTTCGTTTGGAGAACTTTTAATTGAAAACCATTAATATATTGGTCGGACATGATCTTAACATTGTTGATGGTGTAGTTTCCCTAAAACGATATTACAATCGAAAGGTTGTTTAATGAGTTGAAGGATGTCAAACCTTTTTGAAAGGACACTTCCATGCAAAATCAATTTTATCCACGAAATGGTCTAGATAAGCCTTTGCCATAATTCCATTCTTCTTAGTGTTCGAAATTTCGCAAAGGTCAATCGTTGATCGGAACATTGTTCGTCGGAAGTCAAGATCGTCGTCATCCTCTGGATCTAAAAAATTAAAAAACCACTCAAATATAAATTGAAATCTTTTTCATAAAAAATTGACTTACTCTGAACTGTGATGGTCACCTGGAAAGAAAATGTTATTTTGGGAAAAAAAAAGTTTACCACATTAGATCTACTAACTGTTTCTCGAGTTAAATCAACCGATTGCTGGTACCCCCCTGACATAAAACTTTCGTTTCCTTTATGTTCCAAAACCAGTTTAAATATTCCAAATCTTGGATTGGAATCATAGAGAATCTGATCAATTTTCACAGCGCAATCCTAAAGCGAATGAGACTTAGATTGATAACTGAAGAGTTTTGAATAATTTTACCACAAAATACTGGAAAGCTAAGAAAATCAACACTTTCACAAACATTTTCAATGAGAATTGAAATAGAAGTCCGAAAATATTTTATAAAATAATTCTTTTATTAATGTCGTAACTTCCGCAAATTAAAATAATTCTGGTCAGATAATTTCAATGATTTGCATTGCAATTTGAGAGCATCGGAAGGTTAACATTCTTTTGACTAAATTGTTTGAAGTTCTTGTTAAATGAATGGAAATTTCATAAATTTCAAAAGCATCTAACGAATATCAATAACATTTTCCAACTGTAAAAATATTACACGGAAATCTAAATCCGACTGAAGTTGGCAGCCGATCACAAAAGTCTTTCGAATATTATTACGCAAAATTTTAAAAATATTCAGTCTCGCTTAAACGATGTAAAGGAGTAAGACGTTTAATTTGTGCTCTCGATTTTGATCATGTGTAAGTTCAAGTGGTTACGTAAAAATTAAAGAAAGGTTAAAAATGATTTTTCTTTTGCAGAAAACACATTAAGCAGAAATTTTCATAAAACATTTATGAGACTCAGCTTAAGTTCTTAAAAAATTGAAATATTCTTGATTTTTTATTTTCTTCAACAAAATTGTGAGTTTATTAATTATATTCAACTTAATTGAACGAGAAATAACTGGAATTGTTAACTTGGGTTTAAGAAAAAAAAAACTTTTTAAACATCTTCGGAAAGACAATGTAAATAGATCTATTTAGTTTCTCTCATTAAGTTTTTTATTAAGAGAATTGTTTATACTTCACTTTCAGCATAAAATTCATTCTGGATGGTTTCAAATGATATTTGATTCCCTTTTGTTCACTGTTCTTCACTTAGGCTTCAAATTTCAAGCTAACTTAACGACATTGAAGAAAATATTCGGCGGTCAGCAAATCAAAGAAACAGTGAACGCGAAGAATTGCAAGTGGCAGACATGGTCGAAAATGCTAAATACACGAAAAGTGCTTACATTATGCTTACAAGTTTATCGGAAGTTAATTAGTTCACGCGAATATGTTTAATTGGCGCGCGCGAATGAACGTCAATAATTTCTTTCCTCATCGTTTCGCGGTCACTCGATGACCACATAATTTCTGCTGACAGGACTGTTGAAGCTTTATTAGAATTTGATCGTTTAAATACATTAATTTCGCTGTTTGAGAGTGTCAACTAAGCGACACAATCGCTTGTAGATGCAATGTAGTCAAAATCGGTGCGTCAAATTTGATTTCGAACTCCGAAACTTTGAGTTTGATGAAATACTTTCCAAGTATTTTAGTATCATGTTCAGGCTTCGGATGGATTTACCTTGTTGAAGTTAATATTGATTCTTCTGGTATTTCTACTTTACCAGACTTCCAGTCCATTTCTTGCAATTAGAACAGTTAAGCAATTAGCTATCGATGAAGCACCAAGTGAAAGATGCCAAGAGATTATGATGCAATCTATATTCATGGATGATATAATCGCAGGAAGCTGGTCAGTCTCCGAAGCGCAACAAGAAGTAAAAGAATTACATGAAACCTTTGAAAGTGGGAAATAACACCTATGCAAATGGGACAGTAATCAAGAGCAAACCTTGATACACATACCAGAAGAAAGAAGTGCACTTACAAGGAAAGAAGAAAATAAACTACTTCAACGAAAGAATTTGTATTTTGAAGAATGCAACATTCCGAACAAAGGATATTGTGTTGCCAATAGTAATTATATTGAAATATCATTTCAATGGCAAAGATTTGATAGCAATTTCAGAAGTAAAATCCAAGCTATTACAACATCATCGCATCATCGAAAACTCTTTTGCAAATCTTTGTTAACAGTTTTTATTTGAGCCACCAAGATTACTTTTATGTCTCACGGTCAGAACTTAAACTAAGAATAAATTTTTATCCAATACACTTCGATAGACTTATAAAAATGGACTGTTCCGTTTATTGACAATATTTTAAATTTATTCACAAAAATTGGTAATAAAACAAAATTATTCTCTTCAGAGGGAGAAAGAATGAATGTTTTTAAGGCTTATTTGATGGTTTCAACTACAACTTCATATTTGCCCTTCGATTAACGATATATGTCGACGCCTATGTCACTCGCCAAAGATATTTTTACTTTTCGTGCTCCGCCAATTCCAGCTTAATTCAAAGAACCTGTACTTGAATTTCGAACTTTTTGGGCCTCATCTGACAAAAAGCTTTTACGTTCAGACGCTTATTCAGTAAGAGATAACCATCTTTCAAGTAAAAATGTTAACTTGGAATGGACCGCTAAAGTGAAAATATTTTCCATCAAATGAACGCTAAGAAAGTTTCTATCATTGCCTGCGAAGCGGCTTATTCAGTTCAATCGATAAAGCCATTGTTTATGGCTTTAAGATCAATTATAGATTGCGACTGCTTCGTAGTTTTCTAAATTCAAATGTTTTTAGTCCTTTTTTTAAAGTAAAAAAACTTAACAATATAAGACCCTTGCAATGGAGGAATTTTTATGTTTGGTACTTTCAGCAATTGTTTTTCTAAGATGAATTTTATTTCTTTATGTTGCCGATCGCTTGTTGACAGGGTTGTTAAGTTGGAAAACAACTCCAATTCCAATTCCAATTCCAACAGGTTGGAAAACTGGTTGGAAAACCCTCTGTTGTAAAACGGTTGTAGAGTCAGTGATTACCCATGAGACGTTTAAGCTAATTTTTCACTTATATCACTTCTGGAGGCTTTAACTTTCAATATACCGCTTGATGAAAAAAGCAAAAACATTAATGACTATATTTGTGATTTTTCTGTGTACTTATAATTTCTCCGCGATGACTCTAACATAGTTTAATTAAGCACGTAAGTCAGCGACAAGATGTGACTAAATATGAGACACTTTCGCGTCGCTAAAAAAAAAGAAGCGAGACTTGAAAAATCCGTTAATTTTTTTTTCGGGTCTTATGGACTTAGCTGCTGAACTCAAGTGACATCAAGATTAAGCTCCTGAAACATGTAAAAGTGAAAACATAGTGAATAAAGTTTATTTTTATTATTGATTAGAATCTTTGTTTTTATTCTAACATAAACTTGAGTTTCAGGAGGCTTTGACTTTTAGTCTAAGAAAGAACTCAATCTTTGTTTTCTTTCTTAATGTTTGTCCTCAATTTCTTTGGCGGTGAGATATCTTAGTGATTTTAACTTGCTTCGGCGTTAAATAGCACTTTAATTAACTTTTTACTCGATTTTTGATTTCGATTTGTAAAACGTAAACAAACATTGCGGAAAAAAATCAACGGTTAATTTCAAAAAATATTTCGCATCACTCGATTCTTCTTCACCACTCGATTTTTTTTTGTGTTTCGAAAGTTGCTTTGAAGCTAAGGCTGTAAAAATTTAATTAAACTACGGACAGAAATTTTAATACAAGTTTCCGAGAAAGAAATGTTTATTGTATCTAAAAAAAAATAAAACAAAAAATTAGCTCGTCAGGGAAGCTTGTAATTACAACACACCACAAAGTGTCTCATGGGTAGTAAGAATTTTCGCCGTCTCATAGGTAATCACTGACTCTAATTGGAAAACGTGTAATTGAAATTTTTAGCAAAAATTGCGGTCAGTAATTTATTTGACTCAAAATTTTCTCCAAACCAAAAAATGTTTGGAGTTTTTTTCAAAACTAATTTTGCTAGTAAAATTCTGTTTCATAAATTATTTTAAGTTTTCGTAGAGCGACTTTCCGAAAGAACGATCAGGAGTTGAAGAAAACTAAATTAGACGAAGAGCACAATGGAGTCGCGAGATTGAACGATGACAGTGACCTCTGGATGGGGATATTTATAAATAATGGAAACGAAATCGTAGTCATCCTCCCTTCGAGACTTCCCTTGTGACGTTATTTAGAAACGGGCCCACAAAACTGCCGCCAAAAGCTCAGTTGACGCTAATTTGATATAACATCAATTTAAACTCAAAAGATCTGAAAACACAAACAAAATGTCAAAGGTAAGTTGTACAAGAAGCTGATTGATAGGAAATGATTGATTTAATTCGTTTTATGTCGAAATTGAAGGAAAAAAAAGTTGGCGAAACAAGCAAATCTTTGAATGATTCATCTCGCAGCAAGGAACCAGAAGTATTGAGCTCAGAATGGTTGCTAAACATAATGAAGCTATCTCATCAAGAAATAAAAGAAATGCTAATTGAGAAGACGAAATATCTTGATCAACTTAAAGCACAACACGTGGCTGATCATCAAAACTTGTCGGCTCTGTCAGAAAGCAACGCTCATTTGCAGGTTAAAATGTTGGAAGAAAATGTCAAACTAGAAGAAGCTGTTTCGAATAGTTTAGAGATCCCTAATGATATTCGAAGTGAATTCAACAACTGCGTCGATGAGTTCAATGATTTGCAGGATACAGTACCTGAAGTTCGCAAGCAATGCAAAAAGATAGTTAAAATGTACAACGAATACAAGAAGAAATTGAACGAGAAACAAAATGCTGATGATGCTGAATGTGAGTTAATGCTCCTCTAAAAAAAACGAGGATTTTTAAACGATACTTTTTCTTTAGGCGCTGAATTGGATAAGAAAATCAAAGCTAGCGAGCAAGCTATCGAAGGACTAAAGCAGACATTAATAGCTAAGAAAGAAATTGTTGATCAGAAGAAAGCACTTCTGCAAGAGACGATTGAAAATCAACAGAAGTTAACCTCGAAAATGGAGGAAAGTAACAAAGATGAGGTCATTTGAACGAGGTAAATGCTGCAATTAAAGAGAAGGAAAAGAAACTTGAAGAGTTGCAATCTGATGAAACAACAGCTCAGGATTCGGTCGATATACTGAACCAAAAGATTCAAGAGGCTAACGAAAATAAGCGACAGGCTAACGATAATTTGAATGATGCAAAATCAAGAGTTCAAATTCTCAAGAAGCAAATTGAGAACAAACGCAACATGGTCGAAACATTGTTGAAGAATAAATTTACGCGAGTCAAGAACCGAATCGACGAAAAAAACGTCAAGCTCGCAAATTTGTTGCCACAGCGAATTGAAAACGTTGAAAAACTCTCGCATTTGCTTGATCAGACGAAGATCGATCTGACTAAAGAGCAAAATGAAGTCAAATCTATGGAACTATTGAGAGCTAAGAAATTGGACAATAAGGAAAAGACGGCCGAAGAGCTCGCTAACATTCAAGCCGAGAACAAGAAGCTGCAAGAGCGAAAGGCAGAACTTTCTGAGCAGCTGAAAGCTCTTCAAGAAAAGAGAAAAGCCGCTGAAGAAGCTCACTCGAAGAAAATTGCCGAACTAGACGAAAAGGTCAAGAAACAGAAGAAACGAATTGAATCACTTCGAGCAATCATTCGATCAAGATCAAGCTTTAATTATTCTTCCGTCGAGTTCAGCTCTTCTGTTTCCTCATCAATGAGTGACACAGGTCCAGTCGAAAAGTTAGAATTGGACCAAGATATCAGTACCGCTGCAAATGGTCCTGCCAAAAAGCAGAAGAAAGATTCCACAAAATAAGATAATTGAATCTTTCGTATTTCAACATTTACGATCTTTCTTATAAAATTTAAATTTCTTTCTCTTGCCCTGTAATGATTAGATTTTAAGAACAATTTATCTGCGAGTCTTTTGAGTATAATTTATTCGTCCCGGCTTATGAAGCCAAGGAGTGCGATATGGGTTCACTCAAACTGCCCTCATTAACACTATTACTTTATATCCCTCTGTCAAGTGTAATCACCAGAGCAAAAAGAATTCTTGAGAATAAATTCAATGAAATGCAAAAAGATCAAAAGATAATTTTTCTAGATTACTTTCGCAATCTTCTTCCTCGCTTTGCGGTGAGCAGCAATTAAAGTCATTGCGGCTTATTACTGAACACGTTTCTCATCCCTTCATGCAATCCACAACGATATTTCACAGCCACACACGCGGCTTTATAATACAGAATAAATGTTAATCTCTTGTTTTATTTAGGAAAAGTCTTCTAATTTTATCTCTCAACTTTGTTCTCTTCTCGTGTTTATTTGTTTTATGAACGGCAATAACACAACATATGTCAAGACGAAGCAAAAGTTTTCTGAGTGTGATGACAGGAATTTAGATCATTCGCATCGATTTTCTGCTGGAAAAGAGAAAAGATTTTCACATTTTTGTTTCCAAAATCAAGACAATAATTTCACGGATCAATTCTAACTGATAAGTTATTGCTTCGTTAGTCTGTCTTAAGTTGTTCGATCGGATGGAACTGGGTTTTTCATTTTCAATAAATAATAAGGAATGTGATTCATATAAATCCGCCATTTTCAAAATGCAATAACTTAGGCACGTCTCTGTGGATTTAATTGATTTCTTGATTTCTTTTAATATCAAGCTTGTTCATACAAAAATTGTGTTGTATAGTGGAATTTTTGAATATTGTTATATTTTGTTCACTACAGCGCATTAAGTGATTGGCAAATCTATCATGATCTGTACAAAGGAATTTCGACTCTCACGTCTAGCCGTAAAACATTTTCACAAAAACCAAGTAAAATTTTTGTGAGTTAATCTTTGCTTTTAAAGATTCTTTAAAGAAAAAATTGATATCTTTCACAAAAACGTTAAATTCGATTTTTTCGTACGATCATTTTCGACGCCATTACGCAAGCATAATCGATTTTTCTCGATGTATGTTAATTTAAGGAAAATTAAATCGACAAGATGTAAGCTGAGATATTAAGCTTACGAATAAATAAAAGATAATACATTTTGGTCCGACTTCTATAATATTTTTTGAATAAGAAACAGCCTTGCATAAATTCTAACGAAAAGCACTGAATTTTAATCTTTAAAGGTAGTTGATTCATTCTAGAATCAAAATAAATAGTCAAACTTGGTTAAAAACTTATGACTTTTTATCATTTTTCTTTCACTTGTTCTTTCTAGAATTTAATTTTATTTATGTTTCGATTCTCACAGTAGCATTTCTAAAAAATTACAATTAATCTTAGAATATATCTGTTTTTTTTCTTGTCAGTTGGTGAACATTTGTTTTCTGAAATTTTCATTGTTAAAGTGTTTATAATAAAAGATATTATTCTTTTTAATGAAACAAGGTCCCAAACCGTCAAATAAAAGTATTTAATTATTAGTTTTCATAAGATTTTTAGCTCTAAACTGTAAAAAGTTTTGAATTCGAGATTTTTTCGAGTGATTTGGAAAAATCAAGATGGAGAGCCTATCACTAATTACGCTGTAGTAAACACAATATGATAAAACTAGAAAAAGGTTATACGCAGAAATACTTTTATTGAAAGTAGCCTGCAATTAAAAAAAAACATCGATTGATTTCAAATAAATACTTAAAACCCTAACTACCTTAAAATCACATCTTTAACTGCTTTAATATCAATTAACGTTCTCCAACTTTCAATTCCAATTCCAACCGTTTTCCAACAGGGTTTCCCAACTTGGAATTGGAAAACCCAATTCCAACGTGTAATTAACATGCCTGCTTGTTGACCGACAAAAAATTTCTGCTGACAATCTTTCTTTATTATTTTATTGAGGATATTGTTTTAAATAATTATTACTTGCGAAGGAGGAAGATTATATTCTCTCTTTCCCTCTTACCGCATCTTTCTTGTGATGCCGCCTGTATCATGCAGGTAATCAGTTTGTAGTATAAGTAAGCCAAGGAATAAGAATAAATATGTTATTATAGATAAGACTGTCGAAGGAGTAAGAAGTGTTT
Source organism: Smittia aterrima (assembly GCA_033063855.1). Classification (NCBI taxonomy): domain Eukaryota; kingdom Metazoa; phylum Arthropoda; class Insecta; order Diptera; family Chironomidae; genus Smittia; species Smittia aterrima. The sequence goes on from CP093829.1 coordinate 6,497,554, forward strand.
TGTTTCGTCATGTTCACAGTTAGATGGTTCAAGTGGAGAAGGTTTTCTTTAAAATAAAATCTTCATACTTCATGTTTAGTCTCGCTTTAGTGATTAAGGGAGTAAGACGTTTAGTTTGTGCTTTCGATTGCGATCCTGTTGTAAAGTAAGTTCAAGTAAATATGTGAAAATTAAAAAAAGGTTATTAATGATTTTTTTACAGAAAACATAAAGCAGGCATTGTGAAACGTTTATAAGACTCAGCTGAAGTTCTTAAAAAATTGAAATATTTTTGATTTTTTATTTATGTATCTCTGAATTTGTGGGTTCGTTAATTATATTTAAGTGTTTCAATGAAGTTTGGTACATTAAAAAGCAAGATCACTTTTACTTTCACGCCTCTAAAAATGGCTTGCAAGAGGTGGATGTTTTTTGACACTCATAGTTTGTTGCGGCTAAAATACCAATCTCAAACAATTAGAAAATTTATTCTCACACAATGGTTGAAGTGATTTCAGAGATGAATTAAGAAGTTCATTGAGCGTTTTGGATTTAGTGCTGTCGGTCAAACGCGCACGTTCTTGGAAAGCAAATGTGTTTGCAGTTCGCTGAGATTGGCGATCAAGAGTTTCCCAAAATGATTTATTCAACTCTCTAACCATTGAATTGGATGCACGTCTAAAAGATTGGCTAAGGGAGAAAAGTAAATTTCAACGCAGAAATCTTTGTTGGAATTAGTTTCCTTTATTTATTGAAAGTTTTCTTCACACGCAAACTTAAAGTTGATAATTAAGTCTATACTGGATGAGTTAAAGAAAAGAAGTGAAGTCAAACGCTTCACGCAATTCAAGGCTCGATATAATTAAAGGGTAAAATTCCATTTCTACATACTGATAAGATGAAGTTCCTTTTCGTCTTCTCTGTAACAAAATATAAATATGTTGCAATAACTTCAATTTGCATTCTAATATTTGATTGAGTATCCAACTCAAATTCCATAATTTTTTAATTGTCTTTTTTATCTTCTAATTTTTCGCCAATACTAAAATCCTGGTCATTATTTAAAATTGTGTATCTTACAATATTGCAATCAAAAGCTGATTCACTTAATGCGACATCTTCTAGTTGTTTTTCCCTGATGAAGTTTAGACAATGCTCCGCTGTTGTTTGATGTATTTCCATCGCTTCCCGATCTCCGAAAATTTGTCCGCAGCCGCAAAAGGCGATTCCGGCATCCAAATCACGATCGACGACTGTTCCGGCTAGAAATATCTCACTTGGGGTTGAGTCCTATTGCCAGCTTTACGAAAAATGCTTTTTGAGAACTTTGGCGAATGTTTAAACTGTAGAACACATTTATGTTTCAAACTTCTTCCAACAAATTGTTTCACGGAGAGTTTTTCAGGATTTTTTAAACAAGTCAATTTACCAATCAAGTCAGTAAATGTTAGCCAAGTGGTCACATCTAAAATAAAATTAAAAATGTAAATATTATTTAATAAAAATATTTTTATTAAGTTTACCTTTGTTGTTTTGAAATTCTTTCAAGTTGTTCCTAACGCCCAAAACTAATTTGCTTTCAAATGCAGCGCGAGGCACTTCTAAGGTGCATAAAACATCTGATACATTGGAATCTAAAACAGAGATGTTCGAAGGAGAAAATGTAATATTTTGTGGAGATTTCAACGAAAACTTTAAAGTTCAAAATCGCATACGAGTTTTTCTTAAGCATAGATTTAACTTAGATATGATATCGTCACAAAATTCAACAACGGACACAAATACTTGTATTGATGCGGTTTTTGGAAAATCATCAACTCACCGTATTCATGTCTTCACATACGAATCATACTTTTCACACCATAAACCACAAATCATTAAAATTTATAGAAAAAACTAACTCGAACTTCCCAAGAATTTTGATCAAAGAACTTTAAGAATTAGGGAAAAAGTAACTTGCCAAATTATGTATTAATTCAACATTAAAAGTCTTCTAATATTGAGAATAAATATTATTTTATTATTTAAAGTATTTAAGGTACAATTTTTAATTAAAAAAATATATTTACCTAGAATGGTTTAGCTCTACCTTCATTGATTTTGTAAATCACAATTCAATAATAAATTCTGAACAAAACTTAGTTATTCTACGCCGGTAAAAAGTTCCAACCCTCTGGGTAAAGTCCCAACCCTCTGGTCCACCTCGGACCAGTAAACCCAGTAAAGCCCAACCCCCTGTAACTTATCCAACGGATGAAAAACCCTACAGTAAGTTCGTTACGAACTGCTACTGCCACTTGTTATTCTTAGAATCGTAAACTTAAATGCATTTTACGATTCAAAGTGCATTTGTTGTTCTTCGTTCGTAATTTACGACCGACAAAAAATGTTTATGATTTCATGCCGCCTATGCGTCCTTTTTCGATCTTCTCAACGTATTTTCTCATGGAAATTTCCACACGTCTCTCGACAAATCGTTCAACGGAAAAGATTCTAATATCAGCGGATTGATTGACAATCTCAATCAATCAGAATCGTAAAACCTTTTATTATCGAATTCGTTTGAGCGTGAAACGTTTACTTATCACGCAACGGTTTCGCTGATTGATCCTTATGTCGAGTGCCTCGACAACGACCATCTCATCAGCTTCCGGATCAATGATATCACTTATTGAGGCTGATTATAGAATTAATATTCTAAATAAGAATTTAAAAATTCATGAAAGCTTTTCACTTTTGATTTCTAATAAAAACTCCAATTGTTTTATTCTTCAAACTTTTATTTTACTCTTGCACGAAAGATAACAAAATTTGAATTTAATCGAAACAGGAAAGTCTTATCGCCTTCCAAATCATGTATTTCTTTTCGACATTTCAGTGAAATGATTTCACAAGTTCAACGGAAGATTGAATCTCAGTGATTCAGTGATGGATTGGATCATTGGCCGCGGTAATTGCGTATTCGTAAGCATAAAATGTCGTTCATATTATTCAAGCAAAAATTGCTCATGGCAACAATCTGAAAAAAATAAATTGAAAATAAATAAAAGTCTTTGTTATAATTTCATTTGAAAAGTTTTCTATCGTCTTTATTCATTAATTGATTAAACTTGTTCACTCCTAAATTGGGAAAATGAATTTGGATGTCTAAACAGATTTTTCAGCAACTAAAGTCGTCTTGCAATGAACTGTAATGACAGCTCCTCTACGTTCGTTTGCTATCGCAATAATAAAATAATTTATCGAATATTCTTTATATATATTTTCTAACGCAATTCGTTACAATAAATAGAGGAATAAGAAACAACAAGGTAGACAAGGGAAGCGTCGCTTGAAACTGTAGTCGACAAATGTTTGAAATTCGAGAAATTCTCCAATCGTCAAGAACTTAGAATAAACGTTTCTTTCAGAGTCCAAACCGACCAAGGGAGTTAGAGAGACAGAGAGATTATTTAAGTAATCAAGAAGTAAGAGACTATAAAGTACAAAGTTTGTTCTTGTTGCTTGATGAGCGTTTACATGTTGTAGGCAACGTAAATTGGATCGAGTTGATCAGCCAGGAAGCCGTCACGTAAATGCATTCGTTGCTTCTCGCCACGACTGTTGATTGGTACGACACCTACAAAATAAATTCATTAAATTTAATTGAACGACAGAGGAAAAATAAATGATTCTCTCACCAGGATCAACGACGACAACGACGCCAACAATCAGTTGATGTTCTTCAAGAACAGTGCTTGTTACCAATGGCACTAAATCTAATGCTTCAGACTCATTGCCATCGAGCTCTGCGACGACTACAAGCAGATTTGTCCAAGTGAATGTTGCACATTCAGCGATTTTCTTATGGCAGCGTAGAACAGAATTTTCAATATCGATTGGATGATAATTCATTCCACGAAGAGTAATAACTTCATCAAGAGCTCCAACAACATAGACAGCTACGTGTTGTTCAGTCTCTGGACCAGTTCCAGCGGAGCTACAGTTGTTTAATGACGATGATGAAGTCATTGTGCCACCAAGTTGATTAGTTCCACTCCCTGTGCTTAGTGATGCTGGAGTTGTTGGAATCGCTCCACCAGTTTGCGTGTACATTTGATCGTAATCTTGGTCGCCGATTCGAGTTGCAACAGACGTTTCATCAAGAAGTGACACAGCTTGTGAACATTCTGTTCGTCGAAGGAAACCCAAGTAGCCTGTTCTTGCCCAGTTCTCCGAAGTCGATGAACCTGTGACGAGCTTCGCAGTGAAATGATCGTTGTAATCCGTTTCGTCTCCATATATTGTAAAGTAACCACTTGAGTTATGTGGCGATTGTACCTTTAAAAAGAAGAATTGGTTAAGCTTTCAATTCTCTGAACAACGATTTGCGTGACTTACCCAAATTTCTCCCAAATGTGATTCACCGCATTGACCTTTTGTATCGGGATTAGCGATAATGACTTTAACACCTGGGAGGAGTTTACCGGATTCGACAAGACAAAGTGAAGCTGGCGCACCTCGTTCGACTAATGCAACTCGATTATTTCGCAAAGCACGGAGATCCACATAAACCTGATTAAATACAAATCGTAAATTAAGAAAGAAAATGAGAAATGAAAAAGACTTACGTTAGCGCTTTCGGCTGAACTAGCTCCCTGCACACAAATTGCTGGATTCACTCGACAACCAAAGCTTGTTGAAACGCATCGCATGTTTAGACCGAGAGCTTGGAAAAGTTTGCAGAATTGTTGAGTCAATTGAACTCGTGGACGTTCCTCTGCAACAACGACGCAGGTTCTGACGCAGGCGAGATTAATATTTCGTGACTTTAGCGTCTGAATCGAATTGCTTAGGGCTTTAGTGCAAAGTTCGATGATTCCGTAGGAACAGAATGTATCTCTGACTCGATATTGTGAAAGCGTTGATAACCAAAGCGAAGGATTCGCTTCAACCTTAAAGAAACATTTTTAAAATATTTATTTCAAGCAATAAGTATCATGCTTACCTCATACGGTGCAATGAGAATGGAGTGATGGCCACTGTAAACGCTAATCAATGTCCACATGCTAAAGCCAAGTCCACAATATGGATCCAGACAGAGAGCGACGTGTCTTGACGGATAAAGCTCGCAAGCCAGTTTCAGCGAAGCGCAAAGTGACGACAATGACTTGTGCGTGATTATGACGCCAGAAAGACGTCCACATGTCGACACTGAGAAATCGAGATAAGCAGTTGACTCGAGAGTAGCGTTTGCGATCGCAGCAAGTTTTCGTTTAGGATTATCGTCAATATCAATGATTGGAGGCCATGTCTTTGCGTCAACAGAAGTCGCTGCTTCACTTGATTTTAAAAGTTTTATCACGCTCTGAATCGAGAGAATTATAAGTGACTTTGAAACATCGACAATCATTCGAACGGTGGGCAGTGTGGTGATGAGATTTTGAGCGTGAGGAGGTCGAATGATGACTGGAATGGCGCCAAGATACATACAACCGTAAAAAGCTGCGATCAAGTCAAGACCCGGAGGGAAAATCAATGCTAAAAGAAAATTTTAATTAGTAATAATCTTGAAGAGATATTTGACGATAACTCACCAACATGATCACCCGGATTAAGCTTTCCACGTTCTTGAAGTAAAGCTGCAATCTTCTCTGCACGTTTGTGCAGCTCAGAGCAAGTTAGAGTCTTCGCAATGGCACCTTTAGAGTTGAGAAGTGTGTAAAGCACATGATCTGGTGACGTGTTGGCTCGCCAGCGGAGAACTCCAGTGATAAGTTGATGCTAAGAGAAAATTCATTAAAATCATTTGCATTCGCTTTGCAAAGTTCTTTTTCTTACCTTATTATCATCTGAGAATCCTAAATCTCTTCCTTGTGCCGCTGCCAAACGATTGCCTTGCACGAGATTGCCAACCATTACAGAAGCTGGTCCAACCGAAGTGTCTGCAGATGACGAAGCGGTAGAAGTTCCGCAAAGTTGCAATAATGAGCCTTTTATTCAAAGTTATTTTTCGTTTACGGCCATGGATAAAGTGTCGAGTAAATTTTGTGTGGAAAGTTTAAGGAGTAACGTGTGATTTGGTATGACAAGCATTCAGATGTCAAAACATAAATGAAGACGAAGCACAAGGTGTTTTGTTGTTAGTGGTGAATGTGTTTTATGAGCGTGAGTTTGTGTTTATTCAAGCACGTTGCACCATTTTTGAATTATTTTTCAGGATGATTGTTAATTTCGAATTTTGCGCACGCAATCGGTTAAGAAAGAGGGAAGAAAAGAAATGAGAGAAGAAATTAATTGTTATTTTGAAAACAAAACTTTGTTGCTATTGGTTATGAATTATTTTCTCTACACAGGCGACGAAAATATTTCTTGAAACTTTTTTGAGATCAAATTATTTTCAAGAAACATTTTCACCTCAAACTACGAACAGGAAAGCTAGCCAATTGATTTTCGGATCTTATAAAATTATTTTTAGAAATGTTATTTCATTGGGATTAAGGATAATTGATGAGGGTCAGACAACTAAAGCAGCAAAATATTGAAAAGTCTCCACAATGTCTACATTTTAAGCTCAACGAAGGATGAAATAAAGAATTGCAAAGCTCAAATTAAGCTTCTCGAGGGAAATGGGGAAATTGCTGGCCGTCTTATCCTTTAAGCTTTTAACTCACCTTGATGCAAGTCCCTTGGTTTTGGCAGATTAGTTACGCAAGTGTGAGGACACATCAAAACGTTGGCAGGATGAAGTGACCCTTCAAGGAATCGACGACGTGCTTCGCATAAATGAATTCCGCCGAGAGGAGTTTTTGGTAGATGGTTCGGCGGAACCAGAGCTAGACAGTAAATTCCAACTTGATGAATGGAATCAACTGCTTGCAAGACTCGTGACATCCACTGGAATGACTCTTCTTCACTGCAATCGGGTCTCTGCTCTGCAATGACGCACACACGTTCGTCACGTAAAACTTTAATTGAAAACACAGCAATTCTGCCGCGATAAATGAATCTCATTGGTTCGACCGCTAGAACAGTCGCGATGATGTCATCGGCATTGTGTTTTCTTCCTGTTACAGTCATCAAACCATCTTTTGAGCCGCAAACGAAAACGAGACCTCCAGGTCCTAAGAATCCTAACAAACCGCTTCTAACATAAGCTTCATCTCCGACTGGCTTCAGATTCAAATCGACATCCTTTGTCTGAGATGTCATTGTAGCAGTTTGACCCGCTGGAAGGACTGGTGTCGTGTCAATTAATGGCAGAACTTTGAACGTTGAATTCGAAAGTCCATCGAGTCCATAATATCCATTACCAGTTGATCCTGATGTGACACAGATTTCTCCGACCTTAAAAATTGTCACGATAAGCGAATGAAATTTTAACTTTGATGATTTTCTTACCTGATCAGTTTTGCACAAGACCGGTGGGCCTTCTGGTTGAACGACTATCATGCTTGCTCCTGGCATCACTTGACCGCAATCTTGCAGTGTCAAAGAAGTCAGAGAATCCTCTGAGTCAACTCGAACAACTCCATGAGACAAAGCTGCCATTGATAGAACTCCACGACCAGTTGTTGCCGTGTTTTGTGAGTTGTAGGCCAAGTTAGTTCGTCCTGGTCGACGCAATGAGACTGTAAAGATCTCGGGACTACTTGCGCATGGACAAATTGCATCTGATCGAAGACCTTTCGATGAAAAAGCGCTCAAGAATTGATCGCATGATGATAAACTCCAAGGATTCGCTCCATCAGCAACCAACAACATTCTCAAGCTCGCTAAGCTGATGTCTTTATGATCTTTCGTTGCCAATAGTCCCCAGTGAAGATCGCGTGACTTTACGAGACAGCAAGAAGTTCGATACTTTGTGATCAGCTGCATCCACGATGACGGACGGAGTTTCATTAAAGCGTAGGGAATGAAGAGGATGTGCATGCCATTTAGAACGCTCGTTAAAACAGCGTGCCAAAGTCCGACTAAAAAAATAATTTTTAAATACAAAAATAAGAGAAAGTTTAAATTCCTCACCTTCTCGTTTGAAATCGAGAACGCAGACAGTTGTTTCGCCTTCTGTGTAATGACAAGCCATTGTGAGAGCTCGACAGTGTTGCATCATCGATTGTCTTGTTACTGTGACTCCCATTACCGATCCATCTTTGTCTGTTGTGTATTCGATGTAAGCTGTCGCATCCTCAGTGATTCGAGATGATTGTGGATTATAATCCTTGGGTACTTTCGGAAGGTGCTCAGTTACGAACCAATGGAGACGAGGCCATCCTTTGAGTTTTGCAACATCGCCCGTTGTTGACTTGGGAAGACCTTTCAGACAAGCTTCAGACGTTAAAGCGACTTGAACGCCGCAAGACGAAAGAAGGAAGCCAACTTGTTGCGGTGGAGTGTCACTGGTGCTTAGCGGAAGTTCGATTGGAATAGGCACCAAACCTCTGAACATGCAACCGTACCAGGCCGTGATGAAGTTGAGTGGATCAGCATTGGGATAAACCAATGCTACTCGATCGCCAGGTTTTAATTGAATTTGCTCTGGACCTTTGTTGAAGATTTTCGTAGTTAGAGCATGAGCTATCTTCTGAGCTCGTGAAAGAAGTTTTCCGTAAGTCAATGTCGTAGTTAATTTCCCGTTTGTGTCAAGAACAGTTGCCATTGGGGCTTTGAAACTTGAAGTCCCGTAGCGTTGAAGAGCTGCTTCTAATGTTCTCGGAAGTCCTGAAGTTATTACGAGCTGCTCACCCTGAACTGGAGTCATTGTCGATCCTTCTGGTCGAGGAGCATTTGGATCTTTTGGATTAGCAGCAATTTCCAGCTCAATGTCATTGTCTTCATAAAACTCTGGCAGTGGACGACGTTTCGGTCGTTTCAAAGTATTTAGCAATTGTTGAATCTTTGCTGAGACTTTCCAGCGACCAGCAGTTGACGTATCGCCGGGCTCAGCTTGATTGAGATTCACATAACGTGTAACACGATCCGCTCCGCGTCGTGTGTTGGCACTGAATTGCGTGATGTCTGGTTGATCTGGATGAAAACAAAATAACTTTGTTAGACACAACAAATCACAACGAATTGTTTACTTACTTCTTCCAGCACTAGCTAAGCTTAACTCGCTCATTTCTGTAGCGTAATCGTAACCTGATGGTGCAACAACTTTCCTTCCATGAGCTGGTGGAGATCCAGCACTTGAAGTATCAGAAGCTTGTGGTGCACTTCGACGATGATCGGATTCAGTTTTTGAGCTGATGTGATTTCTAGAAGATGATGGCAGTTTTAGTTGTTCACGGGTCGACACGATATGATCGCGAGGCAGATTATATCCAATGTCGTTGTCAGGCGTTGGCGCACCTTCGGGGTTTGATTCTTCTGAGGTAGAATCTAAAAGAGAAATGATTATTGTATCGAGTGACATCTACGAGTCGACTGAAAAGTGTAAGGATTGCAAAAGATTTTTTACCTGAATCATTCTCATCGCCACGCTCAGGACTTCTATTAAATACCGAGGAGCGTTTCGATGGCATAGGAAGGCTAGGCTTCGGTCGGTTCTTCAATGCTGCTAAAGCTTGTTGAACCGCCTCTTGTCGCACCTCTGAGTGTCGCGAGTGTTCAGTTTGTTTTAGCAAGCAATTTTTTTTTGTGATTTCATATTGTGACAACGATGTTATTTTAAACATGTAAGTGTGGATGAATGGAGCGTTTCATTGATTAGGCGCAGCGAACCGTGAAAATCATAAAAAGAGAAGCCGGATGGAGAGAAATTTTCGTTGCATTAGAAAACGTTATCGAATCTGCTTTTAAGTAATTGTGAGTTTATGTGATGGTCAATGAAAGCGGGTCGGAGAGTCCAAAAGACGAGAAGTCTTTTAAGAACGTCAACGACCAGAATTGTGCAGAATGTCATGCGAAAACATAAAACAATGTCATGCAAAAACTATTTTTACCGCTCGTGTATCTTCCGTCGTGATGCCGTCCCGTCCTTCCTCTAGGCCTTCCCTCACCACTACTCTTTGGAACAGCTTGTTCAGCGGATGGCACCGGTTGCGATCGATAAACGATTGTGGCTTTTTGAGGCTGTGGTTGATGTGAGACGGCAACGTGACGCTGAGCAGCGATCAACTTCTGGGCAACGAACTGCTGCTGTTGCTTTTGAAGCTCAGCTTTTAACAAACGAAAATAACATAAAAATTACGCAAAATCAAAATTGGATGCAGAAGAAAATAATTGAACGAAATAAATCTATTTCTACGATTGCCAATGATTTGTTTCTAATTTACAAAACAACTAAAACTACTCTCATGACTAAACCAAAACCAAACATAGTAAGAACGTGTTATTTCTAAGTTTCGTGTGTCGCGCATGCAAAGATCATCATCACATAATCTTTTCAAGCCACATCGCCCCGCTTCGCGATCATTACCTGAGTGATAACGTTTCTCGTTGTGAGTGACTCGCTTCTGAGTTCGACGATGCTTCTGGTGAGCTGCGTTGTCGCGACCTGTATTTCCTGGATGATGGTGATGATGATGATGATGTCCTCCGCTGCCACTTCCGCTAATCGGTTGATTCACATAATCTCGTTGATCGCCACGACGCGAGGCTGACGATGATGATTGACCGTGCTGGACGCAAGAACTTCCACCATTACTGTTTGTTTTTGTCGCAGCGCTATTCACGTAACTGTGACCGTCGGAAGCTTTTATGTGGGGTTTTTAGGATTATTGCAATTTGCAGGTGTTAGCAGTTTCAATTAGAGAGAAGATAAAGAAATGGGTTAGAAAGAAAACCGTCACCAGTCAACAGAAGAGAAAGCAAAGTAACGAACTAAAAAGCGATCAAACAAAAGTTCTAAGAGGCAAATAAAGAATCTCAAGCAGTCTTACCTTGTGCGGTGCTTGATTGAGATCCATTCTTGTTCGACGAACTCAAGTACGGAGCTAAGAGCCGTTGACGTTTCTTTTCGTAACCTTTCTGAGTGATGTCGCCTGGAACGACGAGAAAAACGGGTTTAAAATATGTAGTTTACGCATCACTCGGAGCTGATTCAACCGAAAAGCAAAATTGGAGAACATTTAACTTGCAAATGAATGATTTGGGGGGCGGGAGGAATAACGGGCTCGATATGAATGAAAGTACGAGTTTAGCAAGCGTAGACGGCATGCGTGATCATTGATTGTTATTGGAGCGGTTAAGACAGATTTTACTTTGATTTATTCATTGTTTTCTAACGCGATTGTTTTGAAGGTGATGGGAAAAACAAATCGGGAGATGACTAAGAGAGTTTTGAATTCGTTGATTGCAGGAAACACTTGCGCGTGCTATAAATTGAAATTGCGTTTAACTTGAGGACTCTTATCAGAAATGAAGTTACAAAGAAATTTGAAAAGGGTTGAAAAAGTTATTCTGTTGGCGCCAGACATTCTGAGCTTCTCGCGAAACCATAAAGTTTTAATTTTCGCTCCACAAATGAAATTAAATTTAAATCATCTCACCTTCTGACAACTCCAGATCCAACTCAGCAAGTTTCTCACGAACTTCGTCTGGCAGCTGTGCAACTTCGAGAACGTTACTCATTTTCAGTTCTTTGACTTGTTCAACTTTGCTTTATTCACAAATTTGCTTTGATTCTAAACGAGAAAAGTTTTTTTCTTATCAATCAACATTTCCATAAAAAATTAATCGAGAGGAATTGAAACGGTTCGAACAAAGAAGCAAATCATCGCCCAAATATTCGTTTAAAGAGCTGTGAACAACATCATCATCCACCTTCAATGACTCACACGAACCGAAGCAGCGAAAACATTCTTTGCTTTTTACGTTCAACCGACATTTCAATAATTTCACTCTCGATATCGTTTTCTACTCGGGAATATCTTCCACTTGACCTCCCGGGGCCACGAATATGAAGCTCAATTAACACTTACACACTCGAATTTCAGAGAATTATTATTGTTTAAATTTTCTGTCTTTCCCTTTCTTTATTCGCAATCACTTTTTGATCGAATCGGGAGTTTTAACTTGACTCGCAGCGTTATCACAAGGAGCTCCAATGGAATGACTTAACAGTCGTACAGTGTTTGATGTGCACTTCGCGCTTCTTGATGCGCCTCGCGGCTTTCTATGCACCATTTGCAGTTTATTTACTTAAAGATTTTTCTTTCTTCTTCTTATTCCGATCCGTCGGGCGAGAACATTTTTTTCTCAGTCAATTTTCACTACGAAATTCGAAGTTTTACGCGACACTTGACATTTACTCGAGTGCTCCATGGCACCATCTTCAACTTTATTCCGTCCTGAGCTTAGAAACTAATCGATTGACTATTGTAAAACCAAAATTTGTGGTTTATCAAATAAAATTCTCGCAATCTCTGAAGCTTACTTGATTTCTGGCTTTGAATGAAAATAAATTTCGTGAAAAGCTTGATTTTGGTTCGAAAGCTAAGGTGCAAACAATTGCTCAGATCAATTGCTCAGATCATTGAATAATAAATAAATAAATTGTTTTCACGAATTAAAACCAATTTAAACAATGTTCAAGTCTTCAAAGAAGCTCAGTGATCCCCCTAAAGTCATGACAATGCAGGAGATCCAAGAAGACCTTGAAACTTTCTGCAAACTCGTTCACAAGCCTAATAACAGAGATCAGGTAATTATTTTGATTGAAAGGAAACATAAAATTAATTAAATTACTTTTGTAGCTGATCGATGACATTAAAAACCTGAAACCTGAAGATACGTTAACTCTCAGTCAGTGGTGGGACTGTTTCGAAGTGAAAGACACACAAATGGAAGAAATGACGTTGCTACGAGAAAAACTTTTGGAGATCAAGACAAGTTTACTGGAAAATGAAATATCCGAACTAACTCAACAGAAATCTGCACTAATCAGTGAAATCGAGGATAATCTAAGGAGTCTCAACGAGCACAAAACACCAAAATAATTTATTTCAATTTGTCTTAAAGAATCAAAGGAATAAAACCAGATTCTGAATATTCACAATTACAAAACAACAATCTTAATATGGATACATATAGTTATGCTCGGAATAAGCAATACAACAAGAGCAATACATTCCTAAAACGTAATGACAATGGTAAATGAATAAATCGAGTCAATGAAATGTATTTACAAACCTCTTGGTTTACACTTGAGATGATTTTCTATGAACTGACACGGACAGATATGTTTCACCATGTGACGACCCGGATTATCATTCGATACTTTCAAATAACTCCTCATCATGTGCTTACCCCACCGTGACGCGTAACGTAAAATTACCAACTCTCCACGGTTCTGTAGAAGAAAACAAAATTGATTCTAAGTTAGTTGACTTTATTCTTTAAAATATTTGAAGGCATATTGCACCACAAAAGATCTCTTTCTATATTTTAAATCCTAATTTGGACATTCGATGATTGACTGTGCCACAGCAGAGACAACAGGATTTGTTATCTGATTTCGGTTTTGGTATTTTCGCTAACAGGATCTCCTCTGCGTATTGACAAGCACAGTAAGCCGTTCGAATGTGACGAGGATGAGCTGCGACTCCATTCTCCGTCATCTGCCAATCAAGACGTCGTCGGGTGTAATCTTTCGCCCATCGTTGAATGTATCGCATGATCACGAGCTCAGCTATTTCCTGAAGGATTCTCTTATGCTAACAACGTTGGAAATGAAATATTCTTTGATCTTACCTGTTTCTTTGTTGAAACTCTTGTGTTATTGCTTCCTTTAATTACAACATCGTTCGCATCAATGTCTAAACGAGATTCCCAACCTGGCTCCACTGGCTGACCGTTATGTTCGGTTCTCTCAAGGAATCCAGTGATGAAGCTAAAAGAAAGAAATTTTAAATTAAATCGAGAACAGATTGAGATAAGATTTGGTTCCTTACGAGACGCATTGCGTGGAATCGAAGTAGATAAAGCAGAGATTGACTTTATGACAAGAAATGTTGCCACGATCATCCAGCGTTATAATGATTTTGTGCTTGATTAACAATTTATTAACACGCGCTAGGCACTTCTCTAATCCTCGTGCGAGAAGCGACTTCACCCACATGCAAAGGAAAACGGCGACGGCATTGAAGAAGAGCCATCCAACTCCCAACGAGAACAACAAGATTCCAGTGACGCCAGAGAATAACAATCCAAGAAGAACAAGGAACGCAAGGGAAATCCAAACCATCAAAACCCTTTTATAACAAATGTTGTAAAGTGTGAATCGGTAATCGTTGACAAGCATTTCCATCGCGTGAACATATTCTTCAACTGTCAGCTGCAAGAATTAAATTTTAAGATTTCTAATCAAAGTGAAATCTCCTTCTCTTACAGTCAAACCCTCCGCCATCAATTCTTCTGGCACAAGATGAGGGAGAAACTTCGCTGATGTAATCCAAGGTAAACTTTCGTTGACAGGAAGCAATGTCACGATAATTTCTCCATTCACTACAAAAAATTAATTAAATTCCGTGCACATTTCAACGATCGAAAGTTGATCGCTTACCGAATCCTTCTTCGATTCTTTCACTTCCCAACTCAACATTTCGCATCGCACTTGAAGATGTTGAGACTGCGGCTTGCGCAACTTTTTTCCCTTTCGCATGATCACCATTCTGGTGTGATTCAGGTTTAGGCGTTATCTCAATTGTGATCGACTCAACGTCTAAAACTGCGGGTCCCGATGATGAAGCGCCCTTTAAAGTGAAACAAGCGAATGATGTCACTTTTGAACCGAGTGAGTAAATAATTAATTTACCTTCACATCTTTGGGAGGCACAACATCATCGCTTTCTTCTTCAAACTTTACCCATTCTTTCTTATTTGGGTCACGGTTGGCCGATAGCGGATCGTCGTGTGCCGTAGAAAACTTTTTTCCGTCATCAGACATTTTAATTCATTTCTTTAACCGAATCGGATCGTTCGATGTTACACAAAACTCAATTTGAATCACAATAAAGAATCCACAATTTATCTCGACAAAATAAATAAAATTCCATTTGTGTTTGACACGAAGCAGAAAAAAATAAACTCCGACGATGTGTTAACGTGGATAAAGCATAAACTCGACTACCTAGACTCGGAAAGGTGTGTTAAGTGCTTAGCGCTCGCTTCGACGTGTGCAAGATGTGTATTCGAATAGAGCGAGACGAGTGCAAGAATGTTGGTTTATAGTCAAACGAGAAAATTCATTCACCAACAGGTAACAACAACAGGTTGATCAATTGATGATGTTGAGACTAGAACGATCGTTGCGATTTAATTTCCGCTCTTGCAATTCGAGAGACTCGTGATTCACGAGGTGAATGGCTGGAATTATTCTTGAGAATTAATCACGTTTGTTGTTCAGAACTTGTATCGCTTTTTATCGATCTGAGTCATTCATTAATTTTACTTATTCATGAAGAATTTGTTTTGGTTTTTCAAATCAAATTTGTATCGTCGATCAACAGGTGTTTATTATTATTTTTCTTCTTTCTGTTCATCACGAAGGAAAACTTTATTACGTTGAAACATTGAACAATAAATTCTTTTTAATCGCTATCGTAATCGTTTGGTTTGCTGTTGAGAGGCCGTCGCGAATCGTCCTCTGATCCGTAAATAACGTCTTCGTCTGAATCGTTAACGAAAACATTTGGATTATCTTTTCTGATGGGTTCTACAACAAGAGAAAGTTTTGTTGATGAGAATTCTCGTTTGAAAGAATGCAAATTAGAAATTACCGTTCATTGTCAGTACTGGGCTGTATACGTAGGCCATCGTAATTACGTAAAAGTTTATCATTCCATAAAAGCACATGAAGTGAGCTGAGCTCTTGTAATTTGTCGCAAGCTGACCCACGAAATTATCCTCGACGATCCCGATTCCTCCAAATCTCGACAGAGTCGACGACAATGTCACCGTCATCACGAATAACATGAGAAGGGACAAAAACTTCAGTCGCATGTCAAAGTATTGCATTGAGCGGAGATCGTTGTAGGCGCAGAACATCAAAAAAATTAAGTAAATCATGTAAAAGAGAACTGACAAGTAGAAGAAGGTTGTGAAGCCTTTGTAGTTCGTGTCGAAGAAGTGAATCCAAGTTGGATCTCTCAGTTCTGAGCACTTCTCCCAAATCGCGAGAGTTAGCGCTGACATCCAAATCGGGGAAAGAATCACAAGCTTCGGAAGGTAAAACGTTGAAAACTTTCGAACATTTTGACGGAGCGCGTGATAAACTGAAACCCTAAAAAGAAAATTAAAATTTCTCATCAACTTTAATTTGAATTCAATCTTTTCGTCGATCTTACCAGAACAAGAGAAGAGTACAGAGGAACGTTGCTTGAAAGAGCGCGTCTAACATGCCAACAAACATCGAGTTAACCAGAAACTGTAGTGGGAACAGTGGATCTACAAAACAAACAAAAGATTAATTCAATCTCATGAGAATCTCAAACTTTCTTCTTACTATCGAACAAAATAAGAAACGGCAAGAGAATGAAAATAAATTTCTGTTCGATGCTCCAGTTCGATGAAGGATATTTTCTCAATGAATGATAGAACCAACAAGTGACGATGAAAGCGAAGAACAGGAAGATGAATCGGAAACTTATTTCCAAAGATGTGTACGCTGGGTTGAACGTTTTGATCTAAAATTGAATAAATCAATCAGAAAGTCTCTTTGAGAAAGAATTTTCAGCTCACATAGAAATTCAATTTGACAATGTTGTAACGTTTATGATTCAATCCAAAGAAATTGAGTTTCAATGAATAATGCGAATACTCGAGCCACGCTAAATGCATTATCGTGAAGTCCTCGCAAGTATTTCCTTTGCACTTTAAATGTCTCGTTCGATTCTTCGACGAATACTCGTCGAGTGCGACGAGCTTTGTGTCGTCTAAGCCTTTTATTATCACGTTCACTTCAAATGCTGTATCAAAAATTTCGTCTACGAATAATCGATTAATTGTGAATCATTGGAGAGAAGAGAATTACGACATTACTTTCTGTATTATCAATTTGATATTTAGCGAAGAGCCAAAGCTGTCTTGAGTAACTTCCGAGGAGTTGCGTTTGAATATTGAAAGGCCCATTCGCTAAATAATCTTCCTGTGAACTGTTTGTTAAGGACGAAGCGTCGATTTCTTTAGTTAAAGTTATTTCTGGACCAGCTAATCCTATGAAGATGCCAAGGAAGAAACAAGCGAAGAGCGCCAGGAAAACTAGAAGGAAATTTCTCTTGTCTAACGTGTAGAGCCTCATGTTAAACTTCTCGGGTCTGAAATAGAAAGAATAAAATGAAATTCCGATTCTTGATTATTCTGCGAAGTAAAATACTTGTCATGGTTAACAGCTGGCGACAGTGGAGCGAACTCGCTGAAGAAATCCGTCAACGTATTCTTTATTCTGTTGTGGGGAAGGCTTAACTTGATATTAGGCAAGTTTGTTTGCGACATTTTATCGTTTTGAGGACTTAAATCTAAAAATTTCCTTCGGAAAACTTGTAGCGCTGAAAGACAAAATCGTAGAACTGGAAAAATCGATAATTTTGAGGGGAAGAAAATTTTAGAAAAACAAATTCGTAGGATCTTCCTGATTTGTTGTGAAGTGGAAAGTTTATTATTTTATTTCGTAAAATTGCTAGGTGAACAATTTATTTATTAAAAAACTTTAAGTAAAGAAAGTAAGCTCAGTTGTCATAACTTTAAAATTGAAAATCAATCAAAAGAAAAGTTTTAGATCATTTTATTTGATATTTCGTAATATTTCTTAAGTTTTTCAAAAAAGCATGAGAAATATTTAATTAAATTATTTTGCTCAGTCAACAACAATTGTAGCGCTTATCTTAATTTTCGGGGATTGTTGCGCACTATGTGAGCATAAAAAATTATTTCTGAGCAAGTGAGCAAAACAAAAGAAAATTTCGCGAAATGATCTTAGTAATAAACTTAGCTCTGTAGCGACAGCTGACACTCTTTTCAGTTTATCTTCCTGAAAAGACTCGGAGTTCATTAAACTTTAACTCAAAATATTGATAATAAGTAGTTCAATCTTGTTTTGTACAGTACAGACCAAAAGGTAAATTTTTTTCCCAAGTGAAAATGTTTTCAAGCGAAAGTCTTTGTGCCTCGCGTTTTACTTTGTTGTGTAAATGTTTCAAGGAACAAATTTTTCATGTGCTTTCTATTGAATCACTCTACTGAGTTTTAGCCTTGAAGTCCATTTGAGACGAAAAAAAATAATCAATAACTAAGCAAGTTTTACAATCGAGTCGAGTCTTTATCATTTTGCCAGTCAAGCAAATAAAAAACTCATTTCCAAGTGTCTCGCGGATAATTAGTGATAACTTTCAAGTGCTTCTGTCACGAACTGTAAAGTACGATCATAAATTAATATTTCTCATTGTCGTCATCAGTTGAAATGCAGCGTTGGTGGTACTCAGATGACAAATTTAACAGTGGAGACAAAGTACAAAAGTCTCGAAAGTCTCCAACCAAGAAAAGTGAGCTCACCAAGAAATGGAAGTTCTCTGTGTTCGTAAACCAGGATCTGAATCTCTACGAGAAGATAGCCTTGACTGGAAACTGCGATGAACTTGGAAACTGGGATAGCGATCAATCTGTGTTGCTAAATCAAGAAAACGGTGAGTCTCTCTCTCCCTCTTCGTTCGCTTTCTAACATAACGAGGGCCCAAATATGAATAACGTCGCCATACATTTACGAAGAGTTCGAATGTCCAATCTCTTCATGACGTCATCAGCATCGCAATGCTTCTACTCGAAAAGAAGCTACGTTGCTCTTAAAGAGCCCAAAATATTTGTTTTTCCGTCTAACGTTTAGTCGCCCGACTTTTGTTTGTCTTCTTTATTTATATGAACATTCGTTGAGAATAATCACGAGCCCCTTCTCGATTGTAACGTGGCGCTTTTCTCTCCTCTGATAATTCTAAATTAAGAAAAGCTTAATTGATCCGACTTACACATCGTAGAAGTCGAAAGAGTTTTGGGTCTCGTTCAATCACCTGACTAAAGTTTAAACGAACATTCTTCAAGGAAGAAGAAGAAAATCAGCTGACTTTTAGTTCCGAGCGAACTCTTCGTCGTTGTTGTTGTACACAGAGCGCGAAATAGAAAATGTTTGTCGAGGTAAACATTACCATGCGAGTTTCAGGCGAGCAACACGACGAAAGAATCTGTCTCAGTCTCAATTAAAATAATCAAAATATTATTGTTATTACAGATAACGTTTGGAGCACTGAAGTAAGCATTCCATGTGATATGGACGTGCACTATCGCTACTTCATTGCTTCGATCGATCCGTCACACCAAGAAAGTGTGCACGTGAGGAAATGGGAGACACACTTGAGAGCTCGTCGCATACCTAAAGGCGATGACATTCAAAAAAGCAACGACATTGAAACACTCGGAGATGTTAACGGAATCGAGAAATTGGATAAAGGATGGCTAACGAACGAGACGATCCTGCAGTTTAAATTCTTCAACAATCCATTCTTTGTTAAGGAGCGAATGAAGAACCGCCCGTTGTATGTGAAGGTAACATGCGAATCCGGTAAGCCTGGCAAAAGGCTCACACTAACAACTCATTTTAGTTGACCGCGATGAATTTACGAATCAACGCTGAATCATCCAATGCCCTGATCGAGGAGTCATTGTCAAACGACACAAGGGAAAACGCTGCTGACTCTCCTGCTTACGCATTTTCAGAAGTTGGAACGTTGAATGGTGAGGAGTTCGTCTTCAAGCAGCAGGACCAGTTCGGACGAGCTTATATGAAGGATGACATTTTGGTTTTCCATATTACGGTCACCGAGCCGGAAAATATTGCCTATTTAATCGATCTTTATACCACTGCTAAGCGCCCAGACGACCCTCCACACCATTTGGGCTACCATTTCCTTCTTCCAAATTATCTGAAACGATCAGAAGGTCAATTAGAGCTTCCGATTACTTGCGCGTCTAAGCATCGTCCTCTGGGCATGATGAAGATTGAATTCGTCAAGATAACGCCTTTGGATGATCCACATACTGACATGAAGGTAAACTTGTTGTTGTTCCGTTGCTTTAAGAATTTGCCATTATTTGCTTTTAGCTTTCATACGTTCGCTACTGGAATGCGAAATGGAAAGGCCTCGATGTAGGCCATCGTGGCTCAGGAACATCATTCAAAGTCACAAGTGGAGGCTCCATTAGGGAAAACACGATCGCTTCGCTTAAGAAAGCTGGAGAGTCTGGAGCAGACTTTGTTGAGTTTGATGTTCAATTGTCAAAGGATCATCATCCAGTTATCTATCATGACTTCAACGTTTACGTTTCACTCAAGAAAAAGGCTACGATAGATGCTAATGATATGCTTGAGTTACCAATGCGAGAGTTGACATTGGAGCAACTGAAGAATTTAAAAATCTATCATGTCGTTGAAGGACGAAACCGCGAGCCGAAGTTCTTTGACGAGGATTTAGCCGAGCATCAGCCTTTCCCAGAATTATCTGAGGCGTTGACAGTCATTGATAAGAAAGTCGGATTTAACATTGAAGTAAAGTGGGCGCAAATGCTTGAGAACGGGATTTGGGAAGCTAATCACACTCCTATCGATAAAAACAAGTACGTCGATCGCATACTGGAAGTTGTACTTCAAAATGCCGGCGATCGTCGAATCATCTTCTCTTGTTTCGATGCCGACATTTGTGTGATGATTCGCAACAAACAAAACTTGTTCCCGGTCATGTTCCTGACTCTTGGCACAACTGAGCGTTATCCAAAATATTATAATCCGTAAGATAGCTGATAATCGTTTTCCATCGTTTTCAATGATATTCTTCTTGTAGATGCTGCAACACTATTCAAAATGCTGTTAAGTTTTCCGTCGCTAACGAGCTCCTCGGGATCGTAGCTCACACTGAGGATTTATTGAGAGACATGTCGCAAGTCAATCTGGCTAAAGACATGGGATTGATTCTGTTCTGCTGGGGAGACGACAACAATTGCAAAGACACTATCAAGTTCTTAAAAGACAAAGGACTCCACGCTATTATCTACGATAAAGTTGACGTTTTGATCGAGTCAAAGGTAAATCGCTCGGTTTATGATTTCAATTCTTTGAATTCGGTTTTGAATTTCTCATCTCGAATATTGGCTACCATTGCATTCAACATTGCTCATGACGACGACTGAACCTACGAATGCTTAAGGAATGCTTAATTTTAATGTCACAACTTTCCTCTGCTCATTTTCCTCTAATCATTTTTGATCAGCAAAAGGAAAACTCATGAAACACTTGAAATTTTCTCACAAGTCAAGGTCACAAACAAATTTCTCTTGTTTAATGAATATTTTCAATTTGACAGGGTAAACAGGGTCGTCAAGCTTAGTTCAATTTAAAAAATCTTTCCTTGAGGCTTCATAGTCTTCACAGTTAACTGTTCAGAGAGCAAGCGAGAGAGCTTGAATATTTTTTTTTCGTGGGAAATAACTTGAACCGAATCAAAAAAGTTGATTTAAGGGAGAAAGCTCATAACTAATGATGATTGTTTTAGGAACAAGTTTTCTATGTCGCGTCGAAAGAGTCACAAATTAATGATTTGGAGCAAATCGATTTGGAGCATCGCCAACAGTCGCAAGCCAGCTAAGCAGCTACCTCTCTACAAATTTTGCCTAAGAAAATTCTACATTTCTTGAATCGCTTTGGAACAGAGAACTCACTAAAGAGACCAGCATGAGGCTCGAGGAAATTATTTAAAATTCTCTAGTGTTCACCTTACAGTTGCATTATTCTTTTCTCTTTTAATTTTTTTTTGAAAAACCTAATGATGTAGGAAACAGAAGTATAAAATGAATCTAAAAATTAAGAAAATCAAACAATAAAAGCATAACATTTCACATTTTGTGCGCACAGGCTGACTGAGTGTGATGAAGTGTCGCATTTTTATTCAATTTAAATTTTCCAATTGTTTCATTGAGAAGTTTATTTCAGAGATTCGAGATTTCTCTGTTCGCTCTCGAGTTTAATTGTTGGAAAAGATGTTAAACAGTTGTCTCTTGATATTTGTCATCAGTTTGCATTGTCAATTCGTTGAATCGAAACTGCGTAAGTTAATTGTGTCACTCGAGTAATCGTCACTTAAATCTAGTTGAATTTAATAAATTCTTTGCGTAGCTGACGTAATTCAGAAATGTCATCGAAGTGATGAGAAAATCGACGAATGCATAAAAGGATCGATCGAGTTGCTTAGAACGAACTTAGCTGAAGGAGATTTCGGGGAGAACTTTACAATCCCAAAGATCGAACCGATGTTCATTGACGAAATAAACATTCGTCGGAATTACAATGAAATGGTGTTTAGCAATTTATTTGTGTCCGGACCGAGCCAGTTCGTTTTGAAGAACATGAGGTAACAAAATCTCTTTTTTTTTTGTGATTGATTGTTGATCTTTAACTTTTTTTAGAGCGAATATTCCCAACAAAACTTTCAACTTTGATCTGCAGCTTCCGGTTCTGGAATTCAAAGGCGATTACTCAATAGCTTTAAAGTTGTTAATCAAAATATCGGGAGCAGGAAAGTTCATTGGATCATTCAGTGAGAAATTTAATTCTTCTTGAGATAAACAAAATTATAAATCAATATTTTGATTCGTAGAGAACTCACTTGCGAAGGTTAAAGCGACAGGAGAAACATCGGACGAAGGAATAACAAAGTTCTTGTTGAGCGTGAAACTCAAAGTCGAATATGCAACGTTTCAAATGGAAAGTCTTCTCAGCGGTTTCGGCAACAAGTTGATCAACGACAACTACAAAATGTTTTTAGATGAACTCGTTCCCGGTCTCGAGGCTTCGCTCAGTCGTCAATTCTCGGACATTGTCAACATCATTTTGAAAGACTCGACGTACGAAGAAATGTTCCCAGAGTAGTCTTGGTACATTTGTTTAAACAACATTGAACCTGACCTTAACATTTAAGAACACACGCGGCAAATTGATCCATGAAAGTGAAAAATAATCAAACAATAAACCGAAGAATCGAAATTATCGTCTTCTCATTGATATTCTTCCTCAAGTCATGACTAAAATTTCACTCAACGACTGTTCGTCGACTTGATATGCGGAAGCAAGTCCCCTTTGCCTATCGTTGACAATTGTTGAAAGCTTCACGAAGCTCACAATGTCAACGGGTATGTAAAAAAAACTTTGCGGCAATTGATGTTATGTAAGGAAAGGAAATAATCTCAATAGTTCCATCTCGAGAACTTCCAACAGCATCGACGTTTCGGAAACAAAATTTTCTGCTCGGATGAGCTTCTTCGTAAAATTACCGATTAGTCACGAGCAAGTACCTCAATGTGCCTCTTCTCTTAAAGAACGAGTAAGAAAAAATCTTAATCATTTGCTGGTGTTCGTGTTGATATATAAAGCTTTAGCTCAGCGCCGATGGAACTCATAGTTAGTTTTGATTTTCAACTCGCTACGCGCGTAGTTCTAGTTATTGGCGCCAAACAATAAAATTGTCATTCGCGAAAGGAGGAAAATCAAAATTCAATTGATTGAGGATTGAGAATCGACGATGGCTCGATTAATATTTTTAAGCAGTTTCTTGCTAGTGACTTTGTCAGACTTCAGCTTTGCGAAACTGCGTAAGTTGGTTGGATCAATTAGAAGCACGAGAATAAATTAATTGATTGAGAATATTACTTTGTATTGTCTCATAATCAGCTGCGTCGATCAAAGTTTGCTCTCGTCATGAACCAAATCTTGGACAATGCATCATCAATTCGGTGAAGGAATTGCAACCAAGACTCGCCACCGGTCAAATTGATCCGAACTTTGTTGTTCCCGTAAGCGAAACTTTCTGCTCTGTCAAACCAAATCAACTAAATCTTCTCTTTTTAGGCACTCGAGCCACTAATGTTGGACAAGTGAGTAAATTTGCTTTCAATTTATAGAAATTTCGTTTCCCCAACACCGCGCAATTAGACTTCTTCAATGTCAAAGCGCACACTTCAAATAAAATAAATCGTCTGAAGAATTTTTTGTTCAAACAAAACTGTTGAGACCATCAGTTATTTCTGACTTTTTTTAAAAAACAAAATATTTTTGTTTAAACGAAAGAAAAAAAGCTTTAAAGTAAAGTCCGTTAAGAGCAAAGAAGATTAAGAATTCTTTACTTTGTCAACAGCATTAAGATGGACAGAGGACAAGAATTCAAAGCTCAGTTTACGAATCTATTAGTGACGGGACCTAGCAATTTCGAAATTGAAAAAATAAAGTAAGTTGAACGACGCATCGAGTTCGTGAGTAGAATGCTGCTTTGCCTCATTTCCTCCATCGTATGCTAATAACAATGCCCGAGCAGTAGCAGCCTCGACTGATATCGATCGTTTGTAATTGAAATTCTTTGCTTTGTTTTCTTAGAGTTGCTCTTGAGAATGGAACTTTTGATTTTATCATTAATTTGCCGAGATTGGATTTCGTTGGAAAGTATCAACTCAAAATTAGAATTTTACGTGAGTTCCCTCAACGAGACTTGCAATGAAATGTCGGAATTAATTATGAAATTACTTTCAGTTCTTGACATTCAAGGGAAAGGTGAGAAAGCATTGAAATCTTCTCTCAACTTAGCTAAAAAATTTCTTTATTTGAAGGTGACATGGATGGAACCTTTGAGAACTGCAGAGCTCGTGTCAAGATGCGCTCATCGAAATACGAAAAGAATGGCGAAACTTTCTTGAAGTTTGAAAAGTTTACCTTGAAGATTCAAATCGGAAAGAATCGTCTGAATCTCAAGAATTTATTCAACGGCGATCCAAACTTAGGGCAAATCGGAAATCAATTCATCAATCAGAATAGTGAGCTCTTCCTCAATGAGATCATTCCAGGACTTGAGAAGAACTTGGCAGAAATTTTCCAGAAGACAGCGAATGACATGTAAATTTAAATTTAAATGTTTCTCTGGTCAACAATTTAGTAATCGAGTTATAATTACAGAGTGGCGACTGCTAGCTACGACGATATGTTTCCGGATCGACTCCCATGACACTACAAACATCGTTTGACGCTCATGACCATATCGATTCTTAATAAAACGTTGTGATTTTTGACACTTTTTTGTTTCATTTTATGGTTTGAAAAGTTACACTCAAATGTTTTTTAGCTGTTCCTTATAAGAAAGCGCTGGCGATCAACACAAACTTCGAAAAATTTTGTAAACTTCTTCAGTAATTTACCAAACATTTCTTATTGACATTTCACTTTGCTCAGAACTCATAACTTTACTGGAAATGCATTCTAACGACTCTTTTCACTCAAAGTCAGCATGTGCGAACGCAGAGAGTGAGAGAGAGTGTTGACTACGGACTTCAATTAAATTACAAACTTATTCATCGTCGAGTGTGTTTGTGATGAGAAAATAAGCAAGCACAATACACAGGCGAACATTGCGCTCGCAGCCTGGTATGGCAGTCACTTCATTTTCGTTCAAATTTTGTTGGCATTCATCATTTAGTTGTTATTTGAAGTGGATGTTTGAGTTTGCCGAAAATAAGATTTTTAATCTAATCGAGAGCTATCAAACCAAAGCGAAATGTCTATCGTAACTGGAGAGGACAAAATTCCATTCGTGGACTTAGGAGAAGGATACAAGATACGTTTGGAATATGAAGATCTTGTCGACGAGGAATATATCGAGAAAGCTAAGAATGAGTTGAGAGAAACGCCTGAGAACGTTGCTAGTGCGATGGAGGAGTTAAGGGAGTTAATCAAAAGTAAGAATCTTAATGAATTGTAAATTAATTCAAAATGAAATCATCGTTACTGTGTCGATCGATAGGAAACGAAATTATCATGTTGGCTCGAATCGCTTTCAAATTAAATTGTGTCAGTTCAAAGAACTTTTTTTTTTGTGATAAGCGCTCGAATTCGAGATGAGAATGAAATGTTTCGCAATCACAAGTCCGTTCATGTCCAATGAAATTTGTACCAAACAATCCAATTTCAATTAAAAAAAGTTTCAAAACAAACTGGCATTGAAATTAGACTCGAAACACATGAAATCTGTGTGGACCGGCTCGACGTAAAAGTAAATTTTATGTCGAAAGATGAATAACTTTTTTTGTTAGGAGCGTTTTGAGCAAGACTTTAATTTGAGATTTGAGTTAGTTATCAAGGAAATTAACTTTTGTTCTCCAAAAACTTCCCACAAACTCGTGAATTGCAATGATTGCGTTAATTTTCATCAAGTTCATTATAAAAAGAACAGGTTTGAGTCATTGTTATTGTCATTAAGTTCTCAGATTTTTTTGTAGCTGCTGAATTTTTAATATTTGACAACATGACCTGAGTAAAAATATTAATTATCGTTTTAGATGAGAAGGATTTGACTTTCCCGATCGATGCTGACATTTTTCTGATGACTTATCTTCGACCCTGCAAGTTCTACGCTAAAAGTGCATTCGAAAGATTGCAAAAGAGTTTCAAATTCCGAGTCAAGCACAAGAAAGCTTGCGAACACATTACAGTGGAGAATGTAGCGAAAGTTTTTGAAGACGATCTGATTAAATATTTCCCTTGTCGTGATTTGAACGGACGACGAATTCTTTATCTTCATTTAGGAAGTGAGTTCTTGTTTCTTTAATTTTTTTGTTGATCTAAAAATCGAATTTATTAGAAAAGTGGCAACCGTCGCGTGTCTCAACTTATGATGTTTTCCGAGCGATTCAACTTAGTCTGAATGCAGCGATGGCTGAACCTCTCACTCAAGTCAATGGAGTCTCCGTCATCTTGGACATGGATGGTCTCTCGTTATCGCAAATTGTTCACTTTACGCCTTCGTACGCTGCGATGGTTCTCGACTGGCTTCAGAACTGCATTCCAATCCGACTTAAGACTGTTTACATTGTAAACAATTCATATATTTTCAACATGCTCTTCGCGATCTTCAAGCCTTTCATTGGAGCAAAGGTTAGATAATTTAAATCTTTTGTAGTTTCCGCAAAATAATTTATTTCAATTTTTATTATTTTTTATATTACAAACTCAACTCAACTTAGCTGAGGAAACGAGTAAGTAGACGAGTCTCCGTTTTCATTATCAAGCTGCTAGCTCAACCACAAATAACTTGATCCATATGAATTAATTATTCTCTGTGTTTAGATTCATTTCATCAACAAAGATTGGGGAACACTCACTAATAACCTTGGGAAGCATGCACTACGTAAAGAGTTTGGAGGTGAGCAACCAGTTGATGACGTGGACGGAAAACTTCTCGTTGAATTTCTAAAACTTTTTAATGCGCAATTTGAATGTAAGTGGACGACCTTGAGAATCAAAATAATTTTTATTAACAATCGATTTGCAGTAATGGATTACACAGGATACGGAATCGAAGACGTCGACGCGAAAGAGAAATTAGCGAAAGGTGTTAAAGAAACTTTGAGTTTCGTGATGAAGTGAAATTTTAGTTCAAAGGAATTATTGAAATATCAATTTGAAAATTATTGGGGTAGGTTTACGGAATCAACAATTTTTCATTTGTTAGCTTTTTTAAGCTTTTTATAAAAGCTCTGTTAAAACTTTTTTTCTTTAACTTGACCATAAATAAATCTGAAAATGCTTTTCACCAAATCAAAAGCTCAGTTTGAAAATATTTGGGAGAGTAAAAAAGATAAATCTCAGTTTGATGTTTGACTGAGAAAGATTCGCAAAGTTCATTTCATTTCTAATTAAACTTCATGATCAAAAATATTTCTAGTTTAACTAATTAACACTTTGAACCCGAAAATTCCTAACTCAGAAGTCAACGATGAAGTTAAAAGTTTGAAGAGGTCTTCTCTAGGCGAGAACGAATTTTAGGTGAACAACAAAAAACAGGAAACTCGACTTTGACTTTTGTTCTTTTATGCTTCTCTCTCTTCATTTCTTTCCTTTCATCATCACATTTTGTTTTGTATCTTTCTAAAAAAATCTTTGTCTGACAAAATCTGATCAAATGTTCAGGTCACTTGAGGTTTTTGGCATCACCATTGGATGATCGAGCAGCGTTTGAAACAAAAATTCTACGAAAGCAATGAAAAGCCTTTAAAGTTTAAACGAAGCGAGAAACAACGATTCGATCTTGTGTTGTTAGAAATAGGAAGTCAATGAATGAAGAAGAAAAAGAAGACGAAACTTTATGAACTCGAAAATTACTTAAACCTCTCGATGGTGATGATAAAGGTTAAAATTTGTCTTCATCTTTAACAAAGCGGACTCAACAACGAAACTCACAAACAGTGAATGTTACAGGATTTAAAAAGAAATTTGTTGCGTGCAAGAATTTTCCTAAAGAACTAAAATTTGTTATTCAAAGCACTTTCTGACAATCCTCGTCAATATTTCTTTAAAATAAAATGGAAACTTAAAATTCTAATCATCCATTCGAAAAGAGTTGAATACGAGACGCATTCTCATGTTTAAATTACGAACAAGTGACTTCTTCAGTTTGTATTTTGACTGCGAACTGTCCAAGACAATGACACGAGTTCATTAGTTTTTAAAACGAGAACCAAACCCGAACGAAGACAAATTTACGCTCGAAACGATTCGGTAATTAACCGGAAGTTGAAAAGATTTCACGAAGAACAAGCGAAATCAAAATAACGTTGTCCCCGTCACGACCGAAGAGACTTGACAAGAAGAGGAAGTAGTAGAACTTTTATTGTCCAGAGCGGGAAACAAGAAGCGAAATCTCCACGAAGCTCAACGCTTTTTTGATGTCTTGCGTCGACTAGGAAGTCAGAATTGAATAAATCTTCGTATAACGAAACTTATAAAACATTTTTAGTTTCATAACCAACATCGCCATTTAAAAACCTAATAAAGTCAAGAAAAAAAACTCTTTTTGATCAATCTTACTAACCTACATCCACTACCTAGAGAAAACACTCTCCTTTCCACAAGAAATTCAACAGCCAAAGATTGCATAAGATCTGTGTGAATGCTTCAATAAATGTATAAAGAAATTACATGAAATCAGCGATAGAGGCGACTTCGTGAGGAACGTCACAAACTTTTTACTCTTCACATTGATTTATTGAATCACTCGAAGTCGTGATTTGTGATGCTCCCTTGCCATATTTCGAAAGATGCTTTATTAGAGAGGAAATACATTGAAACGTAGCAACTAATGCACACGACTTAATCCGCGACTCAAGACACTCTCACGACGCTTGCAGATCGGCAAGTTACTTCGACGACCGGAGCAGTTAACTCACTTCTAAACAAATCCCATTACGTGAAAGGTGAAAGTTATTTTTTTTTTCGCTAACTCTAACTCTATTGAAAACTGTGCCACAACCGAGCAGCGCATAATTTTTTTCATGTTCGGGTAGTGAGTAAATCTCTTGACATAGATATTACAAAACCGTCGTTGCATAATTTTCTGTCTAGCGGTGACGTCATTTTCTTCTTTCACGGAAATATTTTCTTCTGTCGCGCTTCGAAATTCGCTCGTTCAATTGAGAAACGAGAGTATGTAAGTAAGACAACGACCGAGTCGAACGAAACCAAAGATTGAAAGATTTAATTGAGTGGAATTTCTTTTATTTCCTTTATTAGTTAAATTGATGTTATTTAACCTCCGCCCTCCGTCGCTCGATTCTGTAATTTGCTTGAAGCTTGAGCTCTTCTCAAAAAAAATATTTTTATTTGCTTATTGTGAAATATTTCATTTTAAGACTTCTTCCGAATTCAAAAGACGAGCGCAGATTTTTCCTTTTTTTCCAGGTCATACGACGAAGCGCAAAAGGATCCCGAGATGCACAATCTCTTTTCGATTCCGTTCCCACGCTCCACAACACACATTGCATCAACTTCAAGAGGAAAGGAACTCGACAATGTCGAAATAAAAAATGAAAAAGGTCCTTTCATGAAATGAAATGTTCATCATTTGTGTTAAGAGCAACCACACATGTTTCATCTTTAACTAAAAGTTTTCATTTTTCCGTTTGGAGTTGTGATCATGTTTCATTAGTCGAGATTCTTCTTTTGGTTCCTCATTATCGAAAAAAGATTTTAATGATACGACGAAGGAAACTTAATCAAATTATATCCTTCGAGAAATTATCTAATATTCCGTTTAATAATCTCAGGTAGACAAATTCATTAAAAGATTTTCGTTGAAAGGCAAAAGAGAAAGACGACTATTCACCTATCGACGATCGTATCTTTTAAATGTTTTCTCTTTCGGATCGAGAATGCTTGACTATAGCATTAACGACGACTCACAGAGTCGAGTTCAGTGTTCTAAACTCAGAATCTGTTGTTGGAGAAAAAACCTTCAACTATCTTGTCGGCTCTGCGTTGGAGTATACATTACACACTTGAGATCGCTTGAACGGAATTTATCTTGTCTTTTGGCAAGGAAGCCTTTGTGATGCATATAAAAGAACCAAGGTGGTCTCAAATCCCGGATGCGACTTGGTGTTTTGAAGCCTACACGGACCCTTTTCCAAGGTTGAAATCGAGAAATTGCAGCAGATTTTAGTTCGAATTAAGTCCCAATTGTTCTCGCCAGCTCAAGTGGGTTTATGCGTATTGCAATGGGAAGCGGCAATTATTCAATTTTATCTCGTTCGTCTGTTCACTTCGTCGAAAGAGATTTTTATTTGTTCGAGCTAAGCCGTAAAATATCGGCAACAATTTCTTTCGTAACAGAACAGGGACGAGGAGGAATCATTTCCCTCCCTTCTCTGCCGTCAGAAAATTAATGTTCCGAAATATCCAAGGGTTGCGCAAACGTCCTTCGTTCTCTATCGTAAATATCATGCAGGATGTCGACAAGTGCACAAAACTTTGCTTCCATCCGCAGCAAAGTGCGTGAAGGCTTAGATAGGGAGAGAGAGGAAAATAATTGCGGATTAGTTGAAACTTTCCAGTAATTAATGGATTCGCTTTTTTCGGTCGAAGTCTTTTCTGGAATATTTAGAATCAGACGACGAGCGACATTCTCGAAACACGTTATGACGAACCTGAAATCAGAAAACTAAAGAAACAAAAAATATTTCTTTTTTTTCGGAGCCCATCGGAATATTAATGAAACGAGATTATGCTTCTGCTGACAAAGGTTGGTGAACTCGTGAATGATTCCTTGAAAATGTATTAATAACCCATGAGGAAGCGAAAACATTTGCATTTCTCGCGACATTTCTAAAATATTTATTCGCGTGTCTATTTCTTACTTTCCACCAGAACTTCTACACAGAAAAGCATAAAATACGGAAGAGAAATTCATTTGCAGCTCGTTTTATTGGCCTTTTGTAAGAAGTAAACAGTTTTTCAATTTAGTATGAGTGATAATTGTGACTGAGATGTTTGGGCGGGTAAGCATGAGGGACACTCCAAGGTTCTGGAGGGAATGACGGGAAGGCTGGTTTGATGGCCTGAGATTTGTAGAAAGATAACTTTGCAGCTTGTTCTGCTTTTTGAATCTCGCCATTCGCGTGAGTGGCTGACGATTGAATTGCTCTCGCAGCCTCAGCGTCTTTCACCGCTTGTTTAATTTGAAGCTCAGATGCATAAGCTTTCGCCTGTTATCAAATGGAAATAAAATGTAACAATCGATCGCTTGATAATTTTCCTCTTACTTTTGCTAGTTTCTGTTGAGCCAACACAACATTTTGAGCTTCAGCTCTCAAAGCGTGCTGAGCCGATTCACTTTTCTGATGAGCGATCAGTGCTTGAGCTTCCTTCTCTTTAATAAGTTTTTGCGAATATAAAACATCTTCCTTGGCAGCCGCCACGTATTGTTGAGCCAAATAAACATCATGAGCGGCTTGCTTCGCAGCCTCAACCAAATGCGTCAAGTCATTGGCCGTTGGAAGGAAAACGTTGGATCTTTGAACGAAGAATCCGTTGATAAGAAGGAAGCTTAGAAGATTAAGAATTTACCTGTCATGAAGCAGGTTCGGGGGCGTATGAATTGAGTTCAGTTTTAGAGTAGAAGTCCATCCACCGTTAAAGCCCAACGGATAACCATAATCGTCGATACCTCTTTTCGTGCTCTTCTTCACCTCAACTTCTCCCGAAGTTAGACAAATCAAAACGGCAACTAAAATCTGTTTTGGGAAAAGACAAAAAGTTATCTTATCAAAGCGACGACAAAATTCAACTTGTTACCAGTTTGTAAAACAACATTTTTGATCTGAACAATGAATGATGATCGACTGACTGATAAAACTGAAAGTGCATCACTTTTTATAACAAAAAAAAACGAAGTTAACTTTCGTTATCATCAAATTATTTCTTACGGAAGACAAAATTGAGATTGCACTCAAATTAAATCATTTCAATCATTATCGCAATGCTGGTGAAAGTGAGGAAAGGATCGCCTTCCAATTCGCGTTAGATGGCTTCAAGTCGGTATTCAACTTCATTAAATCTTTTGAGTCCATTAAAGGCTTCGCTGCTCGTTCGTTATTCGACGACGACGACGTGATGAGTCAAGTCCCCTGCACATGTTTTTTTTCCTTCAACTAATTTTGAAGAAGAAAATAAAAATTCAGCATAAAAAATCTGTTTCAAGAGGAATTTGTGTGTATTAAGTTTGGTTTTTGTCATCTGATATCCTGATATGTGCGCTCTTCAAGCAGCTCTCCAGCTTAGTATTTTCATGAAAGGAAATCATTTTTGTGTGCGCATCAACTGATGTCAGAGAATTTTTGTTTTCTTCTCCTCATAAAATGAAAACATCATGTTTTTCTTCAAACGTCTCTTGTTTCAAATGTTTGCCATAAAGGTCGGCTCATACAACTTAATGACGTGATGTGCATTTTATGGTCTTTCTCTCTCTCTTGTCATCTTTTGTCATGCAAAAAGAATTGCGGGTGCAAACTTCTTCTTCACTCTTCGCTTTTTCCGTTCATTCAAATGAGAATTCCAATTTGTCTAATGGATTCGTTCTATTGAGCGTAAGACGCAACGATAGCGACAAGGTAAGTTCAACTGGTGGTTTCTTCCTTCATTTCCCCAAACCGGTTTCAATCTTTCTCTCTTTCTTCACATGATTAGTTCTTTATTGACGCTTCTTATTCGTGCTTGAAGATTTCAAAATGATTTTGTCTTAGATAGAAAGCATAACAGAGAAGAGATCTTGAAATTTAAAGCAACCGCATCAGTGGAAAGATTGGAAGAATGTTCTTCTCTCTTGATCACAAGATCACACACAAACGCATAATCTCTGTGTGTGTGAGTGTCTCTTCAAGACATTTAATAATTCAGTCATGATCTTCACTTCCTTTTACGATCATCTTGAGTTCTTTTATCTTTAATGCGAACAAAGATTGATTTTCAAGTTTTCCCTCCTCATCATCATCGTCAAAGCGAATGGGTTCAGCTAATTGATAAATGTTTGGCAATATTTGAACGAATCTTTGAAAATTATATCATTTTCGAGCCACCGTAATGCCAACGGAGGCATGAAGAAAAAGCAAGCATCTTATGTAACAATTTCGCTGTGAATCGAGCAGAAATCTTTCACTAGGTTACATCGGAGAGACCTACTTTTGCTTAATCGAGAGCTATAACGTTAAAGATCATTGGGAAGAAACAAGAGACGGCCGTCGAAAGGAAGTGGCGATCACGATTGAGTTTCCGCGTGAATTTTAAAGTTCTACGCCACTATTTTACTTCTGAGTCGTTTAAGATCTCGAAATACTCATAAACGAAGCTTTACCACATGCAAGAAATTAAGAAACTATGCGGGTATTCGTTGCACGTCGTCTGTGTTGAACTCACTTGCCGTTCTCTCGATTTGAATTTAAAAGGGTTTTAATTCGTGGGAGGAAAAAATATTTTGAGATGAAATTTTTATTTTTAAATATTTTAAAAATATTTTTGAATTAGATTAAGTCGAGGACAAAAAGGAAACTTTATTGTGAAGTCATTGAAGTTCATCTTAATATTCAAAATTATTTTTAATCAATCAACAAAGAAAATTGAAATATTTTTGTGATTCACGAAATATTTTATTTCTCATGAAAACCCTTCAAAATATTTTCACCATCACGAGCATTGCTAGTCGTCTCGCATTTACGGCACCATCAACACAACGATAGTTCGCTTTGCTTCTACAGACAGACATGTAAGCGACAAACCATACAGCGGAGAATTTTTAGCTGATTCAGATTTATGAATTCATTCGTTTTCTTTCGTTCGAACGACGTAGAGGAAGCGGTCGGTTGATGAAGTTTGTTTAAGAATTTCTTTTTAGTTTTTCATTTGAATTAAAAGTATCGAGTAAACGATAAAGAAAGTTTAATCAGTTCTTTAAGTGAAAACGTCCAATGCATTTTGGTGGAGCTTTGAATGCAGGGATCGTATGCAACCGACTGAAATGAAACGGAAGGATTCTATAAATAAAACATACAATCATCGTCAATTAACAAGTGGAACAAGAAGCCAAGCATTTTAAAAAGTTTAAACAACACACAAAAATAAAGATTCGGAAGAAGGAAAATCGTCGTGTGTGATAATAAAACAAAATAAATTTGTGATTTTCGAAGAAGAGAAAAAATAAGCAAAGAGACAATTATGATTAATTGAATATCAAACTTCCTGTGCCACAACGAAAAGACAAAAGTGTACGACGGACCTAAAAGAGTTGTCGCTGAGAAAAATAAATATTTAGTGAATTACATCATAAAATCTAACTTTCAAATTATTATTGCTGCTGTTTGTTACAACACAAAGCATTTTATCTCTCGTATTCGCGGACTCACATCACCAGGAAGCGGATTGCAAAAAGTAAGTAAGAAGATTTATGACTCTATGACGAAACTAATCTTTCGGATATAAAATGTATGATGAGATAAGATAAGCGAGCAACAAGTATTTTTGTTTCTATCGCGAAAATAAGTGAACGCCACTCTCCATGAAAAAATTAGAATTATTTTCGAAGAATTCCCAACACACAAAAAGTAATTTAAATTCATTATGAATTCTAATAAAACTAAAGTTTCCACTTCCGCGTTCACTTCAAGAGAGTGCAAATGAAAAAGTAACAACAACGAGAATGTAGAAAGATTGCTACACTCGCTCGCGTAGCGACTTTAAAGTATTAAAATTATTGAACTGAAAATGTGTGTCTTCCGTTTCTCTTCATACTTGAAAGGGCAACTGGTTTAAGAACGCGTTGAAAAGCAATCCCGTCGTTCAGGTAGAGCTTTTTGAAAACAATCTATAAATTAAGTACTTCAAGTTTCACTCGAAACTGTAAACGCGTAATCTGCCTACTTGAGGTATAAAGAGAGAGAGAAGAAGAATTTGCCCAAAAACAACTTTGAATTCCATAAAAACTTCCACTTGTCTCTTCCACCTCGGCGATCCTCTTCAATCTTCTTTTCTTGAGAAGGTCTTGTAAAAACAATAAATTCATTTGAAAATTTCGTAAGCCCAGTGTGCCAGGCTTTTAGGGGATGGGATTAGGACCTTTATTACCCGATAGAGGTTGGCACTTGCAGGTGTGAGTGCTGATATGACGAGTGCTGAGCTTTATGGCACAGAATACCGTTCACTCTTTACTTAATTAATGTGTCCGTTCGATACATTGACAAGCGATTATATCTTAAGAAGTCCTCGATGCGATCGTCGACTGTGCACCTGATTTAACAGAATAACACTCTCTCGTTCATTTAAAAAGGGAAGGAAGAGAAATTTGCATTAGGGGTCGTCTCTTTTTAAAATGCGACATGTGTAAAAAATATTTATTTTCGTAATTCAACCCCTCTCATCTCACTTCTTTTCAAATTGCAACTCATCGAGGGATGAAAACGTTCATCAACCCCTGCGTACACTTTAATTCCCTTGTTGCACTTCCACCATTTGATCGAGAGTTTGCTCGCGATTGAAATTGTCACAGTTGTGTAATCAAATAAGGAAAAACTGCACTGCCACATTTTTATTAGCAGTCGACTACAATTTCCCTTCGAATTCGAGGAGGAAGGAAATAAAATGTCGATTTAAACGCTTGGAAAGCGATTGAGAATAATTCTCTTTTCTCTAACACGCCATGCGATGCCTTGCGATGGGTTTCATTAAGATAAACAAATGATTTAAAATACATTTTTTTTCGGGCGAAAGACCATTTTAAGTAAATATTAGACAGAATTAGAATTTCTTCTCTAAACAATGAAAGATTGTTTTATAAAGTTTTTACTTAAGGTGCTAGATGAAACTTGATTTCTAACTTATCCGCGGAAGTTTTCTCCGTCTCCTCAACAAATTATTGTACATATGTTTGAAGTTCTTTTTTTTTCTCTTGAAGCCGATGTCTAATTCACATTTGCGTTGTGTCAATAGAAAAATAAAATTCTCACTCGTTATATTTGGTGAGAAGCGTAAACACGGAGAATTGTCGAGCAGTCAAAAAATTGTTCCATTTGTTGCATCTTTTCCATTGAATGGAGGGAAGGAGATTTCTAAGGATCTCGAAGAGATCGTTGCATTGTTCGACAATGAAAAGAAGTTTTTCTTCTCTTTCGTTTGTAATAAGATCCTCCGAAGAAGAAAACCAAGAAATGGGATTGAGGATGTCTTTTTGAAGCTTCGATCGGTATCCTTTCAAAGAGAAAATAAAATAATTCTCAGAAATGTCTTTCATCAAAAAAATATTCGAGAAGAATGTTGTGATCGCTTAAGAATTATTGAACGCGCCATCTTGCCTACAAAATGATTTTGTTGTCCGGATGGGTCAAAAATACCATAAAGCGTGACGTCACTGTCGCAAAGAGCTTAAGGAAGAGCGAAGCTAAGTGAGTCAATCGTCAATAGTTTGGTGCGAAAGGCAGAGTGTTTATGAGACAAAAACTCACTCAAGATTCCGAGAACAATTATTAAAAATCACACAAAGCAGGTACTTTAAAATGAAGAGCAAGAAGAAGCCGAAGAAGACGACGTGAAGTGAACACAAAAAAAAATATAAAACAAATTCCTAAACAGCCATTTTCTTTCATGTTCGCTTCTTCCTTCTCTTCGCTGCTGTTGCTCCATCAATTCATTTCTCGATTCTAAGCAAGACGAGCAGCGTCTACGTTAATTGAATACCTCGCAGGAAATTGTGATAGATACGAGAGATAAAACATAAAAAATCTCTTCAAAAGAGATCAAAGATCCACCACTCGACAAGTCTCTTGAGACGTTGTTGCTCCAATCGACAATTACAAACATTTTTATGAAGAGTTAAGTCGTTAAGTCGAAATGATAAAAGAAAAAAAAACGAAACGCGTTCTTAAAATACTTCAATGTCTTTGATTATAATTAATTTCCTCTTTCTACTGGTCTGTGTGTTATGAATCAATTGTTGGCTCTGATAGATTGCCGCACCAAAAAAAAATTGTTGTTATCTAAAACTCTTATCATCTACTCTCGGCTTGACGTCAGTGACAATGTCGCTTTCGCTGCTTCTTATTCTCTTCAGTAACAAAGTCTTTTTGGGTTATTTTTGGGCAAGTCCAACAAAGCTTAGCCTGCTGTCGATTTGTTTATATTCTTTAAGAAAAAAGAGATATGACGAGCAAGTTTATTATTTTGATAAAACAAATAGGCACGAGTGTTAGCTGATAAGGTAATCGGATGGGAAAGAAACTAAGGAAAGGGTTGTAAACGCCACTGTTCGCTACTCTGATCTACTAACGACGATAACTACATCAACTTGCTCTCGTTATCTTCAAACTTGTAAGCAGTAGAAGATACAACGTTCGTGTCCAACGGAAATGAATTCGCAACTTTAAATTCGGAAACTATTTTGTCTTGAAGAGTTCAGTTCAAGCTCGAAGCTCTTTTTTTTCGGCAAGCGATTACGGCGAAGAGGAAATATTACTTCGACGGTGATTAATCGATGTGAGAACACATACTTGATTGAGTACGCACACTGCTGCTTGAAAACAGGAATTAAATCGTACACGGTGATCGTCAGAAGGCGCAAAGCAAGCGCTGAATGCTTAACGGGTTTTTTTTTCTTTTCTGTTTCAATTTGTTATTTCAATCTCTTGGCGGAAAAGAATCTTAAACATTTTTTCCTCTTTATTCTGTAGAGTGACGTAAATACGATATTTTTTCGATTCGAATCGATCTGTTGAGGAAGTTTGTGAAACAGGTAGAATATCCGCGCGGAATGTATTTTATTTGAATATACAACATTTACCTTAGCAATAATAAATAGACGATTAGAATGTTCACACAGCTCAAGTAATTAATGGATCGATTTCTTTCTAAAAGCAGCGCGAACGGAACATTAGTCGATCGAAGAAGTTGATCGCCTGCTTCGAAAAAGATATTCCGATTTAATCTTTTAACCTTGAAGTGTTGTTCACCCGGCAATATCTAAACGTGAAAAAAAGATAAACTTTTTGTTTGTTATGTCAGCTCTTCTATGCTCGCTGCTGAAGAATTCTTCTTTGTCGAAGCTCTAATATCAAAATTATTTATGCTGATTAAGGGAGTAAGGTTTTTAATTGGAATGAAAGAGAATCCGAGCCTGGAAATGTGCATACGAAATCAATTCGATTCAGGTTAGCTCGAAATATTTTTCATGTTGCACATTTCTACCTTTTTTCACTCGAAAGAGCTCGTCGCGACCCGCGAGTGGGAAATAAGAAGAAAAGTGTGGAAATAAAAAACGAAAATCTAGCGATTATTGAGTTTACTTTGCCGCTGAAAAATTATTCAATCTGATGAGCATGTGAAAACTTTATACACTCGCGACTGCAACGAATCTTATGAATACGAGACGAAAACAGTTCTTTCGGTTTTATTGAGCGTAAAAAAAACTTTGTGAGAGTAGAGAAACAAAGCGGAAATAAGTTATTTGCAAAATGACCTCGCAATGTGTGTCTGAGTTTAAAATAAACGAAAAGAACATTTTCTCGGCAGGAAGAGAAAGAGTTTTTTTTTCGCTTAACGTGGAAAAGTGATTTTTTATCTTTATTTAAAGCAACTGAATCTGCGTTCAAGCTTGTGTTGAGTGCTCTGTTGCTGCTTCTTATAGAACATTTTTCTACGAATGTAGAGAAACTTGTACAAGCTAAACATGCGGAAATCGCAATAGCTCTAGAAGAGGAGGAGGGAAGGGCATGGCGAGAAACGTCTGTCGTCATTCGAATTGGTTTGAAATTTCCCGAGCCACTCGCTTGTCTTATCAGAATTCTTCTTATCGCGTGCATGTATCACTGTTTGTTTCCGCATATAAAATGTCAAAGTGGCAACCGTAAACTGCAACCGAACTGTTCCCGTGCGGATGTATTTGTATATGTAACCAAATGGCTTACAATCGATGAATAGGAGGAAAAAAAAGCAGACACAGGGCAATAAGGAAGTTAAATTGCTTGCATATTCTCAATAAGACTGAAAAGCTTTTGAACGTTCTGCTCTGCATGGGCGTTTACGAAAATGACGGAATCTCATCACCTTCCTTCGCACGAAATAAATTTACAATTATCGAACCGAACCTGCTGCGGTAATTTAAACTCTAAAGTGTACATAACATCTCGAATGAAACAATTTTTCTCTTTTTCTTTTAAAGAAAAATTATGTAAACCGAATTTCTTAAACGCCCATACTACGCCTGGTGGATTGAGCAGCTCGAAAAAAAAAAGTTTAAAATCTCAGGCAAAGAAGAAATGTTGATGATGATGATGATGTTTACTTCACATTATTCAGTTTCCGTTTAAACCGGTTCTGGCTGTGAATGTGTGGAAGCACGAATTCTTTCGAAAGCGTAGAAATTATTTAAGATCCACGAAAGAATTCGAGTGAACCCTTTTTTCTACGCTTAGGACACAAGAGATTAATTGTAAGACTTCATCAGACAACTCTTCGTTTTGTTATCTGTTGCCTACTCCTCGCTCGTCACTTACTTAATATGTGTCACGCGTAGTTCAAAACATTTGACTTCGAATATCAATGCTGAATCCATAGAAAGTAAAACGAGAAACGTTAATTGCATTACGACATGCTGGAACGACTTGAGAAAGACAAAAGCAGAAATCACGGAGCAGAAATCGCGGGGTTGGATCTTTTTTACTTTTTTTATTTTTCGTTTCTTAACAGGAAACGTTCTCACGCGTGCATCTAAACGCTGAGTGTTGCTTTGCTTCAAAAAGCAAAGTTTCTTTTTATAAAACTGTAAACACAATCGGAAAAAAACCAGTCAAGTAAAAAGCAAGAGAGAAGAACATGGCGTGAGAAAAAGAAGACTTTTATAAAAATCAATTTCCGTTCTAAACCTGAATGAGCGGAAGTTCTGAAGAAGACTGAGCGGTCATGATGATGACTTTGAACGCAACACTGACAACTAATTGTCTTACAATTACAATCTTCGTTTTATTAACGAAATATTTTTCTTTTTTCTCTTTACAGTTTATAACAAAATGAAACTGTTACCGATTCCTTTATCGCCATTGAATGGGCCACCTTTGGGAATGTGGAGCTCTGACTGGCTGTGGCGTTATCCATCAGCACCACCAAGTCCATTAGCTGAGCTTAAGACTCAACTGCCGACTCAATTATCAACCGACCCTCGAATTTGGTCACGCGGAGATGTTGTCATCTTCCTGAGGTGGACTGAGCGTGAATTTGATTTGCCCAAATTTGAATTGGATTTGTTTCAAATGAACGGCAAAGCGATTTGTCTACTGACAAAGAACGATTTAGCTGAGAGATGTCCAGGCGCTGGCGATATTATTCACAATGTTCTTCAACTGTTGATTCGCGACGCACAATCACTTCATCGACATCTGCCCAACAGTCCCGTGACGCCAACAGGTCGTTATCCGCTTTCTCCACATAGCCATCCGCCAACTCCTAACTGGAGCTCATTGGCGCCACCAGACAATCCATTCTACGCCAGTCATTTACAACATTTCATGGCATCAAACTCTGTCACCTTGAGTCCAGCTCCATCGCTCGAGTCACAGGCCGGAAGTCCGCCACAGAATCAACAAGAAACAGCATCGACAGTCTTCCCATCAAACGGAAATTCAGAGAATGATCGATCAACTCAGAATAGAGAAACAATGGAAACATTAAGCGGCAGTGACTCTGCTGGAAATTCAAGTAATCAAGCCGGAACTAGCTCCGGCAGCAGTAGCCATCAAAGTGATTCAGAAGAAGAGACTTCAAACAACTACAAAAGCAAAGCTTCGAAGCTTCTTCCGCCACCAATCAATCAAACCCATTCATCTACATTCAATCATCATCATCATCAGCATCAAAGTCCACCAGTGACTCCATCGAATGTGAAAGAAGTGACAGAAAGTTTACTTCTGAAGCAGCAACAAGTGCAAAAGCAACTTGGCCTCGAGTATTCGCAGCACAATCTGTTTTTCAACTACCAAAACGATTTTACCAACAACGCGGGAACACCAAGCGGATCAAGCAGTGCAAGTCCATCGACACCCACAACACCAAGCTTCATGTCGGTCAAGAGGGAATTTTTCCCTGACACGCCAACAGAACCTAACACAAGTGAGTTGATAAATCAAGAAAAAAAAGAATAAAATATTTAAACAATTAAATCTTTTTTCAGACGGTCGCCTTCTGTGGGATTTCCTCCAACAATTGCTTAACGATCACCAACAGCGCTACAGCAATTACATTGCATGGAAGTGTCGTGACACTGGCGTTTTCAAGATTGTTGATCCAGCTGGATTAGCAAAGCTTTGGGGAATTCAAAAGAATCATTTGTCGATGAACTACGATAAGATGAGCCGTGCCTTAAGATATTATTATCGCGTGAACATTTTGAGGAAAGTTCAGGGCGAACGACATTGTTACCAGTAAGTTCTTGATTCGCAATCTCTTGATCATGATTTTTAATATTTCAACTTTATAGATTCTTGAGAAATCCAAGTGAATTAAAAAGCATCAAGAACATTTCACTTCTAAGACAATCGATGGCCAACAATAACAACAACCAACAGCAATCAACAGTTCAGACACATCAGTCGTCAGCAAATTCAGCTGCTGCCCTTCAAGCTTCAGCCTTAGCAAGTTTACTACCACAAAGTACAAATTTACATCAACTCACAGCCGCGCTTGTTCAAAACAGCAAAATAGAATACAATCTGAACAACAAGAATGATGACGAGCCAACTGATTTGACAACATCAAGCATGTCATCGGAGAGAAAGTTCATCAAGAACGAAGCTGCCGATTGTTATCCGTAAGTCAAACATCGAATCATCCAAACTAACAAAAAATATAATTCTAACGTTTCATAATCTTCTCTCAGATTAATTCGTGGCTCAAACGGTCTAACAACCATTCAATTGTTGCGACAACACCAAGAAAGCATATCACAGCATTTAGCAAATTCACAATCACCATCATCTTCCCCCACATCACTCTACCCTCCCATCCATCACTTGTCGTTGCAGAAAGACCACAA
Organism: Smittia aterrima; assembly: GCA_033063855.1. Lineage (NCBI taxonomy): Eukaryota > Metazoa > Arthropoda > Insecta > Diptera > Chironomidae > Smittia > Smittia aterrima. Next base: position 6,539,916 of record CP093829.1, read on the forward strand.
CTCAACGAACAGCCAATGTGATGATGAAGATATGCCAACAGACTTGAGAAAGAACTACGACTGAGCTCATTCAAAAACCGGGAGAAGAGTTCATCTTACGCAAAATTGCGAGCATGTGATTTAGATCGATAAACATTTTTTTGAAGAAGAATTTGAAGTTTAGAAACGTTGAAAGCACAGCTTTAACAACTTTTTAGCGGGGAATGTATATTTTGAGTTCTTGATCCACGCTGCTGAAGAAGACAGCAACGAAAAGAAGCTTTTGACGAACAAACGAAGAGTTTATATATAAAAGAAATGATTGATACAATAAACAATGTGCCAACTCTACAATTTAATTTTAAGAAATGAAAGCTTCACCATTATCCTCTTGACACAAGTTTTTAAAGCGAAAGTGAAGCTTTTTACAATAAGAAAAGATGAGAACAGAGATAATCATTTAATCTAGAGCATTAAGCGATGAAATTCTTTACTTAGAGAGATGAACGAAATTTTAAAGTTTAACAAGATTGTTTTCTGATAAGAGAGTTTTAAGAGAAATTAATCGTAAGATTGTGTTCAACATTTTTCTTTTTCTTTTCTGTCGTCCTAGAGTCGTGCCAAACCGTTTGGTGTATGCTTTACTATAAAAAAAATCTTCCTTTTGATGTCTTCCTGTTTAACAACATTCCCTTCATCAATCACCATTTTCTTAGTTAAACTCGGAAGTGAATTTTCTTATCGAGATGGTGAAGTAGAGCTGGGCTTCCCATGATTTTTCAGTTTATGTGGAAAGTGATAATAATTATGATTTGTGGACTCTTCCTTGCAATTTCTTTTTGACGATGATTTTGTATTAAAAAAAACTTAGATCTTTTAAGAATAAAGTATTTTTCATTTTATTAATTTTGTGAAATTTGATTTTCTTCCATTAGACGCAAGAACTAATTTTAAGCTTAAACATTGAGAAAATAAAAAAAGTTTAATTCAGATTCAAAATTTATTTCTTTGCTTTTCCTTTCGGTGAGACATCCTTGAAAGCTGATGGACAGATTTTCTGATTGAGACATTCAGAGCATTTGGGAGACTTTGCTGAACAGATTTGTTGGCCAAAGCCGACGAGAAGTAAATTCACTTCTGACCAGAGAGAGAATGGCAACCAACTTTCAAGCTCGATTCGTGTTTTGTCAGCATCTGTGGTTGGCTTAGAAACCCATTTCAATCGATTAGCAATTCGATGGCAGTGAATATCGACGCCAATTCCACTGACAATATTCCAAGCAGCTTTCATGCAAATGTGAGCCATTTTAGGACCAACTCCAGGAAGCTTTCTAAGTAACTCGACTGTGTTTGGGATGTCTCCATCATATTCGTTGATTAATATGCGAGACGCCTCTTTGATATGCTTCGCCTTTGTCTTATAGAATCCTACCGGTTTTAGAAGATTTTCTGTGACAGATAAATCAGCGCTTGCCAAGATTTCCGGTGTGAATCCGATCGATTTGAGTTTCTGACAGGCCGCGAATGTTATTTCTAAGAATGGGGAAGCAACTTTGAACTTGTTCTACAAGTTTATTCTTAAACGATTTGTTACCATCCTTAGTTTGTGACGACAACATTAGAGAAACAAGAATTTGGAATCTTTTTGTTTTTTCATCGGCAGCATCTGAAATTTTAATTTGACATGAAATGATTCATTGATTTTTAGATGACAGACCATCGAAGCATCTCTCGCAGCCCATTGAATCGACAGGAGCATCAAAGTCTTTCCTCATTTCTCGGATATTCTCTAAAATTTCCTTCCAATGTTTTGGTTCGAATTTCACATTTTTTGCCGCTGAAATTTTAATTTCCGTAAACAAATCGAAATAATTTTAATTTCATTTTACCAGAGTTAGACACTGACTCGTCTTCAAACGCAATTTCCACGCGTTTATTTGCTTTCTTTCCGGTACTCATTTTAATTAATTTCGCGCGGCGAAACAAATTTAACATTTGAACACGATTGATGCTCAATAATTGTGAACGCTCCCCTTAGCTCGAGTCTAATCCGACATCTAGTTCGGATTATTTTGTTTTTCCCTTTCACACGTTTTCCGCATTTAATTAATTAATAAGAAATGTCGTTATCCTTGGCGAAAAAGAGTATGCGAGAGTTTGATTTGATTGATGGATCATCTCGTAAAATCAAAAAGAAGAAGCAGAGCAAGTCGTTAATTAAGGAATCCAACAACAGCCAAGAAGAAACAATCAAGAAATTATTGTTATTGAATACTTCAAATCTCGACGAAAAGATTTCAAGAAAAGTAAGATCTTTGATTTGTTTTGAAACTTAATATTCATTCAAAAACATTTTTAGCTCATGAGAAAAGCAACAAGTTCCAAACGAAAAGTAATCAAATGTGGAGGAAAATCAAAGAAGAATGAACCATCAGATGAATTAGAAGAAAAACCAGCAGATGAAGCAATCTTCACAGAAGAAGATTTCGCGAAGTTTGCAGAAGAATATATTCCAGATTCTTAGTTGTGTAATTAAAAATTTATTCAATTTATCTAATTTACTTTTGCGTTTTCAAATTTGTGTTGAAAAGGCTTTACGATTTCTTATTAAATTCAATGGCCAGGGTAGTTCGAATTCATTCGTCAGTCGATTAGGGTTCTTCTCGAGGAAGTTAAATATAAATGACCACCATTCCTTGTTCAAGTGGGTCCGATTACTCGTGCCAGCGCAATGCACTAGACTGTGATAAGTCCAAAAGGTTCTCGTTGTAATAAAATATGCGACGATCACATCAATAGAATAATGAGAGTGAGAGATGAGAAGAAATAATATTCCCGTGATCGCGTTAAGTTGCGCGAGAAAATGTAGCAGCTTCAGTTTGCTTGGCGTGTCTAAATTGAAGAGAAACATGCTAATGAGCCAACAACCTTGTACTTAATTGACTAATACTTACATTCACCTACAATCAATGCACACATGATGAGAATTGCTGTGTGGCCGGAAAATATTGAATCACCGCAAAAAACATGCTTATTATTAATGGAAAGTCCCATTCCCTGAATCAGCGCCGAAACTCTTTTGATGATGTCAACGGTCGATGTCGCGTTGCTTTGCGCCGCGCAATAATACGTCTTCGATGAGATGGGGAGAACGGTGACGTAGTAACATATTCCGCGATAGAGATACAAGATGCCCAGAATGAAGAAAACTCGTTTCGCGATCGTGAAACTGAGAGTAAACAAATCAAAAGATAAAAACGTCACATTCACAGTGAAACAAGGGCGATCACGGTCAAATCTTATTCTGCTTACCGATGCTTGTGAAAAAACATGAGAATAATACAAAAATACACTCCGATCATAATTTGATACTCCGAGACATTCAACAGAAAGTCAACATTTTTTACATTGTCTAAGAACACATCAGGTAACGGTTTATAGATTTTACGATCTGGTATACGATCGTGAGTGAGCGCGAGCGTTATGGTTGAGACTAAAAGGCCGACGCACATAAACAGGAAAGCGACAAGTGCCTTTTGTCGTTCCTCCACTGAAAATTGCGACTGCTCACGTTCAGCAATCATTTTGACTGCTAATACATTGCCGCTCTCTGTCTGCCAAGACTCATCAACATCAACGGAGGAGATTGTATCGATTCTATTTTCATTCACGGCAGAATGTGATATCTCTCTGCTTCTCTCAGCATTACTACTGGAGGTGTTGCCTTCAAGCTCCTACAAAAACAACATAGCGAAAAATATTTGCGTAAACCTGATCTTTTTTTCTATAAACTTACTTCGTAGTCTGATCGGCTTTGAAAGAAAATTCGAGACATTTCGGAATAAATTTATTTTTTTCCTACGATGATCTTGCGACGTTTGTATTCTGATGGGCACTGATGAAATGCTAACGTTAAGCGCAATTATCCCGCTGTCTCTCTCTTTTGTTTATTCGTCTTGAACGAATCTCAAGAGTCAAGAATTATTCTCTCTTCTCCATTTGTTATTAAGGCTTGACTTTAATGTTTTTCAATGAATGACTAATAACAGCACAACAAACTCACACCCACTGACCTTTACTCGTTATCTTTAACTTGCAATTAGTAAAACAGAAAATTCTTCTCTTAATTTGCTGAAAGAAAAAATCTTTTCAATGGAAACCTTAGAAATTGCGTTTCACGACCTGAAATGAAAACGAAGCAAAGTTCGAAAACAAAGTCTCTGAGTCACAAAATTTATTTCATTTTCTTTCTTTTTCATGTCTACAATTTGCAAATTGGCGAGATTTGTTGTTTACACATTCCAGTCGTGACGAAATTACGTTTCCGGGCTAAACAAAAATTTGAAATTCACACGTGTTCGACGTTTGCTCTGGAACGAAGTCTCCGCTTTTGGAAAATTGATTTTTCACATTTTCACTTCCAACGGTTTCCTCGAGAAAAATTCTCGTCAATCAACAGAAGCTTTTTGGATAATTCAGATTGAAATCAGGAGCGGAACACATATCGTAGCGATTGAAAGTTTAATTCTTCAAGTGGCTTGTCATTGCTTGTAAAAGTGAGCTTCGGAAACTGATAGCTTTGTGATTAAAATATCAAACAAAATATTTCTTTGACTGATTGAGTGCAACGAGAAAAAAAATCTGATTTAAGAACTCTTGAAGGATTTAATGAACTCAGTTGAACGAATGTTTGCGAAGTTTTTATTGATTTTCCCTGAAAACTGAAATTCGTGAATTAAATTTGGCTCGAAAAGTGCAAATCAGCAATTTGATAATCAAAATTCTTCGTCATAATGTGAGTAATGTTGAAGAACATCCAAACGGGAAGGAGAATTAATGTGCAAGAATCAAAATGCTTTAGCATGAATCAAGCTCAAGTGTAAAATCCTCTCGAGTCATGAATTTTTAAATCGTTTTGGGCTTTTGCTCATCAAAATTTCTTCTAAACCTGAAAGTTTTTTTTTTTTCTTTCTTTTGCTTTAGTTTCGTTGTTTTGTGTGGCGGTAAGATTGATAGTGGGAAAGCTGGAGATCATTAAACTTTTGTTCTATGATGTGAACATTTGTATTGCCATCTGCGTTCCATTCACTCTTGCAATTTCTTCAATGAAATTGCTCTTCAAACAAATGTCAATGTTTGATCTTTAAATGAAAACTTTAAATACAAACTCATTGATAATTTAATTTCCTTCGAGATTTCCATTCAATCAAAATCGAAATAAATTCCATTACATGAGAAATAAAAATTCCTTCGGGATTGACTGTCAGAGCAGCTTATAACTTGATTGACTTGAAACTTCATTACTCAGCGAACTGAGAAAATGGATCGAGAACTTTTAATTGGTATCATTGGCGTGGCGCGATATTTTTAAGTGACTTGTGATTGAATTAGGATTAACAGACGTTGGTGGTTTGAAAAGCTCTCAGCGGCATTATCGAAACGTATTTTTTTTTGCCGAGATATATGCTGAGACGTTTGTATTAGTGTAACAAACAGCGTTCAGAGAACTTCGAAATTGATTGAACGCATCCAACATAAAAAAGAATAAAAAAAGAGCAGAAAATATTTTAAGAGTTTTTTCACGAAAGATAAATGTTTGTGGTTAATTAAAACAATTGACAAAGTAAGTTTTCGGTGAGGGTCAGAGAATAAAGTGAAAGGAGAACTCAGATTACACGGGAAAGAGCGTTTTTTCTGTGAAATGATGTCAGGTTGATGTTATTCATTTTGAGTTTGTGTATAATGTAAACAATTCTGCATTAAATTTAGAATTGTTTTGATAACCTGGGCTTATCAAGTGAGATTATTGTGCAATTCACTTTGAATGTGTAATTGAAAAACAACAAATCGAGTGGAATATTTTTTGTGAAATGATTTAAAGTATAAACAATTTAAAAGTTCTAATTATTCTCTTTGATGTTTGTTGTTAGTGGAATTAAACAAACATTTCACTTCCTTTAATTCTAAAATTCAAATTTCACATTTATCATGTTGCTAAATGTTGATTTCAAATGCCACTTGAGATTTAAATTCCATAATATAAATTCTTAAAGGATTCCACCAAAGACTCTCAATCTTTGTTTTAATAGTTTTTCATTTGATATAAAATATTAAAGGGAAATGTTGCTATAACAGTTTTGTGCAAGTTGTGACTTGACTTCACATTTTGTTCCTTTGCTAAGTTATTTTGAAACTTGACTAGGATGTCCTGAAATATCCTTCAGCAAAAAAGGATATTTCACTTTATCTAACACTCAATCCTAAAGCGAGGGTTGTAGAGGGCGTTTGACTTGCTATAAGTGTTCATGCTATTGCTATAAATATGTTGTCTTAGCCGTGACAAAATAATATTTCTGGTTTTTCTTTGCAGGCACATGTGAGAGCACAGATTATAACAGAAACTTGGAGAATAAACACTGTAGGTATTTTAAAACTTTTTCTTTCCCTCAACCAAAATGTGTGATTCGCTCATGCCACAGGAAATATGACACTCGCTTCAAATATTAGCAGAATTCTTTGTTATGTTAGGGCTTTGACTCGAAATAATTTAAAACATTGTTCCGACATAATAATATCACTTTAGGGGAAATGAATAAATATAATATTTTCCGTTTTCCACTCAGAAAAATTAAAAACTTTGATGCTTTATGAATTGACGACAAATTGTTTGCGAATGCTTCCAACAAAATGTGTTCTTTCCATTTAATAAACTGCACAGCGATTACTCCTTTCCATGAACTTTGTGGGGAAGAGGAAAGAGAAGACAAACTGTTTGCCTCAAACATATTCAAATGATGATGATGATATAGGTTCTAAGTTACTTACTAAAATTAAACTTTAACGATTCAATTACACTCGAGTCGGAAACTTTTTTTTCGCGAAATATATTTTAATTTTTCACATATTCTCGTGATTCCCAAATGTATGCTAATTTTTTTTCATAAACATGTTACGAATATTGCATTCATAGTAAATTAAAAAGTTTTGATAAAAAAAAACTCGAAGTAATCCATAGGAAAAATATATTCATGAAAGTTTTCACAACTTTTTTTCCACTGAACTTTTCACGAGTTTACGAAACGAAAAGTTTAGGAGCAAACATTTTGCAAGTCTTTTCTTTATGGCTGAAAAATAAGAACTGAGAAGGATGAGAGTTGGCTGATAGTGATAATACTTTGAAGGGGAAAATATTTGGAGGAGAATTCAAAGGAGAAATTTGCCTGAAACTTAAATTTTCGTAAGGAAAATTCAGTTCTCTCCAAGGGGAAATGTCCATTGCGCAATTTCCCTTTTTTGTGTCTCACTTTCCCCAATTGAAATTGAGATGTTCCTCAGTTCTCTCTCGGCCGTCTTTAAATAAACACGCGTCCCGTATCGAATCCAATAAATTAAAAAGAAATTAATTTCTTCTCTCCAATTTGGAAAATGGATGAAATCATAAAAGTTGGAATTGACGACGAATAACATAAAAAAAAGTTCATAAAAAGAGGATCGTGAAAATTGAAATAAAAAAAGAATCGACAAAAGTTTTCTTCAATGAAAATTCAGTGTGATGATACCTCAGACATTTTCCTTTTAAATCTGAGATGAAATATTATAAGCGATACAAAATATATAAAAGCTCCAAGAAGAAAGTTTGTTGCGATTGGATTGAATCGTTTGTTAGAAGTGAAACTGTTAACCGGTCGAATTAAATGAAATTTTTAGCCAATTTACGGGAATAATAAAAAGAATAAAATAGAAAAAAAGGAAAAGCTCAGAAAAATTTATTTCTCAAAATAAGTGAAAAAGGTTGTTTAATTAAATGTTGTAAAATAAATTAATAAAAAAATCGATAAAGTCTGAGCATTTTACATAATTAACATGAGATATCAATCTAGAGCAATTAGAAAGGAAAAAAAATGCAAAGAAACTACTCGCAAATCGGAAAGTTAAACAATGAAGTTGTTGTGCACTAAATCAAACAATAAAAATAATTCAACTCCCTCAAGTCCCCACTCCTTTGAATCATTTCTCGTCCTACCTCTCTAGCAAGCGAATCACACATTTTAATAAACTCAACTGACAGATTAATAATTTAACAATGTAGGTAGAAAAGTCACAAAGTTATTTCCACTTCATTTTCAAGCTGGTTCTCGAACATATTCTCTTTCTCTGGATACTTCGCTCCTCCGCCATAACGAAATTGGCACAAAGGGCAATTTGAAGAGAAGCATTTAGGAAACATGGGGCTGCAGCAGGCGACCACGTTCAGTGTCGTTTTGTTTGCAGCAGCGACGTTCATTTTATGGATACCAAAAATCGTTGTCGCTAGCCGTGAGTATATTAGGTTATTTATTTACGAACGAGAACAAAAAAAAAAGTCGATAAGGACTTTGGACACTTTTCAAGTGAAATAGAAAACATTGTCGACCTCAGTGCATGAAAGGAATAATATTTGTTTGTGATGAATCAGATAAGGCTTCGTGAACAAGATTTTACAATGAAATAGTTTTTTTTTACGAGAAAATCGATTTTCACCAGCAAGTGCTTTAGAAAGCGTGAGCTGTTTAAAAATATTGCTACGTGAAAATTTCTTCGTTTTTATGTTGAGAACCTTTCGATTTTCCTCATGGACTTGATTTTACTGCCTTCTTTCCTTGCTTTTACGAACGCATTGAAAGAATGATAACATTGAGATAATTTATTCTATCTCCTCCTCTCGGTGAATATTTTTTTTTCTCCGTGAACTTGTTTCACAACATAAAATCACGAAAATCCTTAAACTCTGAAGCTGTTTTACAAACCAGAGAGGAGCTAAAGCTTTCACAAAAAATTATATATCACGAATAAAAAAAGTTATTTTAATATTTAGCGCTGTCGAATAAAATATTCTCGATATGTGAGCGGATGCATGAAAATTCGAAACTTTAATTTGATGCGAAGTTTAATGACTCAAATGAGACATCAAAATGATTGCAATTTATTTTTAATCTTTCCAAAATTAAATGGTTAACCAATTTTTTTTCCATTTGAATGTTTGGTTGCTATTCGATTTTTTAAATATTCATCAAAGCGATAAACTGTGATAAATTTATTCAAGGATTCTCTTTGAAAAGATAAAATTACATTGAAACCTTTTCATTGAATGGAATCGGATCATTTGCGAAAAATATCATTCGGCCAATGTTTGAGTAGTGAAATCAAAAGCTTCCAATTAAAGTCCATTGTACAATGTTGGTTATTCATTTAATTGCCTCGCATGGTTATGTTTTATGAGAATGAAAACTTCTCGTTAAAAAAGCTGAACGAACAAGATTTTTACGAGTGCGATAAAAAAAACTTTTCTATTTCACATGAAAAATGTTCTTTCGAAACCTCTCCCTCTTCCTCAAACTCCACCTCGCGTTCCTTTTAAAAACAACAACTTGTCCAAATGAAATAATTAAAACCCGCGGTTACACACATAAAATGAAAACATAAAAACGAAACATCAAAAATTGATGGTTATTTGGATTATAGATGGAAATTTCTCAGAATTTCCATATGTTCAGTATCTGACACGTAAGTGCAACTCAGATGTCAACATCACGTAGCAAAGAGCTTAGGTTACAATAGCTTGACACAAAAAAATTTGTATACATTTAGATCCCCCGGAAATCATAAAGCGACCCGCAAACCAAGGAGTTCGTGTAGGGGGAGTCGCAACGTTCTTCTGTTCAGCAAGAGGTGATCCGCAACCATCAATAAATTGGCGAAAGAATGGCAAGAGAATATCCAACACACAATCACGATATACAGTCCTCGAAGCGAATGGAATATCTTTGCTTCGAATCGAACCAGTACGAGCAGGTCGCGATGACGCTCCGTACGAGTGCATAGCTGAAAACGGAGTCGGTGATGCTGTGTCTGCAGAAGCGACTTTAACAGTTTACGAAACCGATAAAACACCGGCAGGATTTCCTGTGATAGAGGTTTGTGGCGAAGAGCATCGTCGTAAGGAAGCTGACCTGCATATTAATCACTTCTCACTTCGACAGATCCAATCCAATAGTCGAGTTATTGAAATTGGCCATACAGCAGTTTTACAATGCAAAGCAAGTGGAAACCCTACTCCAAAGGTCCACTGGCTGAAGGATATGAAAAGGGTGGAACTTTCATCAAGATATACCCTTCTCGATGGTTCGTACTTCGATTTAGATCAAGTGATGAGTTCGAACTTAATAAAACAATTGGAAAACCTTTTCTTCTCTCAAGGCTCGCTACAAATTTCTGCAAGTGAAGAAGCTGACCAAGGCAAATATGAATGCGTCGCTGAGAATACGATCGGCACCGAGCATTCGAAACCTATCAATCTTTATGTCAAAATTAGACGTGTCCCACCTCAATTCTCGCGTCCACCCGATCCCGTCAACGAAGTTCTACTTGGCGGAAACTTAAACTTGACCTGCGTTGCTGTCGGTTCTCCGATGCCATTTGTCAAGTGGCGTCGTGGTTTGGACGAGGATATCACTCCTGAGAATGAGTTACCAGTTGGCAAAAGTGTTCTTCAACTGAACGACATAAGAAGCAGTTCTAATTACACTTGTATTGCCTCTTCAAGTCTTGGAGTGATTGAAGCTCTCGCCATGGTTAAAGTGCAATGTAAGCTAACTAAAATAAAACTTTTGCATGAGAGAGCTTTTCTTGAATAACTAAAACTTTTTTTTCTCCCTTGTTTATAGCACTTCCAATCTCACCGACAGACTTGAGAATATCTGAAGTTACGGCAACGACGGTACGTCTGGAGTGGTCGTACAAGGGGCCCGAAGACTTACAATATTATGTTCTACAGCACAAACCCAAAAATGCTAATCAGGTAAGAAAGGAATGAGAATAAAATTGCTGGCGACGAGCAAAACATTTCCAATTATTCACAGGCATATAGCGAAACAAGTGGCATAATCACAATGTTCTACGTGGTTAGAGGTTTGAGCCCGTACACCGAATATGAGTTCCATGTAATTGGTGTGAATAATATTGGTCGGGGGCCGCCTTCAGCTCCAGTTTCAACTACCACGGGCGAAACAGGTTCGAACAATTTTCCTTCTTTCCGCTTCCGACGTTTGCTATCAAAACCTCCAATTTCAACATCGCGCCGTAAAGATCGCAATTTATATTTATCGTTGTCTTTGATTACTAGCTGTTTAAATTGTGATCCCTTGTTATTTATTTTAACTTACACATTCTATGAGAAAACTTTATGACGTTTCACCTTAATCACTTTGTCGTTTATTTTTACGCTAAACTTTCCACCAACGCCAAACACAAAACAAAAAAAAAATGTTTCTGTAAGTCAAAAAGTCAAATTTCCTTCCCAAACTTGTCAAAACTAAGTCTATTTCCTGTTATTTCACGCTGTAATTACAGTTGGAATGTTTAGGTTCCAGTAAGTAAATTTCAAATTCTTCCAACTAAGCGAGAAATTCCTTAAGAAAATCTTTAGACAGTGATTTTCTGTTCATTAAAAACTTCGCTAGAAACTTATCAAATATTTTCCAATTATTTAGAAATGGAAAGCGCTCCAAGGAATATTGAAGTTCGCCCGTTGAGCTCGTCAACAATGGTTCGTATTAAATAATGCTTTCAAATTAGTCTTGATTCTCATCACCCTCTCGTTCATGTACGTAGGTTGTGACTTGGCAGCCCCCGGAAACCCCAAACGGCCAAATTAATGTAAGTTTATGTCAAGCAAAGCGCTGAATAGGAAAATAAAACTCAAAGTTTTGTTTTTCCAAGATTTGATTAATTACAATTTTCTCTTCTACTCTCACAAATTCTAAGAAGCTTTTAACCAATTATAATTCTCTCAATTAATTTTAAAGGGTTACAAAGTGTTCTACACGACTAATCCCAGTCAGCCTGAGGCGTCGTGGAACTCACAAATGGTCGATAACAGCGAGCTAACGACAATATCCGAGCTAACTCCACTTGCAATCTACACAATTCGTGTTCAAGCATTCACAAGTATGGGAGCTGGGCCAATGTCTAATCCTGTTCAAGTGAAGACGCAACAAGGTAATGTCGTTAAAGTCGAATAAATAAATATTTTCCTTTCTTTCATCTCATGCTTTTCTTAATTGCCTTATAAATCACAGGAGTGCCTTCACAACCAAGTAATTTTAGAGCCATTGATATTGGTGAAACGGCTGTGACCTTACAGTGGAGCAAGCCAACTCATAGCGGCTCCGACATTGTTCATTATGAACTTTATTGGAATGATACGTACGCAAACGAGCAACATCACCAGTAATAATTCAACACTTTTCGTCTCGATTCTCTGCATACTAATGAGGTTATCACTCTCTTCTAGACGCATTCCAAATGTTGAGACATACACGATGAGTGGCTTGTACCCTGACACACTTTATTACATTTGGCTCGCAGCACGATCTCAACGAGGCGAAGGCGCTACAAGTCCTTCAATACCTGTCCGAACAAAGCAATATGGTAAGAACATCTAACTCTCTCCCAGCTTAAGTGAAACAGATTTACCGCAAATCAAAAGAAAAAAGTTGAATTAAAGTTTTGATCACAACAAAAATTTGATTCTTCTGAAAGTTTTTCTGAGATGCGTTGAATTGTTTCATGAATTATTTATGATGATAAGGTAAAAGTCTGAATTATACGAAAGAAAAACAAATACTTACGAAACAGAAGCCTTCAATATCAAACGTAAATTTGATAGCACCGAGCGACAATTGAATTTGATTTGTGTTTTCAATAAAAGCTCTGAATGAGTGAGAGAGAAAGATCTATCCGACTTTAAGTTTTTTCTTTTCGGAGAAACAACTCTGCACAATTTGAAATTCGCCGACGCAGCCGCTGACCAATTCAAACGTTGGCTCCGACAAAAGTTTAAACAATTTGATTTGGTTTAGATCCGAACATAATTTTGCCAACGCATTCTGATTAGAAAATTTGTGTTGAATTTCAAATTTCTAATCAGATTAAAAAGCTTTAAGCTTTATTGCGAGTTCCTGGATGGAATAAAATGAATTCCTGCTCATAAGTTTTCATCTACAAAGTGCAAATAAATTGATTTTAAGGCGATATTTTTGAACAATGAAATTCCCTTAATGCAACAAACTCTGTTGTGCATTTATTTTATTTCCAAACCTTGTTTCAAAGCGAGAGAGAGTGTCTCAATGTTTTTGATTGAGTGAATGTTACCAAAGAGAAAGTTCTGGCGTACTTGCATGACTTTTTGATTTTTCAAAAACTTTTTCAATGTTTTGCACTTTGTTTTACTGTTTGGCACACAGTATTTGCACATAAAAAAAATTGAGAAACTTGCACCTGAACTCTTTAACTAGAACTCTTCTTATCTCAAGTATTTTCAGAAAAAAAGAATTTTTTCAAAATTTATTTTAATGAATCTTTATGTTGATTTCTAATATTTTATCAGAAAACTTATTTTACCTTCCTTGACGATAAAGAAAAAGTTCCGAACATTTAGTTTGTAAATTTAATGTCTGTTGTTGTTTGCACTATCAGTAGAAATTTGTATAATTTCACTTGCACTTCTCTACCACCAAACGATTCAAGTCTGTACTTAGTGTTAATAAAAAACAAACAAATTTCGACAGAAATCGATAAATTGATAGGTTCATCGAGAGACGCCCTTTTGAACTCTGCTACGACAACCGACATTAAATTTATTATTTCTTTAATTTATGTTTAATTTATGTTTTTGTTCTGTTCTTCGTTTCAAATTAATTTAATTGCTCATGTTTTCATTTCTTTTCATTTCATTTTCATTATAATTTCCCGACGATCACCGCTCGACTTGTGTTTTTGATTAATCGACCATGTTTGATATGATATGAATTTGAACCATAATAGTACCAGGAGCTCCGCCAGCAAACATTACCGCCTACGCGACCAGCCCTACGACAATAAAAGTGTCATGGAGTCCTCCGCCTCAAGACCGCTCGAACGGACGAATCGTTTACTACAAACTTTTCTTCATCGAGGAAGGTCGCTCAGACTCGGAAGCTGACGCTGTTAAATTGAACACAACGGAGTTTGTTTTGGATGAGTTGAAGCGATGGACCGAATACAAAATCTGGGTACTCGCTGGCACGTCCGTTGGTGATGGCCCAAAATCCTATCCAATTACTGTTCAAACACACGAAGACGGTAAGTGATGAAAAAGCAAAGTTTATTTCATGTACTAACCGATGAAAATCAATTGAGAATATTGACCATAAGTGAAACTAATTTTTTTCCACCTTAACTCTTCCTCTTCTCCTTTACAAACCAACTCAACAGGATTTTTATCTCTTACCAAACATGACAAATTTTTGGAATTTTCAATATTTTTAAAAATGAAAGCAGCAGAATTTTTTGCGAATGACTTGAAGACATTTGGTTTTTACTGTCTGTTCATACAATTTGATTCTTTTTGTTTTTTGATTCTGATGTTGGGCGATTTAAAGCCGATTCCAATCAGAACTTTGTAAATAAATATATTTCTTTGTATTTTGCATTTTTCATCGTAAAATTTTTTGAGATCCTCTAACGAGGGCAGCACCACTCGCATAGTTTCAATGTAATCGTTAATTTCGTGCTGATTCGCACCTGAAGTTGCACCTGACAATGTTCTTGCACAGTTTCGAACTTGCATTTTTTTCACACCAAACTATAAAAAAAAACTCTTCGTGTTTGTGTCAAGTCCATGCTTGTTTTTTTGGCAAAACGATTTTTGATAGCCGCAATATTTTTGCACATTTTTTCGAATTTTTTTTGGTAAGAACGCATGAACAGTTTTTGGTTTTTGACAGCTACCATGTTTTTCATTCCTGTTTGCCTGCTCCTCATTTAGTTTTTACATCCACCAAAACATGATTTCTTTTATCGTCATCCTAAAACAATATTTTCGGACGAAGACTCTTTAAGTCTGACTCTGACCAAAGTCGATGTATGTGCACATTGTTTGATGGATGGTTAGTGACAATAAGGTTGAGAGAGATTAAATGGCAATTTTATGCAGATTCATGACATGTTGAGTAATAATCTTGTTCATGAATATTAAAACATGTAAAGCTAATCTCGGATGTCAACAATGTGCGCTTACTTTGAACTCTCCTCGTGAAAACATATTTTACTTTGACTTTTACTTTAAACATTTCTCTTTTTCGTTCTTTTGCTTTTATCTTTGTTTAAGTTTCATTTTCAAAAGTCAAATATTTTCTTAGCTTATCAAATGATTTTATGTTTTCATTTTAAAATTTATATAAAACGCACTTGCCGATGAGAAAAAGCGTTTCATTGATTGTAGAAATGGAAGGCACGCACGTCACTGAACTTTATACTCAAGAAAACCTATTGCACTGGGTCTCATTTCCACAAAAGAGAGCACATAAGTACAACCACATACACCTTAGTTTAGAAGCTCTTGAGAGTAGAAACAATACTTGTTCACATTAACTATTGAAATTCTACTTGCTTTGCTTCCTTGACAGCAAACAAATGATTTATTAAGAGCGATTGTTGAAGAGACTCAATAAAAAGAAACGAAGACTCAAGTCGGAGTCGTGCAATAAGCTTTTCAATAATTAATGTGACGAAAGGGGAAGCGATTGTTATGAAAATATATTGCGCAATTTGACTTTGTTCAGAGTGAAGTTGAACAGAAGAGCGCGAATAATTTTCATTCACAACGAAATTCCCTTCAATTGTTGTTCATTGCACAAAATCCTTAAAAGCACATATCACAAAATATCCAGCACAAGTTTTCGTTATTTGATTATATTTAATATTGGAGCATCAATGGATGGATGAAAGGAAGTTTGAAGTTAAGTTTGAGTGAATTATTTTCAATTGGGAAAATTCGCATCGCTAAATATTTTCTGTAACGACAGAGAAATATCTGAAGCGACAGAATTTTCTTCTTATGATTATGTGAAATTTATAGCAGAAGAGTATTGAAATGGATATTCCTTCATGAGCTTTATAATTTTAACACCCACGTCGCTTACACAAGTCAGTCACACAAAAAAGAAACATTAAAACACTGCGTACAATGCTCGGAACAAACAGAATCAGAGCTAAACGAAAAAGAAAGAAAAGTTTGCCAAATATTCACTGAAGGGCTATTTATCATGAAACCCAGAATCTGTTTAAAGAAGAGAAAGAGAGAGAACTTAAAAGATTTTTGAAACGATTGCGAGTGAGTATTAAGACGGTTCATTTTAAAATTCGGTAAATCAATCTGAGCAGCGAATGTTGTTGCCGCCTCCGCTGAGAGCGAATCTCTTTTTTTTATTTATTAATGTTCCTTTATGAACTTTGTGGAAGATGTTAAAGCTGCTTCTTCCTCTGATACAGTTTCCCCCCCTTAAAAGCAAACATGAGGATATTCTGAAGTTTTCCATTTTCGACGATATTTGAAGAGAGAAAATTCCTTTTTTAACAATCATGCTAACATTTTGAAATTTCTGCATTTCTATCTTTTATGTGAAAACTTAAACTGAAAACTTCGTCATCCAACATTTTGCTGGAACGACTCGAATCAAAATTTTACTGTCGATTAATCGCAAATCGCTCACTGCTCAATATAAACTTGCATCATAAATCCGGAAATATTAGTTAAGAGTGAGTACCTCTGTGCGTGCAGTTATTGCTCATGATTTTCTAGTTTTATTTTAATGTCTTTCCTAAATAAATATAAAAAAAATGAACAAATCGGTGTGAACGACGACGTGTCTCACATTTAAAAATCACAAGAAATTTTTCTTTTCAACAAAAAGAAAGCAATCGACTAATTGAGAGATTACAATAACAATCGTTACGTAAATGAGTGATTAACCTTTAGGTTGACGAACGTAATTTTGTTCAATCATAGGTTTGATATTGATTTGATGGCTCTCGAGGATTAATTAAAATTTTTATGACTCGGTTTTTATAAATATCGTTTCTATAGACTTTATCATTTCGATTAACAAAACTAATATTTAAGAAGTCATCACGCAGAGCTTTGTTCATGTAATCTTCCTGCTTGATGACTAATCTCACATTTATCTCCATCAATTGTTCTAACTTTATCGCTTTTCCCTTTAGTGCCGGGAGAGCCAACCAGCGTGCGAGTCTCAGCTGTGAACTCAACGACAATTCACGTTTCCTGGAAGCCACCAGCGGAAAAAGACAGAAACGGAATCATCCGAGGTTATCATATTCATATCCATGAGGTTAAAGATGAGGTGAGCGGAAGAGAATTCAATTTACGTGGCAAAGTTTCCACGAAAGTTTTCGTGTATTTCGCAGGGCAAAAGTTTCTTGAATGAGCCGATGAAGTTTGAAATTCTCGATGGCGTGATGGATTACAACATATCAGGACTGCAACCGGATACAAAATACTCAGTTCAGGTTGCTGCACTTACACGAAAAGGTGATGGAGATAGAAGTAACTCGCAGACTGTGAAAACACCAGGAGGCGTTCCTATCCGACCGGTTGTTAACTTAAAAGTTCTCGAACGTGATCCGACAGTATCAATTGAACTTGAATGGGAGCGACCTGCCCAAACTTACGGTGAATTAAGAGGATATCGTGTTCGATGGGGAGTTAAGGATCACAACAAATTACACGAGGAAATGCTTGGAGCACATCTCAACACGAAACGAATTAAAGACCTTGAGCGGGGAATCGAATACGAGTTTCGTATCGCAGGTTTCAATCAAGGTTTGTTTACTTTGAATAATCACAAAAATCTGAAAGTCGTTAATTGATTTTCTCTTTCAACAGTTGGAACGGGACAAGAAGCAGTTAAATATTACACGACGCCGGAAGGAACTCCGACGGGGCCTCCAGTCAACATATCACACATTTTTCAAACTCCCGACGTTCTTTCAATAACTTGGGATCCTCCGATTCGCGAGCACAGAAATGGACAAATCTTAAGATACGACATTCAATTCCATAAGAAAATCGATCACGGACTTGGAACAGAACGCAACACGACAGTGAGAAAAGCTGTTTTCGCTAATCTCGATCAGAACACTGAATATGTTGTGCGCATTCGAGCGTACACGAAGCAAGGCGCTGGCCCCTTTAGTGAGAAAATTATTATCGAGACCGAACGTGATATGGGTCGAGCTCCAATGCATATGCAAGCTATCGCAACTTCCGAGCAAACTGTCGAAGTCTGGTGGCAGTCAGGTCAGAAGCATTTTTAATTTCATAAAATTTCCGCAGAAATAATTATTTTGAGTCCTACGTAAAATTTAATTATTTGATAATAAACTTTCCTTGTTTGTTTTCATTAAACAGTTCCATCAAGAGGAAAACTCCTTGGTTACAAAATATTTTACACAATGACAGCAGTCGAAGGTAAATTCGCGGAAAAATTTAATTAAATGAGCTTTTCATTAAAAGTTATTCAACAGATCTCGATGAATGGCAAACGAAAACTGTTGGATTGACGGAGTCAGCTGATTTGGTGAACTTGGAGAAGTTCGCGCAATATGCAATCGCGATTGCCGCGAGGTTTAAAACTGGGCTGGGACGTTTAAGTGATAAAATTACTGTCAAGATAAAGCCAGAAGATGTTCCATTGAACTTGAGAGCTCATGACGTCAGCACACATTCCATGACGATCTCGTACTCGCCTCCAATCCATTTAAATCCGATTCATTACAAAGTTAGCTTTGATGCGATTAAAGTATTTGTTGATGCTCAAGGCATAACACAAACACAAAATATTCCAAGAAGAGAAGTCAACATTCCGCAGCACAAAATGTCGCACACAATTAACGAACTTTCTCCCTTTACGACTTACTACGTTAACGTCTCTGCTGTTCCAGCTGATTTCTCATATCGGCCTCCAACGAAAATCAGTGTAACTACTCAAATGGCAGCTCCTCAACCGATGGTCAAGCCTGATTTCTATGGAGTCGTCAATGGAGAAGAAATTCAAGTCATTTTACCTCAAGCTTCCGAAGAATACGGCCCGATATCTCATTACTATTTGATTGTGGTGCCTGAAGACAAATCAAACCTCCACAAACATCCAGATCAATTTCTAACGGAAGAAATGTTACCGTCGCGATCTAATCGTCACGATATGTCTAATGCTCCTTACATTGCCGCTTTGTTCTTGCAACGAAACATTCCTTACACTTTCCATTTAGGTTCTGGAGATCTTTATCAGAACTTTACGAATCGAAAGCTTGAACGAGGCAAACGATATAGAATCTTTGTTCGTGCTGTGGTCGATACTCCACAAAAGCATTTGTACACGTCGAGTCCATTCTCTGAGTTCCTTGCTTTGGATATGAGAGAAGCTCCTCCAGGTGAACCTCCACACAGACCCGACCCGAACTCATCAAATATTGAGAATGATGTGTCTGTGAATGTCAGCACTGCAGAGCAAGGACTAATTTGGGTTGTCGTTCCAATCATTGCTGCTTTCGTTCTTTGCTTCTTCTTGATCATTGTCTACATTGTCAAGCGAAAGAATCAACCTTGCAAAAATCCTGACACTGCAGTCACTCGACCTTTGATGGCAGCAGATCTTGGAGCTGGACCAGCCCCAACTGATCCAGTTGACATGAGAAGATTAAATTTCCAAACACCAGGAATGATTCATCATCCGCCAATTCCAATCTCTGAGCTTGCAAATCACATTGAACGACTTAAAGGCAACGGAAATGCAAAGTTCTCGCAAGAGTATGAAAGCATTGAGCCTGGTCAACAATTCTCTTGGGACAATTCAAACTTGGAAATCAACAAACCAAAGAACAGATATGCAAATGTAACTGCTTACGACCACAGTCGAGTAATTCTTTCGACATTAGATGGACAAGCAGGCAGCGACTACATCAACGCAAATTATTGCGATGGATATCGAAAGCACAATGCTTACATTGCCACTCAGGGTCCACTTCAAAACACTTGTGGTGATTTTTGGAGAATGGTTTGGGAACAAGAATCAACGACAATCGTTATGATGACTCGTTTGGAGGAGAGAATGAGAAAGAAGTGCGATCAGTATTGGCCGACGAGAGGAACTGAAACTTATGGATTAATGACTTTGACGATTACAGCAACGCAAGAGCTTGCAACTTACAGTATCCGCACATTCCAATTAACAAAGTCAGGAAGCAGCGAATCGAGAGAAATCAAACAACTTCAATTCACTGCATGGCCTGATCATGGCGTTCCTGCTCACTCAGCTCCGTTCTTGCAATTCCTTCGTCGAACAAAGTCTCTCACTCCTTCAGAATCTGGGCCGATTGTCGTTCATTGTTCAGCTGGAGTTGGTCGAACTGGTTGTTATATTGTAATCGATTCAATGCTCGAGAGAATGCACACAGAGAAGATGGTCGACATTTACGGACATGTCACATGCCTTCGAGCTCAGCGCAATTATATGGTTCAAACCGAAGAGCAGTACATTTTCATCCACGACGCGTTGAACGAAGCTGTCATTTGTGGTAACACTGAAGTCGCTGCCACTGAGCTTCACTCGCATATTCAAAAGCTCATGCAGATGGAACCATCAGAGAATATTACTGCAATGGAAATGGAATTTAAAAAATTGTCGAACGTGAAAGTCGACTCATCAAGATTTGTCACTGCTAACTTACCTTGCAACAAAGACAAAAATCGCTTAGTTCATATCTTGCCATTTGAATCAACCCGAGTTTGCCTCTCAGTCGACCGGGGAATTGAAGGAAGTGATTATATCAACGCAAGCTTTATTGACGGTTATCGTTACCGAATGGCTTACATAGCCGCCCAAGGACCCTTGCCCGAGACCGCAGAAGATTTCTGGAGAATGCTGTGGGAGCACAACTCAACGATTGTTGTCATGTTAACCAAACTGAAAGAAATGGGAAAGGAGAAATGTACTCAATACTGGCCTGATACTCGTTCTGTTCGCTATCAATATTATGTTGTGGACCCCGTTGCTGAATACAATATGCCTCAGTATAAACTACGGGAGTTCAAGGTAAGCAAGAGCTTCCTCATAACCTCAAAATAATTTTAATTCAAATTTCTTTTTTCTTGTTAAGGTGACTGATGCCAGAGATGGATCAAGTCGAACAGTTCGTCAATTCCAATTCATGGATTGGCCAGAACAGGGCGTTCCTAAATCAGGCGAAGGCTTCATAGATTTTATTGGTCAAGTCCACAAAACTAAAGAGCAGTTCGGACAAGATGGACCGATTACCATTCACTGCTCAGCTGGAGTTGGAAGAACTGGTGTCTTCATCACTCTGAGCATTGTCCTGGAGCGAATGCAATACGAGGGCGTCTTAGACGTATTCCAAACCGTTAGAATATTAAGATCTCAGAGGATCCACATGGTTCAAACTGAAGTAAGTTGGAATTAACTTTTGAAATTTATGAAAAAGTTCTTTAATCATTTTCTTTCAACAGGATCAATATCAATTTTGCTATAGAGCCGCATTAGAATATTTAGGTTCATTCGATCACTACACGAACTAATCTCGTGACAAACTATGTATAGTTTTCGATACTTAACCTAATCTTAGATATCTAAAATACAAAAAATTTCTAAGGACAATAGAAGGACAACTACAACAAAAAAACAAAAATCTTAAAAGGAAAATCATCAGCGACTATTGTTTCGCAAGAGATGTCGAGAAGGCAATTCGTAAACATTAATTAAACGCGCACATTAAAATACGCAGTGATTTAAGCGAACAAATAAATTGCATTTCTCTTTCCTGTCTTTTTTGATTAATTTTGCTGCTATTTGAGCTTCATTTAAAAATGAATCCTGAAATCGGTTTAATGAGAGAACGCAAAGCATTTTAATTTTATACTTTAAGAAGTTAAACAAAAGACTGAACACAGCATTCATCAAATCAATAAAGATTTATGAGTTTAAGGAAATACCGCTTCAAACAACATCAAAAATTAATTATTAGAGAGATAAACTCTCGATTTATCCGGAATTGTTTACCGATACGACAAAATGTCTCACACAGCTCGAATTAAAAAGAAAAGATAAACGGAAAATTTTACGCGAACATCTCTCATCGAATGTAAAATCTTGTATCATATAAAATACCGATTCTGTAGAGAAATAAACAAATAAAAATGAATAAACACAACATTTCGAAATCTTTTATTTCTTTCTACTTATGCTCGATGAGCTTCATCTCGCTGACAGATTCAGTGTCCGAGCGTCAATTAAAATGAAATTTCCAGTGATCTTACAACGATTTTCACTTTTACAAAGCATAAACAATTCTCCGAATCTTGGTTGGTAATCTTTCGGGCGATGATGGCCGAATGAAATCATTCTCGAATCAAATTATAAATAAAACGCGAGGAAATGAAGAGATGAAACCGTTTTACATTTTTGAAAGCGATACACATCATCAAGAGGTCGAATCTACCGCAGTTCATATCATATCGTCAACACTTCGATTGAATACGCTAAACGCTTTTGCCTCCAATCTCAAAATAAATTTGAAAGGTAATTACGGACCACACGTAAACTCTGCGAGTTAGTTAGTCATCGTTGTGATCTCTCGACGTCTGGCACGTTTTTAACATTTAACGATTAAAAGTTTTAAAGATGGAGCTGCTTTGGGATTTCTCCATTATCAGCCAATATTTAATATTTACAGAAGAAACGATGATTTAGGAGCCGAGGAGAGTATTTCAAAACATACATAAACTCAATAATAATATAAATAAACTAAATACTCCGTCTCGAACATACATTAAAAATGAAATGACGTAAATGACCACTACCGAGGCAAGAAACGATTTTCCCTCGACAGACCCGTCGCCGTGATTTTCCCGATGGGAATGATCTTGAGTCGCGGAAAAAACGTCTACGACTCTGACTTTGAAAGCCATTCGCGGAAAAATTATTGATAGACGAACGAACGTGTACCCACACTGAGACACGGACTTTATGGAAAACCCGAAATATATTTTTCTCAATATCATCTTCTTATAGACGTATTTTCGCCGTTGAATAGTAAACAATTAAAGCGTACGTTTGTTTTCTCTTGTGAGAAATATTTATCCTGCTCAACAAATCGAATGTATCGCGTCTGAGCTAAAATCAATTCCGTGAAAGTGGTTGATTAGTTTCGCGAATGTCTTAATTATAATAATTTTATTAGTGAAATATCTACATCTCGCAGTGAAATATCTCTCTAGAGAAGAGGAATAGTTTTTCTTTCTTTCTTAGTTCGTGAGGAAAATTCGAGTGAAAATCCTATGCTTTGTAAGTGATCGATGGATCTATTGTTGCTGCATTAATCCGTCTTTAAAGCCAAGTGAAACGAAAATAGTCTCTGGCCTTTCTGATATTTTTCCTCTTCTTCTTGTTCGTGTTCTTCTCGCTTCGTACGAGACAACTCTGATCGTGGTGATAAATCTCTTCAGAGTTGCAGAAGGAAACAAAACGCGAAAGTTCGTCGTGTCGTGTAATTTTACAATCAAACAAACAATTGTCATTGTTTTCCACTCGGATCGTGTGCGTGCGCGTTATGTTTATCGTCGATTCTTATTCTAAATTTAAAATTAAAACACTTTCAAGTTTAAAATAGATTAAGAGAGTTCTATATATACGCTCAAGTCAAGCGGCCGCGTTATGAGTGTGAGCAGCAATCATAAATAAAAGAATACACGTATTGTGAGAAATATTAATTGGCTTGAGGAGTGTTTATCATCTTCTCCTTCCTCCTGCTCGATAGATGAACTTGAACACGTTTTTTTTTTCGCTTTATTTCTTTCTCTGTGAATATTATTCCACTGGCTCGAATTGATTTATGATTTTCACTTTCCATCTTCAACTTCAAGATGAACTGCTGCCGGCATAGAAATGATCAACATCTCGGAGTCTAAGTCTGAATCGTCTATAATTAATCATCTTTACAGGACATTGAATCCTAATCGGAGACTCTCAACAACGACAAGTTTACTCCACAAGTAATGCGACTCAAGTGATTCTTAAGTGATTCTCAAGTCAAAGCAAGTTTCCTTTTTTCTCTTCTTCTTTTAGAATCCCGTTCGATTGCGAGATTCCCTTTCTGAACATTTCCGATGAATACGATATTGAGAAAACGATTGCCGAGGGATATTTTGCAAAAATCTTTCTAACGCATCATCGACCAACAAAGTCATGCATTGTCCTTAAAGCTTGTCACATGGAGTTGACAAATGTGAAAGAGTTTGTCAAGGAATTTCACTACAACTATCAATTGAGTCATCATCCGCAAATCCTAAGTTGTTATCAGGTACACACAATAAATCAAAAGCAATGCGAGAAGAAGAAATTCTGTTGCGTTGTTAGCTTTGCTGGCAACTTATCAAATAATTTTTAGGTCAAATTTCAAACATCGGACTATTATGTTTTCGCAATGGAGTTCGCGCCATACGGTGACTTATCAGCTCATGTTGGCAGTACAGGAATCCCCGAATCGTGTTGCAAGAAGATCTCCGATCAACTTAGTTCCGCTTTGGGCTTTATGCATCTAAAAGGTCTCGTTCATCGAGATATCAAGCTAGAAAATATTTTAGTTTTCGCATTAGACTTTTCAAAGTAAGTAAGTCACAAGTTTCATTAATCGATCTGTCATCTTCATTGAAAATTGTGTCAACAGAATTAAACTTTGTGATTTTGGAGCAACAACGAGGAATGGAACGCTTCATCATCGAACCAACAACACTTGGGTGTCCTTTCTTCCACCAGAAGTCCTTGAAGTTCTTCGAAACGAGCGATACGTCGTTAAGTCATCGAGTGATGTTTGGCAATTCGGTATTATTCTTTATCTTTGTTTGACTGGCACATCGCCATGGATTAAAGCAGATTGGGTCTCTGACTCGAAATATTGTGCTTTTATGAAATATCAGGTTGGTTAATTTACTTTGACTTTCCTTTGAACTTTTTGATTTAATTGCGAATTTCTTTTTCAGAAACGCGAGACAACGAAGATACCTGACAACTTTAGGAAGTTCACGCCACGCTTTCTTCGAGCGTTTCGAAGAATCTTTGATCACAACGAAGAAGATCGAGCAAAAGCAACTGATATTATGAAGTACATTAAAGATAAATGGCTCGACACAAAGCTCTCGCAATGCAAATCTAGTCCAAATGTTCTGGGCGCATCGTTCAGAGTAAAAGCTCAATCCGATCACGACTCAACCAAGTACATGAATCACAAAGAAAGTCGACATGCGGTTGACGAGAAGGGGAGAATAAAAAGATTGATGAGCACTTTTGGAATTCCACATGACAAACACTCAATCCCTGACGAGTCGGCGGCAGCGGAGTTAAGAGTAACGCAGTGGTTGCAGGACAACGAATCAAACTTCAAGAAGTTCGATCACATGGAAGAAGATCTTGACTTGAAGTTCTGGGAGACGCAGAAGGAATCAGTGAATCCAGAATTTTAAATTTTAAGATCCAAACTCTTTATTTTCTCAAGTATCATTAAGGAATGTTTAAGACTTATTTAAATCTCATTCAAATGGCATGAACATTAAGTATATGGCAAGGAAATTTAACGATTCTTATAATTTAACGTGTTGTATCTTTTGATTGGCAACCATTGTGTGGGAATTGTTCATAACCAGCTCTAAAAACTGAAACGGGACATGATGCATGACACCTGAGGATAAAATAAAAACAAATTATGTGTAAATATATTTAATTGGATCAGACATTAAAAAGATCTTTTACCATTGCTTTCGACGAGGAGATGTCCCCGTCGTTGAGATGCTCCGACGACTGTCACGGCTTCTCCTTTTCTCAACTGCTCGTTGATTCGATTATTTTGAATTTCCTCGGGAAAGTTCATTTTCATTATGCGAATTTGTGGATAACCAAGTTTTGAGTTGCCGGTCACTGTGTATGATCTGGATGGAGGGACAGGCGGTGGTGTCTATAAAATAATTAACAAAATATTCGAACATGAGAATCAACGAGGTAACGAACTTTGCTAAAGTTAATTGAAGCTTTTACATACTCTCTTTTGATTTACCTCCAAATCTAATCCGAATAGAGTGCACGTTTGGTGGATTGTTTTAGCGTCGCATTTTTCGTTTGTAAGGCCCGTTGGATAAGCAACTCTGCCTCGTGTCAAATCAGACTTTTGAAAATTAAAGAAAAATATTTTTAGATTCACGACGTGACAACTTCAATTAACTTCAACCGATCAAAATAGTTTGTTTAATTTGAATATGAAGAACAAACCTCTAAATCAGGTGTTCCAGTGATTGGCTGTGGCCGAGGTCGCGTGGCTGGAGGGCTGCACACGTTGCTGGATCGAGTCGCTGCGAATTCAAAGAAAATAAATTGTAAGCTTATCAAGAACTCAGCCATGCTGAAATAAATTTACCCATAGGCGGATTGTTTATCATGTTGTTCGAAGAAATCAAATCCTTTTTGAGCCTTTGCAAGGAACTTAAGCGCCTTAGTTGCCAACCTCTCCACACGGATTGAATGAGCGTGGCACTTCGATTGCGAATATTTGATCGAAGGTTCTCAAGATGCTGACGCATTCCCTCGCTTAGGAAGATGTGTCGTTTGCCGGGGGCCCACGAGAGACTAACCGACACGTCAAGATCAAACGGATGCTCAATTGCACAATCCAAAATAAGTTTGCAATCTTCCAAAGCATTCTCCTCGCATTGTCGAAGAGAACGGAAAGGAATTAACATTCTGTATCGACTGATGAATTGTTTGAATCTCCATTTTCCGGGATATCCGCTCGCCATCAAATTGACTGTTTCCAAAACTTGTAAAGCTCGAATTTGTCGGACGACAGTTCCTTTATCGAAAGAGTTTGATTTCTCACATGAATTACTTCGAATGCATCTCACGAAATGTGGGCGAGACATGACGAGTGTTCTCAACAAATTATCTAAGCGCGTGTGGAAGTCTTGTGTCAATGTCGAAACAGGTTCATCTCCATTCAACAAGTCGGTGAGAGATGTGGGAGCGATACGGAAGCTCATGCCTCGAGGAACAGTTTCTTGAGAATATAAAGCTCGGAGTTCAGTGCCAAACAAATGTGTGGCGAAGCCAAAGTTGCACGAATGTTTATAGAAAACCGAAACCAAATCATCGCTAATAACATCTCGGTTTGTGTCTAAGAAGTCACTTGCGTCGTATTCAACTCGACCAGCAAAGTGACGAATAACAAAAAGTCTTGGATCGTGTAGCTCAGCGCAACGTTCAAGTCTCTGCGAGTTTCGATGTTGAGCTTTAATCTTCGAGACATAACTCTCGGCTGTTCCTCGAATCGAACATTCCGAGTCCAAAATGCTTAACAAACCAGTACGGAGGGAAGATATCAAATCGATACATGGCACGTTATCGACGTAATCAACTTGAGTGTCGCATATGATTCCTTCCTCTCGACATGACTCGATGGAAGATTTAAAAATGTGAGTGTTGTAAAAGTGCTGCATCGTCTCAGCACACAAGTTAATGCACAAATGTTCCAGCTGTGAAAGCTTCGGCTCTTCGAAGCCAAACATATCGAGGATTCCGATAAATCCATCTGTCGCGTGTCGAACAGCGTTATTCAAAGCCACCATCGACTTCGATCCGGAATTACCACCAATCGTCGATGCATGTTGACTGTTGACTTCAGCTTGATTATGAACAGACTCGTTTGAATCTGAACTCAACGTTCCTGATCCGAGGCTGCTTTGAATTTCAAATGGAAACGAATGTTATTCAAGTTGAATGGTTGAGAATTATTTTATATTTACCGTTTGAGACTGTTCGCACGTCGAACGATGGTCGCCACTGTCCGACAGTAAAGAGCTTTGAAAAGTGAAGAAAGTTTTAGTCCAAGTTTGATAGCTAAATCATATTTGCTTTTGTTACCTTTGGCCAACGAGTCCCTCGTCATATTAGATTGGTTGGCATCGCAAACGGATTTAATCAGTTGGCCACCTCTTGCGTTGTGAGTTCTCGATGTCAACCCTCTGTCAAATAATCTTATTAGCTTGAATCTTCTTATCAGAAAGCTCGTTTACCTGAAAAGAGCTTGCGGAGAGACGCCCAAAAGGCTTGCAATTGAATTCAGCTCAGCTTCGCCAATAATATCAACCTCCATAGACTGTAAAGTATATTTGACAATAAATTTAATGAAAGGAGCTTTTGCGTTTAAGTCAAACCTGATTGTCGACGAAAGAAATGTTTCCAAGCAACAAGACAGCGGACAAAACTCGAACGACGTCAATAAATGGAATCCCTAAGATTCCAAGACAAGCTTTCCATCGTCCAAAGCGAGCAGCATCTTCTTGCTCATCCTGACGAGTGTCGCCGTCTTTCAAGTAGCGAAGATTAGTCACTGAAAAGCCATCCAACTTCAAACGAGTTCGTTCTTCGTCGCTTAAGCCAGCGAGCATTTGATAGAAGATGTGATAGTTTTTCTCATCTTTTAGTGGTCGAATTACTCGAGTCTGTCATCAAGATAAACTCGAATTTATTGTCTGTTGGAATTTATTGTTTTGACCTCTATTACCTGATCTAAGAAGTAGCAATGAATCTTCGTTCTATAAAGTGCTCCATCTGTTACTTGAACTTCAATAAATTGTCCCTGCGAAATAAAAAGGAGAAATTATAAAATAAATCTTTTTTGAGAAATCAATTTTTGATTCTCACAATTCGACTCGATTCTGAGTTGGTTGAAGTCTTGGCCGAGCCAAGTGACCTCAAAACAGTGAAAGCAGCCGCCAAATGTTTAAATGCATCAGTCTCAGGTCCACCGCCAGCAACTGCGAATAATTGACGTAATAGAAGCATCGAGCAATGAGTTTTGCCTGCTCCGGAAGCGCCTGTTGGAATAAAATTCATGAAATCACGATAACGACTACTTAGCATGTGACGAGCAAACGACAAGAAGCATCGTCGATTGTTACCTGATAAAATTATAGCTTGAGGATAACCAGTTTCCGCTTGTTGTCTCACTGCTTCTTGCACGATCTTCACGAGTTGGGGAGCCATTGCAATTGATCGCGTCGACGATAGCGTAAGAGGATTGCCGATGTCGTGATAAGGATTTATCGACAACAAGATCGGACCAACATTTGTCTGTAAAAAAAGATTTTATGTTAATTTCAAAATTATCTTGATCCTTCGTGGGTTACTTACAAAATATTTCTTCTCATTGAATCGAGCGTGTAAAGTTTTCATCACCGCGTCTTCAGTCAAAGGCCCCAAAAGGTGAATCAAGTCGTTCATCTCTGACGAGGTAAGCTCAGTGACGGGATTTGAAACAATCATTCCATTTTTCTTTCGAATATCTGATAAGAAAGTTAATCAGTCACCTCCAAAGTTTGAGTAATTTATGTCACTCACCGTTGGAGAAAACCATTCGTTCCCTTTGTTGCGATTCAGGAGATTTCGAGTCGATGTCCTGATTAGGCAAGGGAAGTGGAACGGAAATATTTCGTGTCGTCACGACGTGATTGTTTTTGTACGCGTTGATGAATTTATTGGAATTTCCATTGGAATTTATTGGATTATTGTTATATGAAGTCTTGAAATTGAAACTGGGCTCGTTGTTATTGTGCACTGGTTTTGTGTTTGCTGCATTGTTAGGATTGAGCGATGTGGTCGACTGTGAATTGAATTTATTTTGTGGAAATTGTGAAATTTGCAAAACAAATCAAATCGATTGATATTTACGTTTGCTTTTCCAGCGTTTTGTGTTGAAAAGTTTGCACATCCGCCGATAATTCCGCCTCCATTTGAGGCTGAGCCTGTTACATGTAACCTGTTACGCAAGGTCACCAGTTCAGTGCTTAAGCTTTTTAATCTCTGCTGCAAAACGAAGCTTTCGTTCGACGATGATGCGTCTGAAAGGCAATGCCGCGAATAATTAATAAACCAATCGATAAAATGTTAAAACATTTATTGAGTCGCGAGTTCAAGGAATTCCGAAAAGTTTTGCTAATTAAAAACCATTTAACAAAGAGACGCACAGATTGCTCACTCACTCGTCGTCTTACAGGTACAAATTTTCTTGAACGCCACGAAATGAAATTAAGGAAAACGAAGAAAAGAGAATCGCTCAAAAGAAGAAAATAAAAAACACTGAGGAGGATTAAGTTCGTCGCTTGTTTCTTAAGTTAAAACAAGTCTTGTGTATGATCAAACTCTTGTGAACGTATGTGCGCTGCCATGTTGAGAATGTTATGCTCAGCCCAACTTTATGATCGTAAATATTTCATTAAACTTTTCGACATTTCTTTCAATAAACTTTCATACAAAAATGATTGGAATTCTTTCACAAATTTTTTTTCTTTCAAGAATTTCTTAAACTTTCATCGAGATCAAAAAAAATAATTAAAACAAATCAAAGTGAAATTTTACTTACCTTGCAGTTTCTTCTCCGTTTCCCAGAACTTCTGAAGTTCCTTAAAATATTTGTCGAGTATAAACACTTTGCTCAGACCTATATTTGCTGCCATCTTGGAAGAAATCCACCTTTATAAATCTCTTTAAACTTTCGCAATTTTAACTTCGTGATTTAATCATTAAAAATCTCATCTCTTCACACATCTCGGCACTTCATCGAACACATGAGACATTCAAGAGTCTGTTTAAGTCACTTTCATTAGTTAACTCTTTAATAAAACACAAATATTTCTTAATTAAACGAATGTAGTCTCGTTTTGAATGATCATCGGAGAAAGATCTTTGTGCAAGAACAGTGTTGAAAAGCAACTGAAAGAAACTGATCACGAAAAGGAACACAAAACAAAATTCGGAGACTTAGCTCAAGTCTCCCCATTCGCTTTAAGTCTTTTCTATGCAAGTGGATATCAACTTCGCGTTCAGGTTAACGATTTTTTATAATGCGCTGACCGACCGACTAAGAGAGAGATGAATTCAAATTTATTCAAACGACATAAAGGTTCTGTTGATTTGATATTTTATTAATATATAATTTATTTACAAAAAAACGTTACTTTCAATTTTGACATCGACTTAAAAACGTTGTTGCTTCCTCATCTCATTTTCATGTTTTTTTCTTCTTCTTTTTTTTAAATGATAAAACTACAAAATAACTAAATTCGAAACATATTTCTACTTGTTTTATCAGTGATTTCTTGCAAACTTAAAAGTATATGGAAATTCATAACATAATAAAATTATCTTTTTACACTTATTTACAGCTCGTTTATTAATTAATTAGTTTATATTTACTAGCAAATTTTAAATTAAATAACTTGGTAGTTACATCACTTTCTCGATTTTAAAAAGTTTCCAATGCGCTTTGTTATTAGTTTTTTTTCCTTGTCATCAAAATTTATAAACAACAGTTTGAATTAGCTAAAATTTGTCATCGTCGTCTTATCAGTTAATTTCCCATTTTTTTTTCTTTCTTCTTCATCTTGTTTTTTGAATAGTAATTATTAATTTCGTTCAGTATTGATAACACCATAGTTGGGATGATAGCTCATTTAACCTTCGTTTGGAAACTTTTGCGTTCTTGGAAAAATCTTTTTGAGGACACAGTTCTCGGTTTCAATTAAATTGAAGTTGACAAAGTCACAGCGTTTTGTAGATTTTGCATCATTGAAGTATTTTCTTTCTTCATCGTTTTTCTTCTTTTTGGGGAGAGGGCGAGAGAAAGGAAATCAAAATTAATCTCTTCTTAAGATGAGCTGGATTGGTTCATATTTCCAAACATTCCCGTTGAGAACGAGGTTTGACCAGCTCCGGTCCCTGTGCCTCCGCCACTTCCCTGATTTCCACTAGACACTGGTGTGCTCTGCTGAGACGACGATTGTTGCTGTTGCTGTTGAACATTTGACGAACGTCCATGTTTCGATACAGGCGGTTGCAAGTACTCATGCTTTGCAAGTGCGAAAACATCCATTCTATCTTCCTTTCGATATGCTAAACATCCACGTATAAAACTCTGCAAAATAGATTTTGCCTTAGCCTTTACTCCATAGGAAACGGTCATTGATTGTCTTACTTTGGCTTCATTAGATACTGTTGGTTTGTTGGGAAATTGAACTTCAGTCGCTTTCAAAATTGTGTTTTCTTCCAGAATTGTTGCTTGCGATTGATTATGTCCGAATGGCTTCTTGCCATATAAACACTGATAAAAAATCACACCTACACTCCAAACGTCTACTTTGGAAGATATTTTTGGAGGATTCTTTCCAACTACAAAGCACTCTGGTGGCAGATACCTAAAGACAAAGAGTGAACGAGTTAGTTGAGAATGCTTGAGTGAGAGATTTATTTGAGATGATGTCTTACCAATAGGTTCCTGCTCCTTGTGATGTCAAATCCATACCGTGATCTGGATTATAATTTTCTTCGTCCATCACTTTTGACAGGCCAAAGTCTGTTATCTTTATTTCTCCACAGACATTTCCCTCAGTCAAGAGAATATTTCCAGGTTTCAAATCATAATGGATGATTGGAGGTTTTATTTCGTTCAAGTATTTTAATGCAGAAACAACCTGAGATAAAAAGAGATTAGGATTAAACATTCGGAACGTGATTTTGTTGAATGAAAGAATATTACCTGCATGATGATAGCCCGTGCTTCCTTCTCAGGAATAGTTTTGTGTTGCTTTAGATAGAAGTCTAAATCATGTCCATCACAGTATTCAAGCACTGTGCAAAACGAATTTGCATCAATTTCGAAAACGTCGTAAAGTTTTACAACGCGAGGATGATCCAGTGCCTTGTGTATGTTGTATTCTCTAAGAGCATGTCTGAAGTGAAAGAAAAAGAAGTTGCATTAGTTATCGATCGTTGATCTAATTTTAGAAGAAGTCTCTCTCTTACTTTATGTAATTGGCTTTTTTATCTTCTTTCCAGTCTTTATTCAGTTGGTGCACTTTACATGCTACGTATCTTTGTTCCTTTAGGTCGAACGCTTTGTGAACCTCGGAGAATCCTCCTTTGCCCAGTAGCATCAGCAAAAGATATCGATCATTTAGAACCGGATGGTTACTAAACCGTGACTGTTGAAATTAAAATAAATTTTTGTTAGAGAATGTTTGACACTTTAGCAATTTTGATTTTACCTGATCTTCATTGTGAATCCTCTTCAGCTCACGAATGTGGAGATTTCTTTCTCGCTCAAGTTTCTCCATTTCTAACTGCAGATCAGCGTCTTCCTTCTTTAATGCGTTGTGCCTTAACTTCAATATTTCATCACATTCATAATACTCTTGCAATGTAAACGTAGAACTATTTGCTACAGGTTCCGGCTTCAAAAACGTAGCATCGCCTCCATTGTGTAAAGTTGTTGTGGTTGAAGTTGATGCTGGTGATGCTGTCGTTGTTGAGCTGTTTCGTTTGCGACCGCTCTCAGTGTTTGTTGGTCGCTTCTTGACGAGAGACTTCTTCTGTTTGTCGATCTCTTCCCGTTCGGATGAGATTTCTTCTTGCCGACGAGCTAGCTCTTGAAAGGCATAACCATCAGTCCAATTCTCTTGAAACGTTGCTCCTACACGCTGCGTAACGAACTGCCCTAAGCGAAGGCGATTCTGCATGCATTTCTGACGAGCTTCCTTCTTTTCTATGTTGCTCTTCTGTTTTAACAATTTCTTAACGACGTCGATGCATTTGTTAATGTGACTTTTCTGCTGCTCGATTACCTTTTGGTGAGCAGCTATTTGACTTTTCTGCTCATCCGATACTCTGAGCATATCATCCATTTTCGTTTTATTTGCTTCGGTATCCGTGTCACGATCTTGCATGTTGACCAATGTCAAGTCAGTTTGAACGGCTTTTGACACCATTGCGAGAACCGAAAGCGAATGTGGTTGCTGATTATTTTGATTATGATGAATAATAGGAAGATTTTGTTGTGGCAATGGAGATTGAGGTGTCACTGAGGAGCCTGGTCCCGTGACCGCTAAACCGCTCTGCTGCACTGTCACATTTGAAAGAGGTAATAAGTTATTACCAACGTTTGCTACTTGATGATTGCCCACAGGACTGGTCGATGATAGTCCTGGCGGTGGTGGTAGTGGGGATTGAGCCGAAGAAACAATGTTGGTAGTAGATCTAGATTTGAAATAGTCTTGATTGTTCACATTGACATTCATCGAATGTACTAATGGAGGCTGTGGACTAGGAGGGTACATTGGAAAAGTACCGGCGTGTTGAGAAGATGGACTTTTAGCTCCTGGATGTTGCCGTGAGCTGTTTGATGGGTGCTTCGAATGAAAGTATTCATTAATCTTTTTATCTCCAGCACCAGTTGACATTGAGAGTCGTTGTCCTTTTGAATTGTGAAGACCATCACGGATATTTCCTATGTCAATGACGTTTACAACATTAGCTCCAACTCGCGAGCCGGGTCCATTGCCATTGTCTTCTGTCGGTTTTCTTTTTCTTTTTCGCTCTGACTGCTGGCGTGGTAGCTTCTCTGGTGTATTGTTTATTATTGCTTGCGTAACTACATCTCGCTCAATCTCCTTATCACTATGCGAAGAGCCGGTACTCATGTTCGAGTCCTGATTATTTTGCGCAGTTGATGCTGCTGTTGACGTAATCACTGAATGGTTAGGATTTTGATTCACTTGTACTAGTGTTGTTTGAGGTGCCATTTGCAGCTGAGTAGTGGCAGACATCTAAAAAAGAAAAAAAATTACAAAATAAATTTTTGATTCTTAAAACTCTTTCACTTTTTGCTCTTTGGTATCTCAGCTCATAATTACATGCATCCCAAAATGGATTATTCGCAAAGTTTTCGCAACAAAAGAAGCGACTCGAGAGAATGTGAAGAAGAATGTTCGATTGGAAGTGAACGTATAGAGAAAATTTACGAATTTTATAAAAACAATATGGAGGACAGTTTCAGAGATGTGCCCCAAAAAAAAATTATTTCAGCAATTATCAAATCTCTCGCTCCCTACTGCTCCAACTTAAACGAACGATCTCGATTAGCCATTTCACATGATTTCCGATTAAACACACTCAATCCAAGATGGCGATTGATGTGTAAAATTTGTAATTATTCATAAGAAGCAACATTTCCGAAGCAAGAAAACGAAAAAATAAAAAATGTGTACCACTCTTACACTCATTTCGAAAACTTTATGTTGTTTTAATTCATTTTTTCTCTCCAAAATGAACTTTTTCATTTATCCTATTACATTATAACTAATATTAATCGGCTGATGTCCAAGTTTAGTATCAACTCGACTCGATTTATTGTAGTTTTCGATGAGAAACTATGGAAAAATAATAGCAAGGAACCAATGCAAAAGTATGAACGGAGCAGCACTTTTTTTATTCTCTCACAATGCGATTAAGCTCTCTGCTGTAGTTTAATAGAAAATATAACTAGATTTCATTCATTTTTCTCGGTGTTCACTTTTAAGAGAATATTGAAAGAAGACTAATACAACTTTTTCTTGAAAAGGCTTTTGTATTGCTGCGTATCAAACAGACATGCCCAACACTCGTAGACGAGACTTCCTTCATACACTCGAACACTTTTCTCTCATTTCTCGTACGGGAAGAGATGTTTGTCGGTATGACTTTGATAAGCAAATACACTTTTGCGAGAGGAGAAAAACGGTTGGTGTATGAAACGGAATCCGAAACGATTTGCTGTTTACACTTATAAATAGATTTGAAAGTGTTTTCATGTGAAAAGTTGTCTCAGTTACGTAAAATTACAAACACTAAGGCACTGCCACGTGGGTTATTCGTTTGTGACCGCGCAATCATTTTGATTTTTCGCACTTTATCACACAATCTACAAATTAATCAATGACGTCACGGAAAATAAATATTTAATCAGATGATATCGAAAAATGTTTTTTTTTTGTTCATCTTGCCTTTTCTCTTTTCGATGAGTTTAAGTCTCGTGAACTTAAACTTGTTTTCATTGTCAAGGATCATCTTTTGTTTCTCCACACCTCGAAGTCATTCATTTCACAAAACAACAAAGCAAAGTCGTTTCGGTAATCGCCAAAATATTTTCTTTAAAGTTTAAACGTAATATTCAATCATCGAGTTTTGCGATTACACATAAGAATAGCTGCCAGACATTTATTTAACGTACTTCAGATTACCCGTGAGAGAGAGAGACAGACGTACGCAGTCACTACGACAATAGTGATCGTTGTAGATATTTATCAGTGTGAAAAGAAACTTTAAGTTGTGTGCATAAAAGTTTCGTAAAAAAACGTCATCAAACCTAGACAACAATTCACAAACAGAAACCTATGCAAATTTCCGTTAATTTAACTTGACATATTTAATGAAAGTTCATGATTTTCATTTAAAAAAAATCATTTTTTCAACAGCAGGAGTAAAATATTTTCTTCAATGGAAACATTAACGTTAAGAACTCTTAACGCAACGTATTTAAATCAAACGTAAGCGTTTGACGTAGCGCATAACTTTTGAAAAAGGACAATATCTTTTTAAATGTGATATACATATACAAGAGAAGAAAAAAATGGTTTACCACACCCACAAACGTCTTAACGTGCGAAAATTAAACACAAAAAATATCTCTTCGGTGAGATTAAAGGGGATGTACATGCAAAGTTAAATAATGAAGAAATATTTTTTTTTGTTTTAAATTATCGAAATGACTCTCCAAAAAATTTCTCGAGATGAGAGAAAAATATGTAGGACGGGGAAGGGTGAATGAGAGGAAGAAAGAATCGAAGAAAGAAAACTCACCCTTGCACCAAGAAACCTAGCTTCAAGTAATTCCTGCTTTCGTGGATCTACAGCTGGTTGAAAATGATCCATTTTAATTGCAGCACCTAAAATCGAAGAAGGAAAGTTAGAAATTGTTGGAGAAAATAATTTTTTTCAGATTACAAACCTCCTGCTAAGTAACGTCTATCAGTCATATCAGTCAAGCTCCATTCAAATCTATTTGGACAATATTAAATAAATTAATAAATTCACGTTCGTTTGAAAATAGCGATGGTCAGTTTCAGATTCTCTCGCTCCGACATCTTTTACACCGCGACTCGAAAGCCCAATGACGGAAAAAGATTCAAGGCAACCTTTTCGCGAAGCAGAAAAAAATTTATGCGTTTTAGAAAATTCATGTTTTGTAGAATCATTCTGCGGAGAAAAAAGAATCGAAAGAGGGTTCACGAAACAAATGTGTGGCAAGTTGGAAATTAGTTTTCGAAATTATCGAGAGCAAAATGGAAAACCGAGAGCTCTGCCGTCTTCATCGAATACTTCCATCATTTCCTAATTTAAGTTATCTATCACCGGTACATACTTTTTTCTCTTATTTTTAGTAGCTCGAAATGTTAAAAAGTACAGCTTGAGTAAAGTAAACTTCATTCACTTTAATCACCGACCATCAGCAAAACAAAAAAAAAATGACATCGAGAGTCTGTCTCACGATTTAAATGAAATCTCCATTTACCTTTTTACATGTCTTTGATTTTCTTATTTTGCCCGTGAGAGTCCCCAGCAAATCTCTTCAATATTTTGGACAAACTCAGTGAAGTTTTTCTTTCTATGAAGTTTCAGAGTTTTCTTTTTGATTTATCATTTCTCGTCTGACACTTTTTTATCGATTTTTGATATTTTTAAAAGAGTAAATTCACTTTTGAATCGGTCTCATGCGAACTGCCCTATCATGAATATTGATGCAGTCAATCCAGGTGCAACTAGCTCCGCACTTTTCCCAGGATTTATGACAGCACAGAATTGATTAATCCGATCGAAATAAAAAACGTGAAAATTTCTTTTCATCCATGATTCGAACACACTTTAAAGATCAAATTGTTTCTTCATTTGATAGTTTTCTCAGAGATTAACTGTAACACCGATCGCCGATGAGTCTTAAGTTTCAACTTTTAATGTTTATCGATAACAAAACTCTGTTCTTTTCGCTTTTTTTAACAATTTTTTGGCAAACTAATTCTTGACTATTGATTCGACATTGTTGAAATTCTTCAAACATTGTTGCTTCCCCTTTTAACCGAGCACCGATTTTTAGTACGAGAACATGTATGACTCTTGAACGGGGAAAAATGTATGCTGAAATATTTAAATCCTACGATTCATTGAAATATCTCAAAGAAAATATCTTTGACGAAGTTGAAAGTTATTTATTTTTATTATTTAACTTACGAAATAAAATAAAAAATTAATTTCATTAAAATATCTCGATCAATGTTTTATGAAATTTAACCGAAATCTATGTAACTTCGAATGTTTATATTTTGACAGTTCAAATGATCTAAAAGACGCGAGACGACTGACTTGAAGCGAAAAAAGTACATTGTCGCAGAGTGAAGAAAGAATTTAGAGATAATTATCCTGAAAGTCTAGTTTAAGATACAAAAGTCATCGAAAAAGACTCTCAGATACTTTTGTAACATGAAGCTATTGAGCAAAGCAAGTTTCTGATCGGAAGGAAAATGTTAGTAAATTTTTTTTACGCTTCGAATGAAAAAGAAGAAAATCGATTCAGAAATCGAAATTCGGAATAATGCAAATTTTGGCTGAGAAAAGAAACACTTTTAACATAAATTATTCAATGAAATCGTCGTCGCGTCCCTCAACTCTGGAATTGCACAAGCAGCCGTCAGTTTCGATTTCAATTAACATTTTGTTGTTCTTACAGTTCACCACATACAGAATATGGTTGTTGCAAATGGTCAGGCATCTTCGAATCATTTTTGTAAAATGCAGCCCATTAGCATGACTCCGAAGGAACTTTCGGAAAATGACGACTTGGCCACATCGCTTGTGCTCGATCCGATTCTCGGCTTTCAGACGCATAAGATGAACATCCGATACAAGCCACTCCGAGTGAAAAGTGACGAATTGAAAAAGTTGACACAGGAATTTGTTCAGTCTCAAAGCTACGACAAAACATTTGCAAAGTTAATGGCTGGCGAGTGGATACCGAGAACAATTCATAATAAAAGCAAACTAGCGCAGAAAAGACTTCAAGCTCATGTAAGTTTTTCAAATACGATTCGATTTTCTTTTTCTCTGTCTCTGTCTGACGCTCGTTGTTGTTGCTCTTCTTGTAGATTTATCGCTACTTGCGTGTTTTCGATCGGGAGTCAGGATTCGTTATCGAGCCATGCTTCAGATATTCACTGGAAGGTCAGAAGGGCGCTAAGATTTCATCGACCAAGAAGTGGTACAAAAATGAGAAAATTGAATGCCTTGTTGGTTGCATTGCTGCGATGAGTGAAGAAGAAGAGTCCGCTTTGCTTCAGCCAGGCAAAAATGACTTTTCCGTCATGTACAGTTGCCGTAAGAACTGCGCGCAACTCTGGCTGGGCCCGGCTGCATTTATCAACCATGACTGCAGAGCAAATTGTAAGTTTGTGCCAACTGGACGAGACACAGCATGCGTCAAGGTTTTGCGTAATATTGAAGAGGGAGAGGAGATCACTTGCTTTTATGGTGAAGACTTTTTTGGTGATAACAACTGTTACTGCGAATGCGAGACATGCGAGCGTCGTGGAAGTGGAGCATTTGCTAAGGAGAAAACAGCTGAAGAGAAGCTTTCGGGAGGTTATCGATTGAGAGAGACTGATAATCGAATCAATCGTAAGAAAGTCTCAACAAGCTCTGACAAAACGAATTTGGAATCACTGCCAGATGTTCAATTAAGTTTTAAAGAGTTGCGAAAGCGTTGTACAAAGTACGATGCTGAAATGATCATCGCACAACAGCCCTCCAAAAGTGACGAGACTGCTGAGGTGACTTCCGAGCCACCTCCCTCACAGCAGACGACACAAACGACGACTAGTAGTAATATCTTTGCAACTGCCAATAGTAATAGAGTGACACGGTCTCGACGACTAAACTGTAACGATCCATCACCCACCTCCGAGTTTTCTAACTTAGAAAAACAAAATTTCAAGAGACTTCGAAGCAACATAAATTCGTTTCCCGGGACGTCGTCGAGCGATTGTGATAGTGAAAAATTTAACTTTGGTAAATATTTTTTGAAACTAAAGTTTTCGAATGAAAATATTTTTACATTCACTTTCTTTGTTTTAGATGACGATGAAGACAACGTTGGCGAACACAGCAACTCGAGTATCGAATTGCAGAAGCTCAACAATCTGAGACAACAGAAAACACCGAACAATGGGAAATCTTTTTTAAGTAAAAGGAAGTTTAAGGCAAAGCGTTCAAGCGAAAGTGAAAGCTCTTCCTCGTGGGAGAACAAACAATCAACATTGGCTAACAGCAACAAGGACAAGGCTGAGTATGGAGGAAGTATTCTGTCGATTAATGAAGATCGATATCCAAAAACTCCTGAACGACGCTTAAAACTTACGATTCGCGTGAAGAGAAGTCCAACGACAAGCAACAGCAACAGTTGCTCAAGCTTTCAACAAGATTTCGACTTTAGTAACAATGGCGGCAGCGACGACAATGAGCTTCAGTATGAGATTTTGAGAACTGAAGGCATCAACAGCGAGTTAAGTGACAGTGAGTCGGTTCCATCTATGCATCTGGATATGATCAGTAAGAAACCTAAACATAAGAAGAAGCATAAGCATAAGAAGAGCAAGTACAGACGAGAGAAGAAATATTACGACGAGGAGAAGGCGACGAGCTTTGGAAAACCTTTCAATGACGATAACATCGATTTGGAGAAGCTTGACCTGAAAAATAATTCAGATCGAATGACAAATATGAACTTTACCAGCACGAAAAGAGTTAAATTAATGTTTGGCAATGAGATGAAGATTTTAAACATTCCCGGACACATTGGGAGTGAACCGATCGGCACTCACGATCAGTCTTCAACATCATCGCCACCGCCGTCTTCGACGTTTGCTGTTGGCAACACTAAAAGCTCTTTAATGCCAGCGAAAGGAATTCTTCTTACAAACGTTTTCAACTGAGGCGGCAAAGCGATTATTCACGCGTAAAATCATTATAAATTTAGCAGTTAGACTTAAATTAAAAAATTTCTGTAATTAAGAGCTCGTAGTACTATTTTAAAATAAAAAAATAAATTCATTCGTCTGAGACATCAGAGCTAGGTGGAAAAAAATTGAGAAAAAAAATCTGAACTTACATAGAAACACTTTCTGTCAACAAAAAGTAATTGAATAAAATAATCTCAAAACATTTACAATTTTTATTTTATCGAAAGATAAAAATCTTTATTCTCAGTGATTCAATCAAAATTTGTAAAATGCGTAAGCGGATGATGAAGTTTATTGTTCAATTAGTCAGCTCCATGAATCTCTGTCTCGATGTGTGTTGTTGAAGTGTTTCGTCACACGTTCCTTAATCTATCGAAGATTGATTGAATTAACTTGGAAATACATTGATAAGGAAAATTGATTAATTATAAAGCAATTTCAGTTATAATTGTTTTGATCGCTGATTTAACTCTCGTTGAATGATCGAAACATCAATCAAATAATATTTTAAGAGTTAAATCCTTTGACTGCAAGTAATCTTTTGAAATTCCAAATTTTTCGAGATTAGAGAAAGGTTTAGTGTTGAAAACCAATTTTAATTTCAAGTTGGATTTAGTGTTTGGGTCAGAAGTTGATTTAAATATCAAGTAAGGGAAATCGTGATGGAGAAATCATGCTCATGCACAACCCTCTCACTCGTATAAAAGATAATTAAATTTCTTCCTCCATTTAAGCTTTCTCTATGAAATTTTATACAATTTCGAGTTTTGATTTTTCGATGTTATGCTCCTGAACGAATAACGAAATTGACGAGTAATTGAGTTACTTTATTTTCAATGATTTCCATACCGAGACTGATGAAGAAAAAAATGTCTCTCCTGCATCAGTTTTAGTTTGACAATCTTCGAATAAATATTTCTCTTGAGTAAATGCTTGGATGGAAA
The DNA here is from genome assembly GCA_033063855.1 of Smittia aterrima. Classification (NCBI taxonomy): domain Eukaryota; kingdom Metazoa; phylum Arthropoda; class Insecta; order Diptera; family Chironomidae; genus Smittia; species Smittia aterrima. The sequence continues at coordinate 6,581,706 of CP093829.1, forward strand.
TTATTTCATTCAATAAGCGAAAGATATTTTTTGATGATTTGTCGTATGATCCAATTTAGTGAGAGTTGAAATAATATCAAATTTGTTTTGACTAAAATGTTCTTTATCAACGACATTGAAGTAATAATTGTCAATTTATTTAAAAACAATTTTACGAGAGGAAAAAATTTCTTACTTTTTAGTTTGGTTTGTTGCTATCTTCCAGATTTTGTCGTTGCGCGATATTAATTTTAAATTCGCTCCTCTCCGATGTTAAGATGAATCCTTGAGTTGTCTTTACAATCATTGTATGCAGGTTTCGTCGACAACGAACTTCTTTTAATTTAAAAGTACGCTAACCGCGAAACCCGATCCAACGATGCTGTTTAGGATGTGAATTCGAGGACAGACAAAAGTATCCTCGTGAAAATCGTTTTCTCTCTGCTTCAGCGTCATTCAAATGTTCGACCTCATGCTGCGATACTTGGATAAGAGATAAAGTAAAACATTTTATGTTGCTCGATGCTTTGCAAGAGAAATTACCGTCGTCGGATATAAAAAAAATGAACTAATCTGTCTTTAGAAAATATTATATCTTCCCTTTGCGATAAATATGAAAATTATCTTTTGTGCGACGAGGAGGAGAAGGCAAA